>JANIHZ010000209.1:33378564-33401349 GCA_027478365.1 Erythroxylum rufum | reverse complement strand
TTGTATTCTTCCCATGTCTTCTTTGTTCCAGATTTGCCTGTTTGACTGAAATAATATTTGATATAGACGCTCAAATCTCATTATATGTTCCTGGTTGTGGTCATTTATCTGGGATTAACTTTGTTTAATATATTTGATAACTTAAATGCAAGAATAGGTACTTGGAAGAAGAGATGCGTACTACAACCAACTAATTGGGAAGTGATCTTGGTGTTGATGTGGACATCAAAACCAAAGTTGAGGATTTGGAAATATACTTTTAGTTGTCGGTGTCTAAGAAGAATATCTCTATTTCATTTAGGAGATATTAGTTCAGAAATTGTTGTTGAAGTTTTGGATTGAAGCTTGGAAAGTTGCGACTTACTTTATTCATTCTGACTTCTGTTTAATTCTTGGGCAACCGGCTCCCAGAATCAATTTTTCATATCAGGTCTTGCAGGAGATGAAATCATAAGGAATCGTGTGCTGGAAGCACTATATTGGCGTATCAGGCGAGCATATAATGATGGAAAATGTTTTCGAGTTATTGTCGTCATACCACTACTTCCAGGATTTCAGGTTATAATTTGAAGTTGACACCTTTGAGGTTTATACCATGTGGCTGCTTTCTGTTAACTAAACATTTTGTTTAACAGGGCGGTTTGGATGATGGTGGTGCTGCATCTGTGAGAGCTATAATGCATTGGCAATATCGAACAATTTGCAGAGGAAAAAATTCAATATTACATAATCTTTATGATCTTCTCGGTCCAAGGACACAGGACTATATTTCTTTTTATGGTCTTAGGGCTTATGGTCAACTTTTTGATGGTGGTCCTGTAGCCACAAGTCAGGTATTTTATTGCACTCTATCAGGAATATTTGGTAGATATAATGTGCAGAGGATTAACTTAACTCTATTTTGTTTCTGCAGGTGTATGTGCACAGTAAAATCATGATAATAGATGACTGTGCAGCGTTGATCGGATCAGCTAATATAAATGACAGGAGCTTACTTGGTTCGCGAGATTCTGAGGTACTAATTTATTACAGGGTCCATTCCATAATCCTCAAAACACTTCTATGTTTTGATAAGGCCGAGAAACCATGCTTGCTTTAACCAGTAACAAGTGAGAGAAAATGGAAGGCAATTCCTCAAGTTAACATTTTCGTTTTGAACTTAAATGGAAGAACTAATGGAACAAATATTGTATCAAGCATATCTTGAAGTGGCTGGATCTTTGATTCGTAATTTGTTAATTGTGCTTCTGATTATTGAGAATCATGGCATCACTTGTTAAGTTTTGCCGTTTGTGTTCTACTCTGATGTCAATTCTAAGCTGCCTATTGATTGAGGGACATTTCTTTTTTCAGATTGGCATACTTCTAGAAGATAAAGAGTTAGTCAACTCATCAATGGGTAGTAAGCCTTGGAAAGCTGGGAAATTTTCCCTTAGTCTTCGCCTTTCATTGTGGTCTGAGCACCTTGGCCTTCGCACTGGAGAGGTCAGTATGCCTATTTGTATGATTATTTTGTCGTCCATGAAATATTTGCAAATTTCTGTTAGTGACTTGCAATAATATCATCACAAGTTTTCCCCTTTGCACATTTTCCCTCAGATCCATCAAATTATTGATCCAATAATTGATTCAACTTACAAAGATATATGGGCTGCAACGGCAAAGGTGAGAGCAAAAATTTTGTTATTTCTGAAGAACTGATGTAATCTTAGTCCAAAGTCACTTTCTCCAGGAGTTTGTTCTGCAATTATGCCCTCCTGCCCTATGGCAGAGCAACTTTACATTTATGATGGGCATATATACACAGAGAAAGAAATGGAGAGAGAGAGTCGAGAACTAATTATGTAAAATCGGATTAGAGGTTCTCTATAGCTATGGCTTGATTAATAATCAATCTCTTGCATTTGTGTGCTAAGGTTGATATTTTCTGCAATATGAAACTTTGAGTTTGGAATATGAAAAAAATGTAATTAAAAATAGGTAATCTTATTTTTGAGGCTGTATGCTAGTATTTTACCACTGTTGGTCAATCTGAACAAAGTACCTAACGCATTTTTTATTCTTTTATTGATTTGGCAGACAAATACAGCAATCTACCAGGATGTCTTTTCATGTGTACCAAATGATCTAATACATTCCAGGTAAATATTCCTTTTCTTCATACGAAGAGGTAGAAAACAATTTCCGCTTTCATAGCTTTGGGCGGGACTCTTAATTTGTTGCGTGAATGGAGTGAAACCAGATCCCCCCTTTGAGGACACTGAGATGTGATGATGTGGGTTTAATGATTGAATTCCATTTGGTTCTTTCCGTTCGTCTTAGGCTCTTAGCTCATAAGCGTCTTTACTTACGCTTTGAGAAATTTGAGTCCGAGCCATTATTCAATCATCATCTTGTTATTTTCCTTTTTAGGGTTGTTTCATATATGGTGCTAACTAAACTTGTCACCTCAATTTCATTGCAGGGCTGCCTTTAGACAGAGCATGTCATTTTGGAAGGACAAGCTAGGCCATACCACAATTGACTTAGGAATAGCTCCAGAAAAGCTAGAATCATACCAAAACGGAGGCATCAAGAAAACAGATACCTTGGAGAGATTAAGAGCTGTACGTGGGCATCTTGTGTCTTTCCCCTTGGATTTCATGTGCAAGGAAGATTTAAGACCAGTGTTTAACGAGAGTGAATATTATGCTTCTCAAGTTTTTCATTAAGCTGTGAAGCTTCCCAGCCGAATCTTATTTCTTAATTTTGTTCGCCCTGCGGCATCCACTGCCCCGATAGTATTTCTTTTGATAGAGATCACATTTACCTGCAGACAAAACATTACATATAAATCACACGGAAATGGTGTTGTAATTACAATAACCCCACAAGGGATGTACTGTAAAACATTGCTGTATAAAATCGGCCTATACTGTTCCTTCTACCTCTCTTCCCCATCTTGTATTTATCTAACGAAAATCTCATTATTAAACAAACATTCTAGCTTTTTCCTTGGACGTCATTTTCGTTCCCAACCTGTCTAATGGCTACTTCCCAACCCCAAATTTGACCCTACTTTCTTGTCGGGGTACTGACAACCACAAGTTTGCATTGACGCTTTATGTCATGGCTTACTGTTAATATAATCGAATTGAGTGGCTAAACAATAGCCAGGCGTTCTGCAATCATCATACACTAGCTGACACTTCTCCTTCGTTCAATATCTAACAACTATGACTTGTAGCTTTTTGTAATCAATTTAATCACATTTCTAGTTAGCAGCTCTTGAAGATAACACAAATTTAATGATATCTCTCTCCCAACCACAAATCTGCACAAATATTTTGCACTATTTGTTTATGTTTTTCTGGCTGATTCTACTTTTAGTGCTATGAAATATCCTTTAGAAAATTTTTATAACACTATTTCATCCTACATATATCTCAAACAGTAGGAAGATTTTTAGAAGAACTTGAAGTATTGAGCAATTATATGAATCATGTGGACAAAGTTATTAGTAAAAACAGTTATAATATTTACAGTAGTGCTAACATTGGAGGAGAAAACATTATCCAAATAATTACCCTTTTGGCAGCAACATGACAGTATCCCAATAATAAGGACCATGCTCACTAATGTCCCCATAGAAAGATAACATCATTCGTCTTCTTATTCTGACAAGTTGATCTCTGGATTAATTAGCATTAGGAATGAACAGCAGCTAAGTTCAATGACGAGCACCGTTTCCATCATTGCATAATCACTACGCCTCCTGGTCATAAAACAAAAGACAATCTCTAATTTGGTTTGGTGCATCTTCTTGTGCACAATCATTGCTACTTAGATTGTTATTTGGAAAAATTGAATATGTAGTAACTATTTCGGGAAAATTTGTAAGAGATAAAAACATGAATAAAAGAAAGGAATCTGTGCATACTCTATTGTTTTCTAACTATCAACACAAAAGAAAGGCAATTCTTCTCTGCCGATCCACTCTAATGGAACTTGAAATTGTGGATGAGACAAAAAGTGATCTTGATTTCTTCTCATCTTTTGTCAAAAATCCACGTGCATTGAACTACGAACTTGCAAGTGGCAATGGAAGTAAGTGACCTTTGATATTGCCGCAAACTAATTGTTTCGAAGCTCTTGTCTACATGTCTTCTTTTCCTGTGCTCGTAGCATCATCCCCTAGTAATGCATTTACACTCTGAAAAGGCATATCTTTTGGATGAAATGTAATTGTCAACCACAAAGTCACAATCATGCCAAACTATTGACCATTTACGTCGGCGGCCATCAAGAATTGAACGGTGAACCTATAGCCATGCATGTGTATTTGTAGTCATCATAGAGCACTAAAGCCAATATTTTAGAGTATTCTTTTGGTTAATGTCCCATCGCAACCCACCAAAAAACTTTCCCTTTCTATCCTTCCTTTAATCATATTCTAATTACCACTTCTTGTAGATAATACAAATTTAAGCACATTGCTCTTCCCACCACAACTATATGCTAATTTATTTTCTCTATTAATTTATGTTTTTTTAACCGACTTTCTTCTTTAGAACATTATTATAGTACAAGGGTTACGTTCATCTTCTTGATATAAAAACAATTGGATGGCCGTGACGCAATTCTGAACGTAAGATGCATTCCTTGATATGACCAAAATGCCCGTATCTTGTGCATGAAATAAAAATTTAAGTAAGGATGTGTCTGTCATTTCATTGGCCAACTCATGGTTGGTCTCAAGCTTTAGGATGCGCAATTGTTATATTACGTAGGAGTTTAGGAGCTGCGTAGAACGTCAGGAAATGGAGTATATAGCAATTGGAAGCTTTTGATAGTCGTTGGAACATCTTAGTTAGCCGGAGTGACGTGGGTTTTCAGGAGGTAATTCCAGACGCAGGTATCGGCTTTCCAACTGACAAGTGATCTTTCTACATGTGAAATTGGAAGTTTCTGTCAACCGTTATATCCGGGTAAGGTCTTGGATACTTCTGCTTTTGTTTAGATGATCAATCAAACAACTTAGATTTTTATGACTTGGGAGACTGGTTATGATGATCATGGGAATTTATATGATAGGATCGATATATTGCTTTCCAAAATGTCCAAAGAAAGTGAAGAAATTATGCCCTTGAAAGCTTAAGTATTCAGGTTTCATCGTATAGAAAGTGTGAATATATGTAGGAAACAGAAGTTGGTAAATTGTCTGGCTTTGAAAAAGAAAAGATAGTCCTATTTGAAAATTTAGAGGTGAAGCATTTCATTATATACTCCCGAAAGTTTACAGTGTGAATCTATATTGTAGAAGAAATGGTGTTTTTTCCATCCCTTTTAGATGGACTTGCGAAAACAGTATCAGTCAAGAAAGAGAGGAATTCTCAAAGGAATGCTGAAAAGGAAACTAAAGAATCAAAGAAGAAAGAGTTGATGGTGAAATCCTCCGGTGTTGCGAGATCCAACAAATATAATAATTTCGCCTCAGTTTACACAAAAAGAGGACAGAAGGGTGTCAACCAGGATCGACTCGTTGCATGGGAGGCATATACGCTTTAGCACTTGCCAGTGTTTGTTGTAAATTTTTGCACAAATCTAATACAACACCTGTTATCTATGGCAGGAATTTGGATGCCAAGAGGACACGACCTTCTGTGGGGTGTTTGATGGACATGGTCCCTGGGGCCATATTGTTGCCAAAAGGGTTAGAAAATCACTTCCTTCTTCGTTGCTCCGCAGTTGGCAAGAAAATCTTGGTTTGACATCTCTTGGCAAAGATTTTGAAGTGGGACTGGAAAGAAACCTCTCTTTGTTTGAGGTATGGAAGCAGTCGTACATCAACACTTATGCAGCCATTGATCAACAACTTAAGCTACATCCAGGGATTGATTCTTTTTCCAGTGGCACTACAGCTTTAACTCTTGTTAAACACGTATGTCTATTGATTGTTTTGTTCCTTTCCTTAATGTCACGCTCAGAAACTCTATGATCCATTCAGTTTACTGGTGCACTAAAACTTTGCTTAGGGAGAACATCTTGTTGTAGCAAACGTCGGCGATTCTCGGGCTGTTTTGGCGACCACTGCTGATGATGGCAGTTTGGTAGCACTTCAGCTTACTGTAGACTTTAAACCAAATCTACCTGGTGAGTACTTGAACTTTCTCTGAATTTCTGATAGAATAAGCATTTGTTACTTAAACTGTTTGTGCTAATTGGCAGAGGAGGCTGAACGAATCATACAATCCCGGGGTCGAATATTTTGTTTAAATGATGAACCAGGGGTGTATAGAGTTTGGATGCCAAATGGGATGACGCCAGGACTAGCAATGTCAAGGTCTTTAGGTGACTACTGCGTCAAAGATTTTGGGCTCATTTCTGTACCCGATGTGACTCATAGGAACATAACAAGCAGAGATCAGTTCGTGATTCTTGCAACAGATGGGGTATGCATAATCGTGATTTGCAATACACAGCATCTAAACATCTTTGAACATTTAAGTGAATAAGCGAAGATGAATTCTAGGTAATGCATGACCATTTGATGCTTGAGGGTGTTGTTTCTCTATTGTGCTCAGGTATGGGACATTGTTTCTAACCAAGAAGCAGTCAAGATAGTCTCTTCAGCAGCTGACAAAGAAAAATCAGCAAAACGGCTGGTTGAATATGCTGTTCGTGCATGGAAGTATAAGAGAAGAGGCATTGCAATGGACGATATATCAGCCATTTGTCTATTCTTTCATGCTCCACCTTCGCATCAAGAGCCTCACAATTTACCAGTTTCAACCAAAGGTACCAGCACCAGATATGGATAACAAAAGGCTTCAAGTTCTCAAAGAATGCTAGTAGTAATGTATATAGCGCAAACCAATTCTGAACTCCTTAAAGTGTGGATGACCAGTGATTTTTTCCTTTATACCAAGAAATATATCGAAGGCCTCTACTGCCCCTAAACCCTTGTTCTCTGTTCAGTTGTAAATACTTAAACATAACTGTTGAGAAGTGCTTTGGCATCAAAGAATTTAGGTGATGAAGCTTACAACTTTTTGGATCACATTCATTGGAGACCATATAACAACCATCCTCAAAACATTTTTTTGCAACAACAGGTGCAAGCATAATGGAAGAAAAGCTAGGCTTCCGCGTCTCCAAGAAGCTGATAACTTGATGCATTTTTTGATTATAGCAAAAGAAGCTACATTCTTGGAGTTGGCTAATTCGGTAAAACATTTTACAGGATCTCCTCGTGGTCAGGTCCTTGCCAATATTGCCATGAAATTAAGAAACTTCTGTTTAAGAACACCAAATGTTGAGGTTTTAGCAATTTACAAAGCAGACAAAAAGTATGCATAATTACCATGAAACAAAATTGTAGGAAACGGGAAAAAAAAAAAAGGGATTAATGAGTTTCGTTTTCGAATTTCAATGGAAACAGTAATCAGTAGCTGATTTCTAACCGAAGTATCAAAGACAAATGGAAGCGTTGATAAGAATATCATTGCTTGATTTCCGTGCAAATATGATCTAAATATAACTTGAGTACAACATTAGAAAAAATCCTTCATAAACCTAATCCTTTAGGAATTTATTTCTCCACAGGGCAACGAGTCCATACTCATTTATCTGCTGGAAAAGCTAAAAGAACAAGTACCAAGAGTTGCTTATGAACTATCAACGATCTGATTATAAGGGGAAAAGAAGCCAATAAATTTAAACATCTCCAGTATTGTACTTCCGCTGCAAACCATTTTCAGAAAGGCATACCATACTCCAGTCTGTAATCTGTTAACCCGGTTTCCACCTAAAGGCTTCAGCTCAAGTTCGCCAGAGATTTTTTTAGCATGATAACCTACATCTTTGGAGACACTACGTCACTTAAACCAGTTATTAGCAAATAATGACTAACAGCACAGAAGCTCATATTCATCAAATTCAGCACAACATTGTATAAATGATTAGATTCAGCTCTGGTATGTATAAATGCTGTAAATTCTTTTATAGTATATTCATTGTTCCAGTAGAAGACAACTACAATCTTCATTTTTTTCAAGTTCACTGATCAACAATTCCATCATTCTCTTATACATAGGCATGTAATGATCATTGATCATTGTTCTTGATAGACGGATTTTACTGTACAGTTCTCTAGGAGTCTCATATATACCAACGTGTTCGATCGTGTGCTCATCATCATCTAAATTAGCAGTTTCACTTGATGGGATAGTAACCATATGCATTATTCTGCCAGGGAGATAGAACCGGTGGTTTTCTACATCTGTTGGAGAAATGGTGTTCTTTGTTTCAGTTGCATTTGCCAGAACATTCTCTTCTTCAGTAATTTCTCTTGCAGCAGCTTCTTCTTCTTCTTCCTGTGCTCTAATAGCAACTTCATCCTCCTGCCTCTGAAGCTCCTTCTCCAGCTCCCGCCACAATTCACCTTCAGTAACATCCTCCATGGCAGATGAAGACACAACTCTATCATGAGAAATAAGTGGTTCATCTTCCTCTGTGTCATCATGCCCTGAGTCACTGCTCAGACTACACTCTATTTTGATTTCTATCGAGTCTCCAGATTGGACTCCAGAAACAAGAGCTTCAGAACCCTTTCTCACTACAGAATCTTCTGGCAGCGCCTCTACTATGGAGGTTGATGATGGCATGACTGATCGACGACGTGGTCCCATACATGACCATGATGTTAATGATGATCGTGTCCTGGCAACTGCTTGAGCGACATTCTGTGCCCGCTTCATTACAACCTACAATGTACAAGGCAAGACCTCAAACAATTTGCAGAACAGGGGCATTGAATAGGACAACAGAAGTATGCAACAAGATATCACGTGCGAAGATATCACAGCAAAATTTCTAAAATTCAATTATTGGGGGTTTGAAACAACTAATATGGCTGTTGCATCACAAATAACTGTATAAGATCTTTACCTGAGTGCCGCTAGAGACAGGACGTATAAGTGCACCAGCACCAGCAACTCTGGCCCTTGCACTAGCTATAGATGGTAGACGAGATCCTAAAGCAGTTGCTGATCGATAAACAACATTTAAGACTCTGGTATGCTCAACTTGATCCCACAAATCATTAAGCCACGATGATGCCGTAACCTGATTTAACAATTCTAAACTGTAAAAATCTGGTCTAGAAGATAAATAATAATAAAGAATTGTTGATGGCAAATTGAAGCACCTCAGAGCGAAGATCATCAACAGAAGCAGCTGAAAATGTTGGCACCAAATCTGATCCATTAACAATAGTAGTAATAAAATGCTTTCCTGATTCAGCTAAATCCCATGTCATACAAGCAGCTGCAGACAAGGCAGATTAAGGCATCTTTGCAATAAAAACCTTCATAACCCAGATCACATGTCTACTTTTATTTATTACAAATATTAAGTACATGCCTGGGGCAAATGTCACACAAGTACTAGATGACAACTCCTCCTGCTCTCGAAGAATGTAGGTTAGTAGCGCTGCAGTACCACCACCAAGCGAATGCCCAACAATCTGAATATCAAAAGTGAACAATCAGGGGGAATGCCTATAATGGGAAAATTCTGCAACATGTAAATCTGCATTGTTGAGTATATCTCTGACACATGTCCGATTATCAACGTGTAACCACAAACATCATCCGTCAGTAAGCTTACAGCAATTAGTTATTGCAACTTAACAAACAGTATGATAGCTTTTTTCTGACTTGGATGCTATTCTTATACACAGAAATGGTGAGTTATATTTGTTAGAAATTATAATGCAGTTTGCCACTCTTCCAAATTGAGTAGAACTAGAAGATTGTTGAATCTCTTCTTGTATTAAATATTAGAAGAGTTAGACTAAATGCAAATGAGATCGAAAAACTCCACAAAGCAAAGAAGAAACATTAATATGATACTTCAGTTAGGAAACTTGATAATCACCTTAAGTTTGTGATCTGGGTATTCAGCAAGTGCCTTAAGAAGGGAAGGAGTACTCAGTTTAGCAATCCATCGAGCTGCAGCAACCATTCCACAATGTGCATATCCTAGTACTAAATTGCTTATACCACCATCATGTAAAACTGAATGGTGGAAAGGGACCACAGCTCCTGTCGCGGCTGTTAGTGTGTCTTTGATGCTATGTGTACCACGAATCAGTAGAAGGAAATGTTTCAAATTTTTATCATGTATAATTGTGAAAGCAGGCTTCAGAATCTGCAAACATATCAAGATAGTTAGAGGAAAAAAGCTTGCTCTATCATTCTTTCAACAGACTGACTATTAATGATGTTTATCATGAGAATTAATAAATTAGAAAGGCTAATCCTTTTCACAATTCCCACAACTGTACAAGTTGATTAAGAATAATTAGGTCCAGAGGGCAGGTACAACCACCCAAAGAAAGAAAGAACATCTTATAGATATTACTGTTGTCTCCTTGCATCCTTATAAACTTCACAACCAAGCCTTGAACTTAGCAACAATTTGAATTTAATTTTCCACAGAGCACAATAACCCCAGCAAACAGATATTTGGGAGAAATTAAAATAACAATGTCAAGTAGAAAGCAATCACTAATTCATAACAACCTAAACGAGCTAATTAAAAACAAAAGCAACCTAACAAACCAAACTATTTACAGTAACAGATGAAGAGAAATATTAAAGACCAACTAGATAGATCGCTGCAGGTTTTATAGGGAAATGAAGCATACCCCTGCTTTCGGCTTCTGAAGAAGAACATCATCAAGAGAATACCCAGCAGCTTCAAGAAACACCGGAAATGGCTTTTTAGAGAAAAACATGCAAAGAGTCAACAATCTCAACAGATTCTGCAGCTCGGCAATAATCTCCTGACCTTTAAGCTGTAAACAATTGCTACCAGCGTACACACTTGCAACGTGCAAATTACCCTGAGAATCATTAAAAAGAAGACCAAAAAGTTAACACCCAGTCAAAAATCAGACAACACGCTTCATGCAACGAGAAAATACTAGTTAGCAATCCGGATCTCTCTTAGCCCCCAAGAAATAGTATAGAAAACCCTTTTAGTTCTAAATAAGCGAACACCAAAAAGATAGATAATTCAGTATCATCAATGCCTAAAAGTTCAAACCTTCTAAAATAAAGATCCAAACTTTTGATAACAACTCAAGAACCCACCTGCCTACGCATTAAATAATTAATCCCAAAGGCCAAATCAGCAATAGGCCACTTCCCAAGAGTCTCTGAGTAAGTAAACCGAAGTGTCTCCGACAACGTCGTGATCGTCTCCAGCCACGTTGCCGGAGCTTGCGCCGGCCGGCGGACGATCCTGCGTCTCCCCGATCTCGTTTTGGACAAATCGCCGCTTTCGTCACCCTCCGTCTTCGCCGCCCATCTCCGGCTCATCACGTAGTACAGCAGTACCGCCGCTCCGGCGGCGGTAGCCATTGTCCCCGCCGCCATAAGTACGGGTCGGCGGATGAACCAAAACCTCAACAAAACGAAAAGTCCAAAACCAAAACCTAAATTACGCAAGAACGTGTGGAATTTTCGAGATCACGAAAAGGAAGAAAACGCAGAAATGGAGTGTGAAAACAAATTGCGAGGAAGCGAGAGAGAGATTTCAGAGAAGAAGAGGAAGAAGATAAAATTGAGGAGTGGGCGAGAGAGGGAAAGGACTTCTTTGCTTTTTATATGAAATAACTGGAACGTCCCCGGTAGTTTCTAAATTTAACTGTTTTATTTTACCCAAATTTTGGGAAGGAATCGTATGATATAATGTGAGATCTATACCTTTGATAGAAGAAAAGAACAAAACGAAAAAAGGCTAATGCATGTATGTATATAGTATGTAGGTAACAGATATTCTGCTCCCTTTACCCTGTTCCTCTGTTGGTGGGACTGGGAGTAGCAGTAGTAGGACTGACTGACTTCGCACAGGAGGATCGACACTGTTTCATGTTTTTTTTTTAACTAACTTAATTTTGAATGAATGTAATAACCTTACAATTCATAAGAAATTAACTTTTCAAAATTTGTGCTCCATAAGATAATAATTAAAGGATCCACATCCAAGTAAGAATTTCCTTCAGAGGTTTTGACGGTGTACAAAATCTTCTGGACTTCTGCACTACTGTAACTCATCCACATCAAGTGTCCTACAATCTTACTGCTTATCAACAACTTATGCTTCATTTCCTGCTTTCCCGCATTTTAAGAATGCCACTATCTACCAACGGCTGCAGGTCATTCTTGGCCATTTCACGGACCTTAGCATCTGAGGACTCTAGATATGCGCATATTACCTTAGAACTGCAGAGAGTTTACGATCAGACATCGCATTTATGCAATGATTCAATCATTTATGCCAGGAACTAAACAAGGGTATCGAGGCTCACCTATGACCTTCAGCCCATAACCCACATTTCCCTTTCAAAGCTTTCATCCATAAAGTGGTCGCAAACTTGGAGCTGTCCAACACCATTTTTCTAATGGTTCGACTAGAGTGAAAATTTTCAAGGACATGCTCCTCTTCTGATTCTTCCGATTTAGACTTTGCAGCAAGAGAGGCTATCGCCTCATGCAAATTATTCAACTTGTCATTCATAGTTGGGTGGAGAATGTCATCAGAACCCCCAGTGGCAACCTGCACTTCACACCATACAAATTTAGGCAGCCAATTATTGTATAAGCCCAATCATTAGCAAAGACAACAGCATGCAAGTAGTTTTTAGCATCCTAAACTACTAAAACACTTATATCTCAAATAGTTAAATCTTCATAAATCTCTAGTTCTGGACAAATTTTGGGTAAAGACCGATTTTCTTGCCTCATATAGTACTTCTTTCCCAAAATTTGATCTGAGTAATTCCGCCGCATTCTTGGTACATATATCCACAAGACTCTGCAAAATAGAAAGAAATCACTGTTATGAAAAATGAAACTCAATTATGAGTATCTTAAGTTGATGCAAGAAACCTCGGCAAGGCCACTGTCAACCAACAATTCACGTCTTCTCAAGGAAGGATCTTTCTTTCCACCCTCAACCAAGTGAAGGTAATCAGGATTTGTGCTCTCCTTGCCCTCAGCCATTGTAATTTCTTTCACACTGCTGTCCTCATTGTCACTAGATTCCTGATCTTTAGCAGACTTCATTTTAGAATATGCTTCTGGCTCTCCCTAACAATAGAGCAAAACTTATCATAGTTGCATCAACAGTGAATATCAGAACCAACAAAAGAAAACATGAAACAAGGTTTTAGAAATGATAAATGACTTCAAACTACCTTGGCACTAAGCGAGGGTACATATAGATTAAGTGAAGCCATATCATCAGGAGTAAAATAGCGTGAACAGTTGGGATGTAGGAGTTGCAATAATGGGCGCCTTCCACTCTACAATATGGAAACAAAATTTTTTTCTAGAGGATAAGATGCCAATATAGTAAGAAAGATTTAAAGCAGAATGCTATGCAAAATAATAATGTCCTAAAACTTTTGTTTGAGGCGTTTCATTGAACATTCAGAAAGTTTCCCAACAAAAGAATGTCACTACACTCTGAATACCAGCAAACCAAATTCTCAAATAACTTCCTTGAGATAGCTGGTTAAGTGGAAGGGGATTCAAGATCAGTAAAAACAAGATACTAACTTGAAGGGGACTCAATATCAGTAAAACAAGATATCACACGTATAAAATATTGCAAAAGGTATTACACATAGCAGTGAAAACAATAAGAATTGCAGTAGCAGAACCTTATCCAAAACCAGCTCCTTCAAAACTGATTGAAGCTCGCTAATGATGATCTGTTATCAGAAATTTTTTTTAAGAAACTTCACTGAATGGTTATATCTAAATCTATCTAAAATAAGTCATCACAATAAGCTTCACTAAAGAACCTTTGTTAGAAGTTTCGTGTCATCAACAGTTGAAAAAATGCAGGCAAGCACCTGAAAATAATGGGTATAGAATAAAGAAATTAGCAAATAATTAGAGAAGACAATCATTAAAAAATTGATAGTGCAGACATCAGAAGATTGATGAACCTTAAGATAACCATAGTTATAAAGAATTAGACACTGTCACAGCTCACTCAATCACATTGATAACCATGAGTTTCTCATACCATTTCTCTATTCCAATTGAATTGCGTGGTCTTTTGACCTTTTTCCTGCCCATGCCCACCCCTTTCCACCCTTCTTCCCTCCTCCCTTCCCCCAGAAAAAGGAAAAGGAAAACAAAATTCAAAGGAGAAGATTCCAGGAAAAAGAGAGATATGTTTCAACTTAAAATAAAGCTTGTAAGGACAAACTTTTAAGTTGAAGCATATAAGTTAGGATTATGGAAGTATATCTAAGGCTTCCATAAATATTTGAATGCAAAATCTTGTAAATTCAGATCTTTAATGCAACATATACATCAATAAATTACAACAAATAAACCACCTAATGCAGGTTAAGTACCCCAAAAAAAAAAAAAAAAGTGTACCAGACTTCCATATTGATCATGGGCTATCTTGCCTATGTGGCCTTTCATTCCTTTGATGATCTTCTTTCTTTCCTGAATATGATGAAATGAAAACAAAGTGCAATTGATAGCTTACCCAAAATTGGGAAATCACACTTTATATGGTCAAATTGAAGAACCACCAGCTCATTTGTTGTACTATAAGCTATCAGAAATCTGAAACAAACCTTTGCACTGCCATGTTTGATACACAAAATTCCAAGCCTAGATCCATCCCTTGTATGAATCATTCGAACCAGAAGTGGACTTGACAACTGTTGCAGCATCTCTGCTGCAGAAGACTACGAATAACACAGGTTAAGAAAAAGGACACAAATTTCAAGCAAAAATTTCGCAGGAAAGGGAAGACTTCTATTTTTTTTTTCTAGAATTTATGGTACAAGTTAAAAGTTAATACCACCTTATCAGCTACGCTTAAGTACTCCATCAGCAGCCTGTGTAAGATAGAATGGTCGACTATTCCTTTCTCTATAATTGGCTGTATAACAGCAGTCATGTGCCGTAGGACTGAAGCTTTATGCAAGCTCAGCTTTGAGATCACATCTAGCAACCTGAAAGGCAATCAAAACCTAGGATTAGATGGCAAGAAGCAAACAGAAGGATGATTGTAATGTAATAAAAGGTCAAAACAGCCAAGTATGATAATTCAGAAATAGCCAACTGTGAAGCATTTACTTAGTTTCCTTCAGTGAAGCAAGGTCCTTAAACAACTGCAGCTCAGTTGAATACAACTCCAACAAAAGCTCTTGTTTTTGAGAGGCATTTCCCAATTGGTATGCATGCTCGACAACTGCATAGAAAATTAAGCAACTTATGGCACTACATGAAAATTGCAATAATAAAAATGCAACCAGATGTACAACACTAACGCAGGTACTTAAAAAAAGTCAAGCACACACTTCAAAGCCACATTCAATAGATTAACAGAACCCAAAACCAAACACGATGACAAAAGATTTCATGGTTACAAGTCCAGAAATGCAATACAGAATGCATCTGGAAGAATAAGAGAGAGATTGATCAAGATTCACTCTAACAGACTATGTTTTAGGAAATGCATGCCAGGAAAAGCTAACTTAAGCAGAGGCACAACAAAGAAAATATAAGATGCATTAACATTAAATTGGGAAACAAAATGCACCGTATACAACATACCAACAGATCCAACCATGTGGCGCAAGAGAGATGCAACATGTCCACGGAGGGCAGAGATAAACTCAGCCAACTGTTTCTTGGAAGCTGTCAGAAGAAGACATGAAATCATGCATGAACAGGACCAACAACAAGTTACTTGATGATCTAGAACATATAAAACTAGCCTTTTGATTTCCTTTTCATATCAATCAATTCTTTTAAACATGATCATACCATTATCTAACATCTTGTTAACCAGATGAACTGCATACGTATTGCATGCCAAGGTGAGAAAATGCGGCTTGAGTTCACTGTGAACAGCATCCCTCTCTGTTTGAGAACAATACTTAACACATGTCTGAATAAGAGCCAAAAATACAAGAGGTTCATGAGAAGAAGTTACAAGCAAGCAATTCGAGATCAGGAACACAAAACAGAAAAGTGAAGTTAGAGAAAAGAAGAAGGTCAAAGCTAAAATCCACCTGCAGCACACGAGAAGATACATGGGAGCTAGCAATTTCTGGAATCTTTCCCTTCATTTTTTGTACAGCCTCAGTAATTAACCTAGAAATCATAGGGAGACAAATGGATAGAAAATAATAATAAATTATCAGACCAATTATATCTTACTACGACCGAATTTTGCTAGAACAAATAACATACTTGGATCTTTCTTCTTTGGCAATATTCCGGTGCCTCATCTTTTCCCAAAGAGACGCAAGCTCCTTTCAGATACAGAAGAAATCATTTCAGACCATAGTTGTCAGAGACAATAAATAAAGCTAAGACAAGCCCACACCTCAACTGTCAACTGCAAAGGGAATATGAAGAATATAGTTATTAACATACTTGCTCCAGATTGTAATGTCGCTTCCGTTTCTTCTTCCTAGCCTCCGCCAATTCCTACAAAAAAACTCACAATTCAATCACCGAACACGGAACGCTAGAGACATCCCACATAACAAAAGGGGCAAAACAAACACAAAACCAGGACAACCTTGGCGCGGAGTCTGCGGTCCCGCTTCGATAAAATCTCCTTTTTCCCGTCGCCAGAATTTGTTTTATTGAACTTGGGGCCATTCCGTATCTTGGGTTTCTTAGAAAGTTTGAAACTTTCCTTGAGTTCCTTTTTGGAGGCATTAGAGCTACCGAGCTTGGTTTTCTTGGATGCCGAGCCATCTGAAAGGGATTTAACATCTGACGTTGAGATTTTCCTCTTCTTCTTATTCGGCGTCATTGAAGCAAAAGGTGGAGCTCGGAAGGTGTTGGCTATGTTCTTTGTCGCAAATTAGTTGGTCTGCTGGTTAAGCGGCCATCGGTTGGGGGATGTGTGAAGGGTTTAAGGATGGAGATGGAATTTGGGCTAACAAATCCAATTTGAAAGGCCTGTAGATCCAGAACAAGAATGGGCCAAGTATTTAATCCGTTAAATTAAAATAAATACACAAATACTAATCCAATCTAATCGACGCAACCTGGCGACAAAGAGAGGATTGGTGTTAGAAGTCAATGTCCCAAAATCCTTGATGGTGTGTAGTCAAATATGTGATAAAAAAGCGGGATTGGAGTTGTAATATTATTGACATAACATCGGATTCTGCTAGCTTACCTCGACCTGTAGCATTGGATGCTGGCGCTCATTACTCTTATTATGAGCAGTGGTGACAGGAGTAACTCAACAACTTTTAACTTGTTTGATCACATCCCTCCCTATTTTTGTTGAAACTTTTAATGATAAGATTGTAACGTACCTGGTCACTGTGCTACGGCTACCTGCTTTATGTTTATTTGTAAACACAAGATTTGAGTAAATTCATAAAGCGTTTCGTTTTCTTTAGACTGCCAAACCCGTCTGTCTCAACTCAATCAATGAAGAAAGTTGTCCAGTTGAATAGCTATTGAATTGAATTGAATTTAACTACAGTGTGTAAATTTTCTTGTTCGTTATAACCAATTTGCTCAAATTTGACTGACCGATCTGCATAACCGTATCTGTATGTGTGATCTAGGTTGCAGTGGATTGGACTTTTGGAGTAGTGCTGTTATGTTCTGTCAAGTGATTGAAGCCAGGCTAGCAATTCCAAACATGATTGAACTGGGTCCCACCAACCCCCCTCTCTTGCTCTCTCTGTCTGTAGTCTGTACTGTCAACCCACATGCTGCGCTGCCTCAAGTCTCAACTCCATCTCATTGTTTTTTAATTTTAATCAATCTCACTTTTACCCTTCACATAAACTGCGTACGTGTCAGTTGCCATGTCACCCAACAAGTGTCAGTACGAACAGGTGCTTCTTGCTGTTTCTCTTAGTCCTCCTAGCCTCTGCGTGCGTTCAATGGTAATGACCAAATTTGTCGGCGAGAGACGTTGATAATGAAAATGTATTAAAAGTTAGTGCTATAAATACGGTGTTATTGAAATCCCTTTATTCCCTTTCCCACTCATTCAGCATGTTCTTAAATAATTTTTTCTTGCAGTTTCTGCATGGAAAGCTGTCATTTCCTACTTACCAAACCAATAATAAACGTTCAAACAATATTAATTTCTCTGTACTAAGTCCCTCACTTCTTTTGTTCTGTCTCATTTATATATAATTAATGCTCATAATTCGCAATCTTACAATTACCTGCTCTGTGTTCCGTGCTTCTTCTCTCTCTCTCTCTCTCTCTGCGTCCTTTTGCTTGTGTTTTTGGGGTGTTCCTAATTGTTCCTTCTGTCACTGTTTTGCACTGGACTCTGTTCTTGTCTCCTTTGGGTGTCACTTTTGTGCCGAGCCTTTGAACCCATGAAGGTGCCAGTAAGTATGTTTTCTTTTGTTTTATGAATCTGGGTTTCGCAAATCTAAACAACTTGTTTGCTTTTTATTGTTATGTCGATGAACTCGAGATTTTTTAAAGTATATGTTTGATTTGTTATGTGCTCTTCTTAATGATTGGTCTATTGACCTTGTTAAGAATCCAGTTTGTTTTGCTGCTATAAATAGACTGCTATTGCTTCACATTTTTATTGTGTTGGTGATGTTCTCTTCCTCCCTTGAGCTGTTGATTTTCAGTTTCGATCGTGTCCTCCCTCTTTGTGTGTGCAAGCTTATCTTGAATTTCGGGTCCTTTATATTTTTCTTATTGTCTGTTTCGTCTTGTTCTTGATCCTTGCCACTCATTTGGTCATCTTACCTTACCCGGCATCTTCTAGTTCTGGAGGGTTTTGTTGTGTTTGCTTTACTACTTTTAAGGCGTTTCCAGACCTCACTTCAACTTTCAGTTGAGTTGCCAATTTGTCTATTTATGAGTTTGTTTCCGGAGGTTGGTTCGGCCAACAGTTTGTAACTAGCTTACAAATAGTCGGACTTGCAGATTCTGAATCCGTTAAATGGAGAAAGAGTCTGGTTGGTCTCCATTGCTGTCCTTTCAACTGAGGTCGCTTTGTGTTGTTTTATTGAGCAAGATGAATCTACAACTGTACAACATATTCAAGTATAGTTTCCAATGTTTCAGGTTGCATTGTTGTTACTGCTGGCACTGATTGATGCAAGTGGAATTGTAGTTGGAGAAGGAAGCAGTGGATTGTGTGACAATAAGCCTAGTTTGGAACCAAGACCGCACAGTGTGTCCATTTTGGAGTTTGGTGCGGTTGGAGATGGAAAAACTTTAAATACCTTAGCCTTCCAGAATGCCATTTTCTATCTCAAATCCTTTGCTGACAAGGGTGGTGCTCAGCTATACGTGCCACCCGGAAAGTGGCTCACTGGAAGTTTCAATCTCACCAGCCATCTCACACTTTTCTTGGAGAAAGGTGCTGTCATCCTTGGATCTCAGGTGGTTCCACACTTGATTCTTTGATTGGAACAATCTTCAATCAATTGAGTTCAATTTTGTTGCATCCTTGGATTTCCTCACTCTCTTCTGTTGCTTGTTAGGATCCCTCTCATTGGGAAGTAGTTGAACCCTTGCCTTCCTATGGCCGTGGGATAGATCTTCCTGGCGATAGGTATAGAAGTTTAATAAATGGATATAAGGTGACGGATGTAGTCATAACTGGTAAGCTTGTAATTGCTTGGCTTCTGACACTGTTTGCTTTTCCAATGTAAGGAAAGGAATGATCTGACCCTAATAAGCTGTTGTAGGTGATAATGGAACCATTGATGGGCAGGGCTCAGTTTGGTGGGAATGGTTAAAGTCCCACTCCTTGAACTACAGCCGCCCAAATCTTGTGGAGTTTGTAGATTCTGAACTTATAATAGTATCAAATCTTTCATTCTTAGATGCTCCTGCATATAGCATACACCCAGTTTATTGCAGGTAATTTTTACGGATAATATATCCCAATTTTCCTATTACACTCAACTCATCACTTGTTGGCCAGGCTTAGACATTTTTATAATGGGTTCTGGTGCAGTAATGTGCTTGTACAAAATATCTCTGTCTCTGCAAGCCCAGAATCTGTCTTCACCATCGGGATAGTTCCAGGTTTGTGGGATGAATATTCATTAGTATAGTTTCAAGTTTTCTGGAATGCCATCTGTAATCAACAAGGTCATAAAAAGCAATAGTAGTACCACATAACCTAATAAAATATAAGAATCACTTGATGCCGTGCCCCTGGAAAGAGAAGTAGTCGTACAGAAGAGGTTTTTCTGTCCCAAAAGAGAATGGCTTCATATAAATCTGCAATCTTATTATACTGAATGGCTTTTTGTGAAATTTCAGATTCTTCAAATAAGGTATGTATAGAGGATAGCAGCATCAAAATGGGTTATGATGCCATTTCACTTAAGAGTGGGTGGGATGAATATGGCATTGATTACAACAGGCCTACCACAGATGTGCACATAAGAAGGGTCCATCTTCAATCATCTTCAGGATCATCTATTTCCTTTGGAAGTGAGATGTCTGGTGGCATTGCTGACGTGCATGTGGAGCAAATCGACATATATGACTCCATTAGTGGTATTGAGTTCCGGACAACCAAGGGCAGAGGTGGGTACATCAAAAGAATCATCATATCAAATGTTGAACTGGAAAACATCAGCATTGCATTTGCTGCTCTAGGTGATCGCGGGTCGCATCCGGATGATAACTTTGACCCCAATGCTCTCCCTGTTATTGACAAGATAACTTTGCAGGACATTGTTGGTTCAAACATCACTATCCCGGGGAACTTCACAGGGATTCATGAATCTCCTTTCACCTCTATTTGCCTATTTAATGTCTCCCTAGCAACTTCTGCCTCCTCATCTACATGGCTATGCTCTGATGTGATTGGCTTTTCAGAGTTTGTCCAACCCCAACCATGCCCTGAACTTGAGACTTCTTATTCAACTTCTTCCTCCATTTGCTACACCCTCTCTGATTCTTACGGTAAATCTGCGACCTTGTGAACCTTTCCTTCACAGTACAGTCACATTCTTTTCAATAAGACAAGTCCAAAGCATTTGTTACTCCATTCTGAGGTTTTATCTGCACATCATTTGTACAGCTTCATTTCTTTATTCATGTGTAAGAAAATTTTTGGTAGTGATCATCCAACTATAAAACAGCTTTGCCTTTTGATCTCATGTCCATTTAGTGTATATCTTTTTCGTATTAATTTCTTTCAAATTTGGGTATTTTCTTTCTCTCATTGGTTAGGAGCTTTGTCCGTTCATTTTTAATTATTTCATTTTTAATTATTTCAAAATTTGCTTTGCATTCTATGCATCTTATTCAGGATTGCATGTCACTTTCTTTCTTGTCTCGTGTATAAATGAGAACATTTAGAGCTTGACTCCATTCCTTTTCTTATGGAATTGATGTATGTCTCACTTTCAAACATATATTATATTAATTCTATTTGATTGAGGTGGTCCAATTCGAGAATACTTTTAAGGTTTTTTCTAGGACAATGTGCGTGCTACAACTTCTGTTGTGCTTTTGGACTGGAGTCTTAACGCTTTTTGATGGCCTGATGTGGCCCATGTCAATGAAGATTTCTGAGCTACCCATTAGGTCCTTTTCGGATACAGACAAGATCCTTGTGAATTCTTCAAAGAGTAGATTGGAAAATATTTTGGAGCTACACGGACTAAGTCATTTAAGACCATCTTAGAAAAGCTCTCTAACAGAGTTCATGAACGACTTTAAGAGGAAGATTATTGTTCATGGTTTTAGATTTTGTTCATGGTTTTAGAATATGATAATAGCGACAAAATTACTTATCTATGTTCGCAATTCGAGCAAGATTAAAGATCAATTAGGAAATTTCAATATAGTTTAGTGAATATCACTATCATTTTCTAAGGATTACAATTACTAGTAATTAATTATCTTTATATTAACTAATCATTGATTAAAAGAATTAAAATTACTAGTCTAAAATAATAAACCAGACAATAAACAAGAATGAAGCAATCAATAGATAATCAATATCTGGATGTATAATCATCTTATAACCTTTCTCTTATTAAATTATTTTGATTCATGTTTTAATTCTTGGTTTTTGGACCGATAAAAATTTTAAAGTTATAATTATAGTCTTTCTCAAGAAATACAATTTATATCTTTAAGTTAATTGATTGAAATCTTTTTTTAATCAAAACCCTATAGAATAAATCTCTATTAAATTTGACTATGACCCTTAAGATTTTTGTGAAACTATATCTATAATTGTATACAAACTTATAATTCATACCATTATTTTTAGGATTCTTCCCATCTAGACTTATCCTAATTTAGTTAATACTAATGTTGTGAAATCGGGTCGGAATCTGATTCCAATTGCAGCGGAATATTTACGAAATTTTTTCGTAACTTTTAATTTTCCAAAAACCAATATCTCTTTAATTCTATAAAATGATTAACACAAATCATAATAAAGTAAAAAGTTAATTTGTAACTTATTTCGAAGCTTGATCTTTATCTTATTGTATTCTTCGAACCGTTTTCGAAACCGATCTGTCTCAACTACTGTAGTTGCACAAATTTTCGATTTGTAACAGTACCCACAGAATGAGTTGAGAGAACTTTGTAACTCTTGCAGAAAGAGTTAAGCAAGAAGTACTAGCTTCATAGAGCTTAAGTCTATTTATAATAAGCTTTGGATGTTTTAGTAATTTAATTGAAATTAAATTATAATTTCAATTAAACTTTAATTAGAATTACAAATAATTCTAGTCAAATACCAATTATGCCC
>JANIHZ010000209.1:33335848-33347557 GCA_027478365.1 Erythroxylum rufum | reverse complement strand
TATTGTAAAAGTTCGCACTGAACTAAAAAGTGTGCAATATAGTGGTTTGCCAAATCCTAAGTGGGAGCTTAGGTAGAAGACGTAGGTCTTAGCACCGAACCTCTATAAAAACAGTATTTGCTCTTCTTCCATACTCTTTGCATTTGATTTTAATTAAATTGGTTTTGTGTGAATTAACTTCTGATTTATTGTAGAATTTTACGAAAAGCTTTAGAGATCTATTCAACCCCCCTTCTAGATCGTTTACATCAACACATCCAGCAAAATCTAAATCTGAGTACCTTATTACCTCTAGATTATAGGTTTTTGTGTACATAAGAATGTAATCTTTAGTCCCTTAAAGGTACCTTAACACTTTCTTTCCAGCTCTCCAGTGATCTAATCTTAGATCACTCTGATATCTTCCTAACATTCCAACAACAAATGGAATGTCAGGTCTTGTACAAACCTGAGCATACATCAGGCTTCTGACTATAGAAACATGTGGAATGTTTTTCATTTGTTTCTTTTCAAAATCATTTTTTAGGCATTGGTCCAAATTGAACCTATCGCCTTTCATAATGGGAGCTACACTTGGTGAATCTTTCATCTGAAATCTCTATAAAAATTTATTAATATAGGTTTCTTGAGACAAATAGAAGATACCAGAAAATCTATCTTGATGCATCTTAATGCCAATGACATAAGTGCATCACCCATATCTTTCATTTCAAAATTCTTAGAGAGAAATTGTTTTATGTCATGTAATGAACCCTTGTCATTAGTTGCAAGTAATATGTCATCTACATATAATACAAGAAAACAAAGTTTACTCCCACTAACCTTTTGGTATATAAATTGATCCATGATATTTTCTTCAAAACCAAATAATGAGATAACATCATGGAATTTCAAATACCATTGGTGGGATGCTTGTTTCAATCCATATATGGATCTTTTAAGCTGTAAACCAAATGCTCACCATTATTAGAGGAGAATCCTTTTGGTTGTTTCATGTAAACCTTTTCCCCTAGGTCACAGTTAAAGAAAGTTGTTGTCTCATCCATTTTATGCAATTCCATGTTAAAAATGAGCAACCAATGACAAAATTAGACACAGTGAATCTTTTCTTTACACAGGAGAAAATGTATCTGTGTAATCGATCCCTTCTTTTTTAGTGAATCTTTTACCAACAAGTCTTGCCTAGTATCTCTTAATGTTGCCTAATGAGTCTTTATTTGTTTTAAATACCTATTTGTAGCCTATGAGTTTTGCTCCTTTAAGCAACTCAACAAGATTCCAGATATCATTATTCTTCATAGAATTCATTTTTTTCCTTCATGTAATTATACCACAAATTTGATTCTTTGCAACTCATGGCATGTGAAATGGTTTTAGGATCATTCTTGTCTTGATATGTGCTAAAATGTTGATTCATTTGATCTACTACACTTAGTGATTAATGCCATAGAAATACTTAGGATACCCACTTTAGCTCATATTTGATTTTAGGTATATTTCGAAAATGAAGGAGCTAAAATGACCCAAAAGTATATTCATTGGAGTCATCTTCTCAATGTCTATACTCTATTGATTCATGGAGCAAGAAGAAGAAGAAGACTAAAAGAAGAAGAGATAAGATAGAAGGTGAAGTGAAGAGAAAAGAAAAAAAGCATCTCACGGCCACACTTTGGTATGCATAGATGTGAAATCTCTTCTCCCTTCTCACATTCGTGAGAAGTCACTCATAGGCATGAGAAGGGACAATAGTCCCATTTAAACCTAGTTTTCAACTATAAAAGGTAATGTTTGTAACGGTTAAAATAATTTAATTAGGGATAGAAGTAAGCTGAATCGTTTTTCTTTGTTTTCTCTTAGTCTTTCAACACTAACAGAGGCAATGATGGCTGATTCTTGGAGCTTGAAATAGAAGATGGAAGGCTAACTTTCTGACACTGGTTCCAAGGTAGAATCGATGCCCAGGATGCATGGTTAAGCTTATCTTATCTTTGTTTAATGTTGGATCTCTCTCTCATAATTATTTACGTTATCCTTTCTTTAATCAATTTGGATATTCATGTATGGATAATCATATTCTCATTATCGTTATATTGTTTATTTTGTGAACCTATTGTTAGAATCATTAATATAATTCATAATTCTTGTATTTGGATTCATATGTAGCAGCTAATGTTGTTTAATCATTAGGGATAATGTAGCCTAAGTTAAATAACCTGACCTTGTGTGGTTGTTATTTAGATTGGTTCATTTTCTATTTTTTAATGTGGCTGCCCAATTGAATATAGAAATTGTATCCTAGGTTATTCGATGGTTAGGTTTAATTAACGATCGTATCTTAATTAAACACAACTTAAGGAAAAACTAGGATTAACAGAGGTTGTTGTTAGCCTACGACCAATTGTTCTAGGAGAGATGTGAAAGAATTATAAAAATGAAAGATGTTTAATCATGGGTAGCTCGAGATTGATCCGAGAATTGTATTTCACACATATTCATTAATTTTATCATTTTTGATTGTTTGCTATAACTTGTTTTTGTTAGATTAATTTTCCTATATTTTCTTAATTACGTAAAACCAAACAACCCCCTCTTTTATTTCCTTTGCATCAATTATTTTCATTATGAAAATTAACTGAACATTCCCAGTGGATACGATCCTGACTCACCACAACTATAAATTTTAGTGTGCAGAGTTAGGTAAATTTTACAATGCAATCAACACGCACTGCCATATCTCTTATATTGTAGTCAGATTCTTGTAGATATATAACATAATCACTAGTAATAGTTGATTTCCTTGTTCTTGTTGATCTCCTTAATGTTACGCCAACATCCTCTTGAAGAGTCTTTTCTTCAATTGGTTGCTAATTGCTTTCAAGTAATTACTGAATAACTGGATCTATTAAATTATCAGCAACTTGTGGAATTTTTTGATTATCATTTATGTTGACCGTAGGCTGTTGAATTTTAACAGTTGGTTGTACAATGTCTATTTGAACCTGAGGAGCATTGTGAATGACAATCACCTTATCGTTTAAGGTGCAAGGTTAAGTATCCATATGATCGTTATTGGAAACTATATCTTGAAATTGATTCCTCCCACTAATCAAGTCATTCTTAAGAAATTTTGCATTTCTTAATTCTACAATTCTAGTGTAATGTGATGGACAATAGAACCTATATCCTTTAGACCTTTCAGCATATTCAATGAAATACTCTTTTATGGTCCTTAGGCCCAATTTCTTCTCTTGTAGATTATAAATTCTTATTTCAGACGGACATCCCTATAAGTGTATATGTCACAAAATCGATTTCCAACCTTTAAATAACTCAAATGGTGTATTTGGAATAGCCTTAGTTGGTACCCAGTTTAATATATACACTGTCATCTTAAGAGCTTCAATCCACAAGGACTTAGGAAGTTTGAAGCTACTCAGTATGCTCCATACCATGTCTAATAATGTTCAGTTTTTTCTTTCTGCCTCACCATTCTATTCCGAAGATCCAGACATAATGTATTGGGCTACTATCCCATTTTCCTAAAGATAGCTCACAAATGGACCAGGTGCTTGTCCATTTTTAGTATATATACCATAATATTCCCACATATATCAAATCTCATGATCTTAATTTACTTATTGCATTATTTCTCTACTTCAGCTTTGAATATTTTGAAAGCATCTGGTGCTTCATTCTTGTTATGAAGTAAGTAGATATACATATATCATGAGTAATCATCTATAAATAAGATGAAGTATTTCTGACCGTACAAGTCCATATCTGGACTACAAATATCTATATGTATGATCTCTAATATGTTGGTCTGCTTTCCCTTTATGCAGTCTGTACAATTTTCAATATTAGTAAAATCCAAAGTAATAAGTACTCTGTCATTCACCAATCTTTTAATCCTTTCTATAGAGATATTTCCTAATCTCCAGTTCCATAACATAGAGGAATTTCCATTCATAACACAACATTTTATTCCAACATGAACGTGTGTTGCATTGTAACAAGTATTATCTTGTAAATCAAAAAGGAAAAGACCATCAAATAATGTATCATTTCTATCAAATTAATATTTATAATTTAACTTAAAAGATCTAGTTAACAAATGAAAGGAATATCCAAAAAGTACATGTTCTGAAATTGAAATCAATTTCCTAGAGAACTTGGGAATATAAAATTTCTTTTCTAATTTTAAAACAAAACTAGTACATAAAATTAAATTGCAATCACTAACAGCCTCCACAAATGAACTTATCTTGTTTCTAGATAAGATATATTTCTCAATTCCCACTAGCTTCCTTAGGTTTTGCAAATCATGCAACTCATTTGCAATATGGATTATACAATCAAAATCATTCCACTATTTGTCATGACGAACTTTAGTAATATTAGATTCAAAGCAAACTAGTGAGATTATATTACCTTCTTTTCAAGTCATTCCTTATGTTTGACACAATCCTTCTTCATGTGTCCTTTTCTCTTGCAAAAGAAGTACTTATGTTCCTTTTTAATGTCAGCTTGTAGGTATTTGACCTTTTCCCCTTATGTTGGCTTAATTTATCTTCTTTTCTTAAACAACTAGATGTGCACTCTATGAGCTCTCTCCCTATTCCATCAACAATCTCCCTTCCTCTTGAACACATATGGTCATTAATTCATTTATTAACCATCTATCCTTATGTATATTATAAAAGATTTTAAAGGGTTCGTATAGTGGTGGAAGGGTTTTCAAAATGTAATCCATAAGAAAAGAATCAAATATCTCAACCTCGAGTTTCTTTAACTGAGTTATAATTTCCCTAATCTTTATGATGTGCTCACGCACACCTTAGACACCAATGAGCCTTGTAGATGAAAACTTCATAATCAGGGTGCTTCAACTATAGTATTGACTTTGTCTGAAGTTTCGAATTGCTCACTAATAGCCTTTAGTGAAGCATAGACATTATCATGTTGTTCTACAGAACCATAAATACCAGCATAAATTTTGGTTTTTATGAACATCACACTTAGGTGATTAGATCACTCACAATGTTCATAAAGAGAAATTTCAACTATAGTATTGACCTCAGTTACCTTAGGTGGTTTATCCTTCTAGATAGCATAATCAATGTCCATCCACCCTAGATGAAGAAGAATTCTCTCCTTCCAAATCTTATATTTTTCACCCCTCGATCAAGGAATTTCACAATTTGTATCAAAGAAATTAACTGTTTGAATAACTAAATAATTTAAACATACATGCTACTTATCAATAAATTGAGGCGGATAAACTATATATATGTTGTACCAATGTAAACGTATCTTAAAAGACATAAATCAAATGGTATAAAAATTTTGTGTGGGCTAAATTTTTAATTCAAACATATTTATGCTAAACTTTATGATAAAACTATCAAATTATATTCCAATTTCTAATACCTGTGTGAAAATTAGAAAAATAATTTGATATTTTATCCTAATTAATTATTCAAATATAATAAATATTTAAGTGGGATAAAATTTATTGTACTAAAATAATTAACTACAATTAAATGTCTCAACTCTTTGTGTGATTAATTACATAAATATGTAATTATATATAATTAGGGTTGCTATGACTAAGTTCTAATAATTAATTACTAAAACATTTTATTCAAAATTCTATTCATCATGCAAAATATAAACATAGTGATAATCTGCCTTATATTGAACATTTATACAAATATAATTTCAATGTTTAATAAATCAGAATATGAGCATCAGTTCAATTGGTAGAGGCTCACCTTGCACCTACATGAGCCTCAACCATTGCATTGAAATTTTGTTTTTAATCAATAAACAAAAATGACGTCGTTTAGTGAGAGGTCTTCTTCAACCTCCAGCCAGGTCATATTAACCTAGTTTGTGACCCTTCTAAGGCTAAACAAAAACAAATTAAAAAAATAACCCAAAAGCTGATTTTTAAAGTGTTCCAAAACACTTAATTGAAAATTTATACCTTCAATTGAAAAAAAAAACTTCTAGAAACAACTCTAAAATGAAAAATTTCCGAATCTGAATTTTTTTTCCATAATTCAAAAATCTCCAAGAACTAAAACAAGGTAAAGGTTATAAGACTCTGATACCAAATGTTAGCCAATTTAACATATATTAAACAGTAATATAAGTTAGAATAACATATAGACTAAATACAGAAGAAAACAAAGTACCTCCAGTCATTGATTTTTTGCTTGGAAAGTCTATGCTTTTGGAATTCTTCCAAGCTCTCAATTCCCAATTTGATGGTGTATAATTTCAAAAGAGAAAAGAAGCTTAGCGACCCCAAAAATTTGAGTGGAAAAACATATATCAATGTGCTCCCATTAAACACATTGTCATTTACCATAAAAATAAGATATTCATACTCATTAACTACATAACAGTGGACCATCTATGACTACCATAAATATGAAAAGCTCTCACAAATTGTGCATTCAGGTACTTAATCATTGAAGGAGGCATTCTTGGTATTAATAAAGTTATTATGTAATTGCAGTCAGATTTACAAAAGATGAGGATGAAGGTTGCTTGTCCAAACTCATAATGGAGTATGAATCACTTAATGACTGCTTGTTATCCCAAAATGAAGAGGAAGATATAAAGAATGTGTTTTTGTTAATGGTGAAGATTATTATTAGACACCTGTTGCTAATTCTCATATCTATAAATGAACAATATTAGTTAGGCCAAAGATAGGTTCTCATTTCTATGCTTCTTTTGCATTTTTGTTAGTGTGACATATGCCTATATAAGTGCAACCCTACAACTCTTGCCAATAAATTGAGTTGGTATACTATGGAAATAACTTTTTAAATTAGCCCCTTGAGGTCAATCTCATTCTATTTCAGGATTTATTATTCTGATCACCAATTTGTCAAATTACTATCAAACAAATGAAGAAGACACAAGTTTGAGAAATACATACCGCTAAAGATTACAATGACTAATAAAATTAAACAACATTAATACAATTGTCCATACTACCAAATAGAACAAGTTTTTATTCTTTTGCATTCCTTCAAATTTATATAGGCATAAGATTAAGAGTATACATGTAGATTTTATAAGAGATATGATTCCACAACTTTTATAATCTACATAGTTTTTTCCTTACCAGCCTTTACTTCATCTTCTTCTTCAGTAAAATAACTAAAAAGATAATAATTACTTGTGGTCTTACAAATGTAGCCTCCAACACTTTCACTAGATTCAAACTTGTTATCATAAGCTATAGATTCAAGCTTCTTCCCCAATACACCACCCTCAATAAAGGCAAACTTGCAAACAAGATTTTCTTGATCTAGCTCAAATTTGTGTAAGAGATTGCAAAGCATTGAGACTTAGAATAACCATAAAATAATTTCTACCCTTTTACAAAATTCACTTGCTATACTTCCATTTCTAACATCACCTTACATGACATCAATGCTTTTTAAAAACTAGGGTCGGGTTTTTAGGATTAAATTATTGTTGTTTACAATTAATTCCTTAAACAAGCGCACTACAACAATAAGGCTTGAAAATTATTGTGTTACGATACTGACGCCCATGGTCTCGTAAATTTAGAATTACAAAGATTATTAATAACAGATATATACACACACACACATCTTCTATAGGTAGAAGACATATATGGTTATTTTTGCCAACAACCTTAAAATAAAGATATGGTTAAAGTCTAAAAACATTTGTTGGCTGTTAGACTTTATGCGTTGATTGTCATTCCATGAAGTAGAGATTGAACATATAGGCAGTGCTTACTTTGAATACAACGATGACCTTTATGATTTGTAGTATTATTATGACTTTTGTAACCTTCATTCAACATTTTTTATTCAAAAAGATTCATTCAACTTAATGAAGTTTAAGTTTCAATTTGGGATATCGTTCTGTAAACATTAGCAAAACTCTAATTTGACCTCATATGTATTTGAAATTTGTCTCTAAATTTTATTTTCAACAATTAAATTCTAATTACTTGTTTGTTTGTTCATTATTAGTAAGTGTGAAATTATGTTGTCTAATTCTTTCTTTACAATCTAAAAGTGTTCACCATATAATAATTTTGTGAATTAGAACTTTTACACTAGAGCGATTCAAAATTTTTGTACCTCAAAATTTAAAAGACTTGCTAGTGAAACCATTCAAGACAGAGGATATCAAGATGTCTATTGATGGCACAATGCACATTTTCCTTAAAAATATGGTATTTAACTAGTAAATTAATCTGTAAGGAGGTTTTAGAATTTTTTTGACTTAGGAAGGATGATTTAAGAACTAGATAAAACTTTTATAACTTTAGTTCCTAAAAGTTCTAAACCTAATAGCTTAGATGATTTTAGACCCATCTCATATTTCAATGTGGTTTATAAGATCACGTGTAAGATCTTGGCTTCTAAATTCAAGGAAATGCTAAAGCTTATAACCAATCCATGTCAGAGGGCCTTCACATAAGGAAGGTACATAATAGATAACTTGCTCGTAGCTCAATAACTATTCAGAAGCTACCTAAGCAAGAAATCTCTAAAAAATTTTGTATTAAAAATTGATTTCTCAAAGGTATTTGACATTATCAACTAGTCTTTCCCGCATAAAGCACTTTAAGCTTTTAATATCATACTAACTTTATTTAATGACTGAAGCAATGCTTTTTCACTCCATCCTATGACATTTTAATGAATCATGGACCTTTTTCTAAACTTTAATAGTGTGTGGCTTGATACAAGGGGACCCTTTTTCACTTTATCTCTTCTCCATTTGCATTGAGATCTTGACCAAAATGATTTATTACAAAATTAAGCAAAGAGCTAGCTTCAAATACTACCATAAATGTAAGAAGCTGAAGCTCTTAAACCTATCTTTTGTTGATGATCTTTTATTCCTTTATCATCTTGAACCTGCTTCAGTGGAAACAATAATGCATTGCCTAAATTCTTTTAATCTTACTTTTGGTTTCTCCATTAACAAAGCTAAGAGTAGTTTTTTTTCCTATGATGTTAAGGACTCTATTAACACCCTTTCAATTATTTTAGATCTTAATCTTTAATTACTTCCTTCTAGTTATTTAGGGATACCAATCACTGACAAGAAGATCAGCTACTAAAATTGAAAAGCTCTATTAGACTCAGTCATCTCTAGAATCCAACATTAGAACAATAGATTTCTCTCATAAGCTAGAAGTCTCTTATTAATGCTCAATAATCTTTATATTCGCTAGTTATGTCATTTCTATTTATGTCAAAATATCTTCAAAGAGATAGAAAGGCCTTTAAAGAACTTCCTATGGTCTAGTAAATTTAATAGTGCTTATAGTGAAAAAGTTAAGTGGAACAAGTTTTATTCCTCTAAAGAGGAAGGAGGGTTAAGTATTTATCTTGTTGAAGCCATAAATAAAATGCTACTAGCAAAGTGTGTTTGGAAGTTACTTATGGATAAAGAGTCCATTTAGGCAAGATGAATCCACAGTTACATCTTTAAAGATCAAATCTTTTCGGCCATCAATTCTAACTCTAAATAGTTATGGAATTGGAATCAAATTCTAAAGCATATAGACTTTGTGTGACACAAAAGAAGGTCATATTGGGATTAGGAAAAGCACAAACTTATGGTATGACCATTATAATGAGCTGGGTCCTTTACACAACATTCAAAGGCAAAGCAATTTCAAGCTCTTAATACCCCTAATGGTTAAGGTGAGTTGAATTATTGAGCAAAGGTAGTTTAACCTTTATAATAGCTCATATCCCTAACTTTAGGCCCATAATAAATAAAGAAGATAAGGCTATTTGAATTAGACACAACTTAAAAAGTTTCACAAACTCCTCTTATTTTGACATGATAAAGATATGAAAGCCAAAAACCCTTTGGTGCCACCTAATCTATTTTAGTTACAACTCTCCTAAAGCCTCATTAATCCTATAACTAAGAATAAAGAATAAATTTGGCACTTTTAATAGGCTGAAGAGATTTCTCATACCCAATAATAAATATGTCTTACATGGAAGGAAACTAAAGTCTTGTAACCACCTTTTCTCCACCAATTGCTTCACTTATGTAGATTAAACTGTAACCACCTTTTCTCCACCAACTGCTCTAGTTATGTAGATTAAACTTCAAAGTAATTAAATGATCTGACTTTGTAAGTTATATAGCTTAAGTCCATTTCACTCATTAGGGTGACCAAAAGATCTTCAAGCTCGTAGTGGGTTATGGAACTTTCACCATTTTGAAAGAAAGAAACAAAAGAATCTTTCAAATTTTGTTGAAACCTTAACAGGTATTAGCCATTAGCATAATCAACTGGGTAAGGCAACACAACACATCCTTACTACTAGCATCCAATCTCGAAGAAGATCTGTATTCTAACTACTTTCTAATGTGTCAAATTAACATTCTTTTTCTCCTACATTTGATTAACATGCTTTGATTAACTTTCTATAAACCCTACAAAAGTGAAAAAGAAAAGCAATTTTCTTTTTCTCCTACATCATTAAAAACTACGGATCATTTTTTTCAATAAACATTAATAAATTAATATAAAGTATTTTAATTTATTCTTATAACTTTTTTTTTGTTTATTATACACTAATTTCATTTAAATTTAGGCCTTTCTTTTGTATTGTTCACTATTCTTTTCACTCCCATTCTCATGGTTGTACTATTGCTCCTCTCCTTTCTAGTAGTGATCTTGCGTGCTGATTTCTTTAAAATTTTCCACATCCAGAAACCATGGCATTGAATTGTTAGCAAAGTCAGAGGAGTTGCTTCTCAACTGTGGAGAAGGCACCACAAACAAGGAACTGGGGATGAGAAATGTTATCATTACCAGAGAAAACAACACAATTTTGATCAAGAACCGAACTTTCAAGATGGGTCCACATGAGATGTCAAAAGTGATCCCTTGGCGTCACGGTTTGTCAATATCTCCAAAGAAGGTAGACTATTGATCGAGTAGAGTCGTTGGCAGATAATTCCCACAGACAAGTGATGTAACATCTTGTCACTTGAATTAATATTAAAATGGTGATTATTAGAGATTAATAAAAAATTAGAAAGTTATTAGGAAGTATAATTCCTGCTCATGCATCATTGTATATTCACACATATGTGAATATTTATTTTGATACATTAAAAAAATTTGTACATGCATTCATTGACATTTTCCGAGTATAATTGATTTATAAATGCAATTAAAAAATGAGAATTGTGGATTATTTGTGTTAAAATTTTATTTGGAGAGTGTCATTATTATTTCAGAATTTTTGGTGAATTTTAGAAAATTTCTGAAAAATTGGAATATTTTCAACCAATTATAGTGTGACATGTGGCAGTCTTATATGAGTGACAAATGGCTCATATGCATGGAGCCATGTGTCACTAGGTTAATAATACACGTATGTAAACTAGATTACTGTAGCTCTTGTTGTTCTTTGGAATGACTTTGGTCTTCACTGAAAGTATTCATCACCAAGCTCTCCTGTATTTCACTCATCACCGAAACACTGTTTTGGTTCTTACATAAGTATCATCCTTTTTATCTGCTAGTGTTTGTTTTTGCTTCATTGTGTTGCTTCTTTCCAACCACCAAAACCTTGCTTGTTAATTTCACTGCTAGAATTTGGTTACAGACTCAAGTAAGTTATGTCTTGAGCTTTACTGAGTTTTGTAAAATGATTTTGA
>JANIHZ010000209.1:33304130-33321746 GCA_027478365.1 Erythroxylum rufum | reverse complement strand
ATTTTGGAGTTTTGTATATTTTTGTATCCGGATATTGATATTGATGCTATAATATGGTTGAGAATGCCTTTAAGGTTCGTGAATATTCATCTTTTGATGTTAATGAATGTTGTCTGAATGATTGGGTGAAGTTATCGATTTGAGATGAGAAATTATGTTAAGTAAGGAACCACGCTTGAGTTTAATGGTATTTCGTCTTTAAGGTCGGGTTCCAGAAACGGGATCCAACACTCTTGCCCAGGTAAATTTTATCCTTTAAATAAAAAATCAAACAGCCGTGTATTGACAAACCGCCCCTGGAAAAGCCTACAAGCTCCCCTTGTTGATGAACATCCTATTTTTTCTAAGTCACACATTATACAATTAAAATCTCCACTAATTAGCCACGGGCCAGAAATTTGACTTCCTAATCTAAGTAGATTCGACCAAAGTTGTTTACGAGCCTGAGGTTGCAGACTTGTATAGACAACAGTAAGAAAAAGTAGGTGCTAAACCAACTCCACCACCAAATGAATGTATTGAAAGTTATTTTCAAGGACTCTGATACTCAAATGATTGTGCAAAAGAAGTCAGATGCCTCCAATAAACCCGATGACTTCAATTTTGTGGGAGTGAGCAAATCCATTTCGACGGATGATTAGGGTATGTTTTAATCTTATAAACCCTCAATATTCCACAAGTGCATGGTTTGTAGCGTGGAATTAAATGTGTCAATCCCACGAGGAAGGATAGTAATCTAATCCTAAAATCTAAGGCTAGAAAAACTATAAAACTGAAAACAAAAGATGCAGTAGAAATTAACTACTAGAATTGAGTTCAACCAATCTAATTAGAAATTAAACACAAAAGCATTAACAAGTGAACAATATGTAATCAACATAGAAATCAACCTAAGGAATTTACCAATTTACGAGAAAGGGGATTTTACTTATTGTTAATGCTAACCTAACCAATTATGTGTCAATGGAGTGTCGGTTATAAGCTATCCTACGGCTGATTACTCTCTCTCGAGTTATAACCATTAAACCGTAAATTATAAACCCTAATTAGTTTATGGAATTTGCAATCTCTCAATTCACAAATTATCCAAAGCCCTAATTAGATATGAAGCACTCTAATAGACTATCGGAACATCACATGGGATCTCTCTCCTCATAATTATCAATATGATTTGACACGATTTTTTTAAAATTGCCTAACTCTCATTAATCTGATTTAGTTGTTTTTCATTCAGTTCACCCTTTTAGTTTATTACTGAATTATGCAAGAATGCAATCAAATCACAAAATTCATATAATAAACACAATCGACTAAATTATCATTAAATAAAAATAAATTGCAGAAGAAGAATTTAGAACATCATCAATATTCCAAATCCTATCATCATACTACCCATCTCAATTCTATATATAAATAAAATTGAAAAGAAAAGGAAATAATGACTTAGAATAGATTACGAAAGGCAATGACATCAGGAAACCTCCTAATCTGGGAAGTACATCAAGTCAGCTTCGTCTTCCTCTTCTTCCTCTTCCTTTTTCTTCTTTCTCTCTCTCAGTATTATCTCTTTAGGATTTCAAGTGCGGCTGATGCAAAAAGCTCCTTTATGCTCCTCTTAATGTTCTTTAAATAGTCTTTTATGTTTTGGGTAACCCTAGGGTCTTTCCGGTAATCGAAAGGTCCAAAAAGTCCCTCGAAACTTGAAGTTCGCAAGTGACTATGCATTTGCCCGATTCAGGTCATGACCGTGGCCCTGCAGGCCATGATTATGGCCCACATCTGAGCATTCTGTCATGGTGGGTCGTTGTTTCGGCCCAAATGTCTTCCAAAACTCCCCCGTTCTTCGATATTGACCTTAAAATACTAGCAAATGCATTAAGGTACCTCAAAAACATAATATTTAAGCTCAAAGGCTTGTACTAACCCATAAAAAATTTAAAACACAAATAATTAACAAACTAACACAATTCTAACCTAAGCACATACTAAATGATTGAATTAACGGCTAAACGCATATCAAACTATGCCCTAAAACATAATGTAATTTATACTTATCGACATCCCCACACTTAAACGTTGCTTGTCCTTAAGCAAAAAAAAATAAAAAATAAACAGCATAAAAATGCAAAGCACATAATTCAATAATGAGGAAATGACTTCAGCTTTACAAAATAAATTTAACTCTAAACATAATCATTCAAGTTGTTCCAAAATATTAACATGCAAAATCCGCGTTTAGGAACTTTGGACTAAATATACATATTAATCAAAACTTAAATGTCAAGTTTGTTCACCCATTTCAATTGTACACATACATTAATAATTATTTGATCAATCAAACTTTGTAACTAAACCTAGATACATTTTAATGAAAAGTTAATCTACTTATAAGTGGGGTAGGTTTTTATTAGAAAACATTTTTTTGTTACTTTTTGTGAATACGGACCTAGTCTTTTTACATGGAGGCAAACGTTGGTGATGAATGTCGATCCAATTACCCAATTAAGTCATGTTTTTAGTAAGTTGCTTGGTTGGAACGTCATTATAGCTTTTTGATACAAAGGAACACATTTGTGATGCATATCGATTCCATTACTCGGCTACATCACGTTCTCAACTGCCTACTAGCTCTATTCATAACTCGAAGGCCATTAGAATAGTTATTTATTTAAAATTTACAAAAAATTTTCTTTTTTTTTAATAATGCCTATCTTATTGCTTTAGTTACTCGTTTTTCATAAAAAATACTAGTAAAGCTACCTAGTCGAAAGACCTAAAATTATGAATGAGCGTGACAACTTATAGGGTGATAAACTAACACTAATAGGTACTTAATTGATTATAAATTATTCCATAACTCTTAGCGATTATTGACATGAAATTCCTTAAGATACCCGCTTTGACTTATATGTGATTTTAGGTACAATTCGGAAGCAAAGAAGTTAATGTGAGTTGAAACTCTAAATTTTGGCCATTTTTTGAAGATTAATTTTCACTTGTCTTCATGGAGTAAGAAGAAGAAAATTTAAAAGACAAGAAGAAAAAAAAAGAAAACACAAACAAGAATTCCAAGCTGCTCACAACAAAGAAGTAGAAAAAATGTGCATAGAATACATGCAATTTACATGAATCAATGGCAGCACAGTAGAAGAAGTTAAGAAGAACAAAAAGCCAAGGGAAGCTGCAATAATATGTCAGGGTGTGGGCAAATGTAAGAGACCAAAAATGACATAGCAGTAGATGGATTAAGGAATGAAACAAAACGATGTTGGATGCAAAAGAGGAAGCGTAGTGAGAATGTCTGCATTTCACGCAGATGTCCTGCGTAAATGAAGACATTTTTAAAGAGTTAGGAGAACAAGTTTTAAAAGGAGACATGAATAGTGAATTGGACCAAGAAATAAATCAATTAAATAGAACAATAGCTTGAGAGATAGAAGAGAAAGGAGGCGCAATAGCATAGGAGGGTTTTAACTAGGTTATAAAATGGGCCTGAAGCATTTTCTTAGGAGAAACCCATGAAGGGCTAGATGTCCCAACACTAGTTCAGAGGTGACATCGACGCCAATGACTAGGTTAAGTGTATTTCACCTTTTTCATTGTTTCTTTCTCTCATTAGAAATTGATTGTGTTATTTTATGTTAATTAATTTGGGTTTTGTGTATAGATAATCATATTTTTGTTATTGTTTAGTTATTTGTGTATGAACCTATTAGGTATTGTGAAAAGATGATTTTATTGTGTTCATTTAATTGTTTATTTGAAACCATTGCTAGAATTTTGATATAATTCGTAATTTGTTATGTTGAAATTCATGTGTAGCGACTACTGATTCATAATCATTAAGGATAACATGACCTAGGTTAAATGACACATCATATGTAGTTGTTGCCTTGATTAATCGGTTTTCCTAATTCGTAATGCTACTGATTAATTGAATCTAAAGGTTGTATCCTAGGTTATTTAGTGATTAAACTTGATTAAACACTACCTAATGAAAAACTTGGGTTAATTATTAACCCACGATTAATAGTTTCTAGGAGAGGTTTGAGAACAACAAATCAATGAAATATGTTTAATTAGGGTGTAGGTTGAGATTAAAACAAAGAATTGGGTCCCTACGAAATTCCCCATTTTTATCATTTTTGCAAGTTTTCTTTAATTTGTTTTTATTAGTCTAGTTTCATTTTATTTTCTTATTTCTAAAACCAAAACACCCTAAACCTGAACACCGATCAATTTCATTTCAACAACTTTGCACACACTCTTTGTGGGATTGACTTAGACTCACTACTGCTATAGTAGTAGCCTAGTTTTTATTTTGACTAGTATTACGATGCGTTGTCAATTTTTGGCGTCGTTGTCGGGGAGTGCGGTGTTTTATTTTTTTGTTTATGATTTTAATTGGTTTTTTGTATATATCTGTTCATAATTGATTTCTTTTTAGTTATTTCGTGATCCTTTCTTTATTCTTCTTTGTGCTTGTGATTTATAAAAAATGGATGGAAGTAATTTTTTCTTTAACTCTTATTCTCAATCCTATAACTAAGGTTGGACTGATCAACCTAACTTTGGTTATGGATGGGATAACCATTATAATTACTTTTATGATAGTTTGTAGGACACACAACAATTTCTATGTAGACCAGAAGCTTCTTGTCAAAACTCGGGTACATTGATGAATGTTGTGATTGCTAATAATCTTCAATTTCAACAAGGTATGCAGTAACTTCAAGAGAGTATGTAACAACTTCAACAGAATACCAAGCAGTTCCAGCAGGAAATGAGGCATATAACGTCTAAAAACTAGAACTTGTTAAGCCAAATGGGTGAAATTATAGCGAGGATCAAACACCTAGAATCACAAATGGAAGAGAAGCAGTCATATCAACCCGAGGCATACCCTATGGATGTAAGTGAAAAAATCTAAAAAACTTATGAGGAGCTTAAGAATTTTGAGAGCATTACTTAAGGAGTTGCTTGTGTAGAAGAAGCAGAGGAGGAGCTCGAAGTAGAAAAAGACATATCTTTTAGCTCGGAGGTAAGTACTAAGTTCCATTTTATTTCTAAGAAGGACTCTTCACCTTTACATGGTAGATTGGAGAAATTAAATGAGGAAGAAAAAGGCAAATAGACATTTGAGATCTTTCCAAAGTGTATGAACTTAGTCGAGATTGAGAATCTGAGGATAGGGAAGATGCTAAATCAGGATGATGATCAACTAAGGCCTTATCTGGAATAACCCCGTGTGGAAGTGGCACTAACTGTAGTACCAGAAGATCATAATTTTATCATGTAAGGAAAGTATGGAATCGAACCAGCGACCTTAAACCAAGGTGCTTCTTAGGAGGCAACCCAAGGGAAGTAAATTTCTTTTCTTTACATTTTTGCATTTTTTTTTAATGTTCGTGTGTTCTTTATTGGTTTGTTTCTTGCTTGTTTTAAGTTTTCAATCAAAATGAGAGAAGAATAAAACAAGCAAAAAAAACTCATTTTCTTGTTTTCTATTGCTTCTAGTTTATATAGTCATAAGTAGATAATGAATTGACTAGAGAATTTCATATCAACTTTAGCATGTATTTTTATTCTTGTGATTGGTCAATATGCATTATCTTTAGAAGAGTAGTGACTAGTAGTAGACAAAGTCGATGAGATTTTGAGCCTTATTAGATGGACACCTTCATTTCAGTCTCATTATCGGTTGATAATATGTGACCTTCATGACATGCACATCCTGATTTTGCTTTGAATTTCTATTCGAGATCACTTTTTTATCACATGCATTAGCATGGAAATGATTAGGCATTCTTTGTTTTACCAAACTATATTAGAAAAATAACCTACCCTATTGACATAGTTTTTCCCTTGTTAAACCCCTTTGAGCTTTATACCTTTCTTTTTATAAAAACCACTTTTATGCTTTTAAACTTAACTAAATGTCTTACCCAAGTCATAAAGCTATTGAAGCATTTGTGATTGGTGAGTTTATAAATATACAAAAGTGTAAGTGTGGGGGTGTACATATATGTGGGTTGGTTAATGTTAGGATGTTTTTTTTATGTCTTATCATTGAAATTCCCATGTTAATGTAGTTTCTTTTAATTTTAAAAAAGGAAAAGAAAAAAGAAAAGAGAAAAGTACAAGAAAAGAAAATGAAAAAGAAAGAAAGAAAAAGAAAAATAATGAAAAATTTTCTGTTTAAATAAATTTATCAAGGAGGAAGTGCATATGAGTTTGCAAAGTTTTTCATAGTTAATGCATCTTCTTAGAGTTGTAATGAATGTGTTATTTGAGTATGTTGAATATGAGGTAGATATTGGCTTGGAAGGTTCACTCTTATGGTTTCAATGTATTGTTGGCATAAATTGTATGAGTGATTCCTTCGGATTGCTATATGCTTTATGAGGTTTGTGTATAAGAGATGAAATGAGTTGTGAAATATAAGTGTTGCAATCGTCATAGCTGATAGTACCCAGTTTTGTATGAGTGTGAACTTGTGCACATGATGTCATATTAAGTGTTGCATTTTTTTCACTAGCTGTAATGACTTTCAAGTTACTTGACCCAAATACATCTCACCTTACCTTTGCCCACATTATAACCCTAAAAAGTCCTTTGATTTATGATTTTGCAAATGAACGTTAGTGGTGGAGAAATGAAAAGATATGCAAAGTTGTGGAATGACATGATCATGAATGGTGTTGAGTGTACATATGGATATATTTTTGTTGAATACATTTTCCAATTCTACCATTAGATTGCTCAAGTTTTGAAGATGAAGAATGTTAATTGACCATAAGTAAATGCTTGGAATATTGACTTCTTACTATGATTTTTGAAAGTCATTCATCTTTGTGTATGATTATATATTCTTATAACATATGGGCATTGAGTAAATATTTTTAGGTATTTGAGCTTAATTTTAATGTTTTACCTGAGGACGGACAAAAGCTAAGTGTGGGAAAAATTGATAGGTGCTTAATTGATTATAAAATTATTCCATAACACTTAGCGATTGACATGAAATTCCTTAAGATACTCACATTGACTCATATGTAATTTTAGGTAAAATTTAGAAGCAAAGAAGTTAAAGTGAGTCGAAGCTCTATATTTGGCCATTTTTCGAAGATTAATTTTCGCTTGTTTTTGTGAAGCAAGAAGAAGAAAATTTAAAAGAGAAGAAATAAAAGAAAACACAAACAAGAAAATTCCAAGTTGCTGAAGTAGAAAAACTTTGCATGGAATACTTACAAATTATGTGAAGTAATGGTAGTACATTAGGAGAGGAGAAGAAGAACAAAAAGCCAAGGGAAGCTACAACAATACAACGGTATGTGGGCAGATGGAAGAGATAAAAAATGACACAGCAGTAGGGGATAAAGGAATGAAGCAAAACGACGTTGGAAGCAAGAGAAGAAACACAATGCAAAACGTCTGCATTTCATACAGACGTCACACGTAAACGTAAACGTTTTTCAAGAGTTAAGAGTGTAGGTTTTAAAAGGGGACATGAATAATGAATTGGACTAAGAAATAAATCAGTTAAATAGAACAGTAGCTTGGGAAAGAGAAGAGATGGAAGGCGCAGTAGAATAGGAGGGTTTCACTGGGGGGCTGAAGCATTTTCTTAGGAGAGACCAATGAAAGGCTAGTCGTCCCGACGCTAGTTTGGAGGTGACATCGATGCTGACGACCTGGGTTAAGTTTATTTCACCGTTTTTAGTGTTTCTTTCTCTTATTAGAAATTGATTGTGTTATCCTATGTTAATTGTTAGGTTTTGTGTATGGATAATCGAATTTTTGTTATTGTTTAGTTATTTGTGCTTGAACCCATTGGGTATTATGAAAAAGATGATTTTAATGTGTTCACTAAATCGTTTATTTGCAAACCCATTGCTAGAAATTTGATATAATCCGTAATTGTTATGTTGAAATTCATGTGTAGCGACTAATGAATTGTAATCATTAAGGATAGCATAACCTAGGTTAAATGATGCATTGTATGTAGTTGTTGCCTTGATTAATCGGTTTTTCTAATTCGTAATGTTATTGCCTAATTGAATCTAGAGATCATATCCTAGGTTTTTCGGTGGTTAGGTTTAATTAAGGATTATATCTTGATTAAACACTACCTAAGGGAAAACTTGGGTTAATTATTAACCCACGATTAATAGTTTCTAAGAGAGGTTTGAGAACAACAAATTAATGAAGTATGTTTAATTAGGGTGTAGGCTGAGATTGAACCAAAGAACTAGGTCCCTATTGAATTCCCCATTTTTTTAAAATCATTTTTCACATGTTTTCTTTAATTTGTTTTTATTCGTCTAGTTTCATTTTATTTTCTTATTTCTAAAACCAAAACCCTGTAAACCTAAACACTGATTAATTTCATTTTAACAACTTTATACACACTCTCTGTAGGATCGACTTAGACTCATCACTTCCATAGTAGTAGCCTAGTTTTTTTAGTAGCGTTATGGTGCACTGTTAAACACTGAATCCTCATTAACTTGCATATTTTAGTCAAAGAACCCAAATCACTAATTTTGCGAGCTAATGGATCTTCACAACCTAATAGATTACGTTCAAAATTAAATCGATTTCGTTCCATCTAAGCCATCGATACATTCAAATAATTCACAATATGCAACCTAAACACAATAACATAACAATATGCAAAATTCACACTCAAAGCAAACATACAACCCTCCCCATGCTTGAACCACACATTGTCCTAAATGTAAGAAGGAGACAAACAAACACACATGGAAGGAAGTAACATAAAATGAAAACAAAAATAAATACTAAATTGAAAAGAAAAGGGTTAGAAACAAAACCTTACGGTGATGGAGGTGATGATGGTGAGGGAGGTGGTAGTTGCACACCTTGAGACTCAAAATTCCTATGAATACGTTTGATGTCCCAGCTCTGATGTCTTATTCCTTTGCTATGTTTCTCATTACCCTGGAGTTTTTAGCCAAAGTATCTGTCAGAGTTTTCGTTTGAGCAGATATTGCTGTCAGTACTTTCTTACATTATGTTTCTTCTTCTTCGTCCCCCTCTTTAGACTCCTCGCTAGTCAAATCCCCTTCTTGTTGTTACTGAGCGCTCGAACTCGCTTGATTGGTCCTGATTTTGACGTGTGTTTTAACACTAATATCCGAAGTTCCATATTATGAGACGTCAGGATTTCAACTCGCCACAGATGATGATGATTCATGAATTCAAGACAGTAGATCGTGAATCCGTTGCACTCAATTTCGTAATAATCAGCTATAGCCAAAACTAAGTAACCCATTCCTAAGTTATTGCTCCTCTTACGTCGAGTAGCAATAATTGCATTAAAGATATGGGCAGTTGTGTAAATTGTGATGTTGTGGTTCATGCACCATAACAGGAAAAGCTTCTTCGTCGAACACTTGTTAGTTTCCATCTTGTCAAAAATAGTTTGACACATGAATTTGTGCAACAACAAATGTTTATGGCTTCTGATGATGTTGTTATATGCATTATTAGCATAGAAGCACTCTAACCTAGTTAATTTAGTCTAGTAGGGGGTGACATGGAAATCATCATATTGATCCACTGCGGACGATTCGGGTGAACCCACAAATTTCATACAAAATATCATAATTAAGCTCATAAGGTTCTCCCCATAACCTAAACCACAATTCCTTAGGTTTATTGGATTCGAACTGAAGGGATGTAAAGAATTCTAGGGTTAGTTCTTCGTAAATTGGATATTGAAATAAATAAATTGTCCCTATTGATTCTCTCTACTAGATTCTTGACCTTGTCTCTCAATTCTAGTCTATCTAAAGTCTCAAAATGGAAGTACTTGGGAACTATAATTTGCTTATTGCGAAGGGAGTGAAAGCCATTACCTTCCTTATCTGAGAAGATTAGGAAAGGTGCTCCGCAATCCGCTGCCTTATTTCTTTTTCCAAGGCCCAATACTTAGGTTTTCCCTTTGGATTGGGTGCACTTAACAATTTGTTTGATCTATAACTCCATTAGGAATGAGAGTGTGCAAAAGTTGTGAGAGTAAGGGAGTTGAGTGTAGGTAGAGGGAAATGAAAGCCTTTGAATGTCTTCTGTGTATAGAAAGAGTCTAAATGAAAGTGATGGAAGAAATAAGGCTAGAATTGAATACATAGGTGAGGGGAGGCAATTTTGTAGGAAAAAAGACTAAAAAATGCATGCCTGTAATGCCCTATCGTAGGCCACGATCATGGCCTTCAATGATTTCACCAATTTCTGATATTTTTCATCTTTTGTCCTTATACACCCACTTCATTATACTTTCCTTCTTGATCATCTTTATTAAAATTAATGCCCTACTCTTTTATGATATTTATTTGGAACCAGAGCAACCTAACTACGGAATTTAAACTATCTAAAATCAAGAAAATAACCAGTAATTTAAAAACCATGGGTTGTCTTCTATGTAGTGCTTCTTTTAATGTCATTAGCTTGATGCTCTTCTTTAATCAAGGGGTTTTAAGAAAATTCTTTGGTGGTGACTCAGTTGTCAATCTTATAAAATGTACGTGCACCACATGGTTACTTCTGTCACTACCTTCCATTTCCCGATTCTTTATTCTCCTTCTTTTACGGGATTTATTCTTTTCTAGGGAACACTTTAGATCAACATTCTTCTCTTTTTCTCCTCCAAAATCCGTTCCCTTCATGATGGCCATGGGTTAGAGAGGACTTTTGTCATTATTGGTTACAGTGAAAGACACCTGTTCCTCTCCTTCCCTTAGAATCAGCTCACCCCCATCAACATCAATAATTGATCAGCCAGTGGCCAAAAATATCCGCCCGAGGATAATTGGGGTTTCCATATTTTCTTCTATGTTTAGTATAAAAAAAGTTAGTGGGAAAGGTAAACTTTTCCACTCAAATATGCACATCTTGTATGATACCCTTCAGGCGATGAACTAACTTATCTACCATTTTTACCAGTATCTTGGTGGAGACTATCTCTCCAAACCCTAGCTTTTAATATAAGGAATATGGCATTATGTTTATGCTGGCTCCCAAATCGACGAGGGCTCTCTCTATTTTGACACCCTTAATAATGCAGGGGATATAAAAACCCCCTGGATCCTCCTTCTTTGGTGATGTCATCAATTTCTTTTCTTCCTCCATCTATTTTTACACCTTTCCCCTTATTAGTTCCATTAGTGTAAGTCATGCTTTTAGTTGCTCGATCGTGTCTACAACTTCATTCAGTTCAGCTTCCTTAGATTTCCTCATGGCTTTGATTGGGAATGGAATTAGGGGTTGGTACTTTTTATCTCAGGGAAATTATAACTTTTTAGCAGAGAGCCTTCCTTATTCTTTTGCACCTCTTCTTTCCCTTTATTCCTGAATGGATTTGGCTTTCATTGTTCTAAAATGGGGTAGGGGTTTTTATGTTGATGCTTCTGGGTTGTTTGTAATTCTGGTTCACTTCAAAAAACATTTTTATCAACCTTATTCTTTTCCTTCCCTTCATTGTCTTAAGCCTGGTGTGATTCCTCCTTAGTCCCGTGTGTAATGACCATGATTTTTTCTTTCAGATTGGATTCGGTGTTACTTAAAAGGGTTCCTACATTTCGTGTCGCTATTGCTTCTACCAATTGACCTACTTGGACCTTCAGGTTATGTATTGAGGAGGCGTGGTTCTTGGTAACTTGCTTAAACTTGCTTTCAAGCGTCTTGTGTGCATCCTCCATACCTCCAATTTTATCTAAAATTTTATCCAATTTAAATTTCATCGAACTCAGTTTGTCTTACTAGAAACCTGATGGTCCTTAAGGTTTGAACTATCTTCCAACATTGTTTGAACAAGAGAAGTTTGGGTGATTCTTCCACCTAGGTTTGTATGTGTTAGAGTAAGGATTTTCCCCCCCTCCTCGACCATATTGAGTTTCCATGTAGTTTACTTGCTCTGATCCATTATCCTTCATTAAGAAACAATCGACTGTATCATGATCCATCTGCTCACAGAGCTTACACTTCAGCTGAACAACTTTTACTATATTTGAGGATGAAGCCTTCATGTTGTTTAGCTATCGAGTTAAATTATCAATTTTAGCCTGCATTTCTATCATTTGATCCACAACTACAACTCCTTTTGCCTCACAAAAAGTGGCGGGTTGTCTACTCTTCTCGTTTATCCATAAATAGCTATTACTCGCCATCTCTTCTAACAACTCTTCTGCTTCATCTACCGTCTTCATCATAAGTGATCCTCTTGAAGCCCCATCAATTATACCTCTTGTATGTGGGGTTAGTCCGTTATACAATTTTTGCAAAATAAATTCTTTATGTAGGTTATGATGTGGACATTTTCTTTGTAAGTCTTTTTATCATTCCCAAGCTTTATAAATCGATTTCCCGTCACATTGCTGAAAGTTTGTAAACTCCTTGATAATCTTTGTAGTCTTGGTAAGGGGAAAGTACTTATCTAGGAAGGCATGAACTAATTGGTCCCAAGTGGTGACATTAATCGGGTTGAGGGAATGGTACCAAGCTTTTGCTCTATCCTTTAAAGTAAAAGGAAATAGTCTCATTCTTACGACATCTGATGATAACAGAAAGTATAAAAAATTTCAAGGAAATTGACAATATGTGCGTTCGAGTCTTAATTCATTAATCCATAAAATTGCACATTTTATTGAAGCATATTTAGAAGGGCTGGTTTGATTTCAAAGGAAGCTACTTGCATGGGTGGGCTAGCTACACCTTGATTGGTTACATTGAAGCTCAATCTCAAGAAGTCCATACGAGTTCTCTGTTGATGCTCTTGGTTCTCTCTTTGACCCAACTCTTGTTTCAACTCCTCGGCCATTGTTTCTTTTATGGTTTCTTTGTCTTCTTCTCCACGCCGAGCTCTTCCAATTGAACGTTCTAGACGAGTGATGTTAAGTTCTATAGTTTCAGCTATGCGACTCGAACTTCTTGTAACTTATGTGTTTATGCAAGAGCAAGGATAAAACACAAATTAGAAAGAATGGAAAAAACTTAAAAATAACTCAAACGCCTTAGATTAAGAGAACTAAACTATTCTTCGTCTTCCCCAGCAATGTTATGAAAAACTTTATTAGGGTAAGTTTTAATCTTATAAACCCTTAATATTTTGCAAGCGCATGATTTGTAGCGTAGTATTAAAGGTGTCAATACCATGAGGAAGGAGAGTAATTTGATCCTAAACTCTAAGGCTAGAAAAACTATAAAACTGAAAATAAAAGATGCAATAGAAATTAATTAGGAGAATTGAGTTCAACCAATCAAATCAGATATTAAATATAAAAGTATTAACAAGTGGGCAATATGCAATCACAATAGAAATCAACCTAAGGAATTTATCAAATTATAAGAAAGGCAATTTTAATAATCATTAATGCTAACCTAGCCGATTATATATCAATGGAGTGTCAGTTATAGACTATCCTAGGATTAATTACTCTCTCTAGAGTTATAACCATTAAACCCTAAATTATAAAGCCTAATCATATTATGAAATTTGTAATCTCTCAATTCACAATTTATCCAAAACCTAATTAAACCTGAATCACTCTAATAAACCATCGAAACATCACACGAGATCTCTATCTGCACAATTACTAATATGATTTGACACAATTTCTATTAAATCGCCTAACTCTCGTTAATCTGATTTAATCATTTTTCATTCAGTTTACTCTTTCAGTTTATTACCAAATTATGCAAAAACGCAATCAAATCACAACATTCATCCAATAAACACAATCGACTAAATTATCATTAAATCAAAATAAAATCCTGAAGGAGAGTTTAAAACATCATCAATGTTCCAAATCCTATCATCATACTATCCATCTCAATTCTATACATAAATAAAATTGAAACGAAAAGGAAATAATGACTTAGAATAGACGACGGAAGGCAATGACGTCTGGAAATCTCCTTATTCGAGAAGCATGTCGAGTCAGCTTCATCTTCATCTTCATCTTCCTTCTTCTTCTTTCTCTCTTTTGGTATTCTCTTTTTAGGGTTTTAATTGTGATTGATGCAAAAAACTCCTTTGTGCTCCTCTTAATGTTCTTTAAATAGTCTTTTATGTTTTGGGTAACTTTAGGGTCTTTTTAGGATCTAAAAGGTCCAAAAAGTCCCTCAAAATGTGCAATTCGTAAGCGATTATGTGTCTGTCCAACGCAGGCCTTGATCGTGGCCCACATCTGAGCCTTCTAGCACAATCGTGGCCTGATAGTCCACGATCATGGGACGTTGTTTCGACCCAAATATCTTTTGGAACTCTTCCATTCTTCGATATTGACCCTTAAACACTAGCAAACACGTCAAGATACCTTGAAAACATAATATTTAAGCTCAAAAGCTTGTATTAACCCATAAAACACAAATAACTAACAAACTAACACAATTATAACCTAAAGACATACTAAATGATCGAATTAACTGCTAAACATATGTCAAACTATGCCCTAAAACATGATGCAATTGACACTTACCAATGGATGACATCATTGGCTTTTGCTCCAGCCACTTGGGTTTCCAACAATGCAACAAAATCTAAATGATACATTTGATATAAATTACAAAGAATCCATCAAAAAATAGGAGACGCCACCCCTTGACAATTCCACGTTACATAACTCAAAGTCATAATAATAGTTTAACTTATGACTCAATAACCATTCTCTACAATTTCACCTACATCAACAAGAGCAGTTGCATCATCATTAGTCGAGCCACCTGCCAAATCTTGATCCTGATCCTAATCCTTAGCATCTACGAGTGCCTGAGCAATTGACTGTGAATAATGTGGCTATAAGAGAAAAAGATCATTTAGGGGGTGTCTTCTATGTCTAGGCCGTACTAGATACCAGATCCAGAAGCAGGAACATTAGGTACACTAGAGATTGGGACATCAAAGGGTGGCTAAGTGGGTTTCTCTGGTTTACGTGTAGGGTGCAATAGGATAACAACCGAGTATTGTTTTGGGTTTAAAGTTTTGGTGGGTTGTTTTAGCCTTTCGGTAACTGCATAGGTGGGTTGGTTTTTGAAAGTATGGGTTGCATGCACTGTTTCATATAATGAGTCAGAAATATTAGAGGCTACTATAGTTGCAAGCACTAAAGTGGCAGAGGATGCTTTTATATGGTTGAGTCTACTAGTTCCATTGGTTAAGGGCATGGTCTTGGGTAGTTGGAGGTACTAAGGTTGGTGCTAGCCTGGAGTGTCTTTCCGTGTATGTCCTACCGTAGATCCTTCTTAAAGCTCATGATCATGATATGCAATCACATCCGTGTCCTCTCGCCTTATTGCTGCTCTTCAACAACAGCCCCTGCGAAACCGAGGTTGGCCATTTCCAAGATCGTCCCTTTCTTGAAGCAATCATCCAAGGTTCGTAAGGTGGTTGTGCTAGACTCACCTTATTTGCCTACAGACCATCCTTCTCAGTGGCCATAACAGCCGCGTCACTACCCTTATGCAGGTTGCCAGTGCCCTCCCCCTGGTGAGCATGGTCTGGACAAGCAGTGACCAAATGCCCATATTTCCCACACTAAAAGCAGATGGCAGGCAAGCCTTCATATTCCACCTTTAGTAGAACTCCTTCCACCAAAATTTATGACACTAAAGGCTTACTGAGATCAACTTCCACTGTCACACGAGCATATTCTCTTGAAGCATTCTCTGTAGTATAATCGATCATAATGACTTGTCTAATTAAGCACCCGATCAACCAAAGAATGCTTTTATGGTAATACTTGAGTGTAATCCTAGGCAGTTAAACCCATATAACAACATTATGAATGACATGCTCCTCCCCTTGAAAGTCCGACATCTATGATTATATGGTAAGATAATGCCCAAGAACAGTCCATGGGCCACTTATTAATACATACTATAGATCATTTTTTCTGTTGAACTTAAACAAGAAAAATCATTGGCCAGGTTGATGATCTTATAATCTCTCTCAGTTTTCCATAATGCCCATAGTTTAGAGCAAAGCTTTGTGTAGCCCAACCAATGCCTTAACAACTTCATGATAATGGCTTTCCTTTATGGCTACTCTAGTTGACCTTGAATCTTCGCAAAAAACTGAACCGAAGGAATAGGTCCCTCTTTATTGACGAACACATCCTAAAATTGTTAAGAGATTAAGTTGTTAGATTAAGACACGTGAGTTATTTCATTTAAGAATTTACGAGGTGCATTTCATTCACATGCATAATATTCGCATACACATATGAATCATGATTTAGAAAACATTGCAAGATAGTATATGCACTCAATTGACATATTTTGGGTTATGGAACGAAAATGAATGTGATATGAATGTGCATTCCCAATGTTTTGTATTTTGATTTACCAATAACATGAATTGATGGATTATAATTAGTGAATTGGGAATTTATTGTTACAATTGAGTAATTGATGAGGTGATACGTGCATTTAGTCTAAGAAAAATGTTAAAGAGCAAGACAAATTGATACATGGGAATTTAGGTTGATTAGGCGTATGAAATGGTGATATGTGGCATTGGGAATAAATGACAAACGACTCAGTTAAATGGATGACAAGTGGCTTGAGTATAATTGTGACAAATGGCCCTTTAAGTTTGTGACAAATGGCACTTTAGACTTGTGACAAGTGGAGCAATAGAATGGTGACATGTGGAGCTTTACAAATGGTGACATATATAGCCTTATAATTGGTGACATGTGTAACCTTACAATTAGTGACATGTGTAGCCTTACAAGTAGTGACATATGGAGGCTTAAATGAGTGACATGTGGAGCCTAAAGTAAGTGACACATGGACCAATAGAATAGTAACATATGGAACAATATAAGGATAACATATGTACCAATAGAATGGTGAAACATGGACCAATGGAATGGTGACACATGAATTAGTTTGCTTTCTTTGAATTTTCTAGAGAAAATTGATGAAAAAGGCAATAGAAGCGAGAGTCAAGGTCGGCCATAAGGTTAGAAGAGGGACAAAAATGAAAATGAGAAGAGAAGGAAAGGAAAGAAGTTATCAAGGTAAGTTGAAATTCTAGTTTCAATTTCATCTTTCTCTTTCAATCTGTCTTTCATATCCTTAAAGCATGAATTTGAAGAAACTCAAACAATGAAAGTTGTAGATATAGTTCTTAACTTGACTTCTGTGAAAGTGGCTTGACAAAATAGTGACTAGAGCTCGAGTTATTCTTTTTTCCCTAATACTGCTTGTGATAGACCCCTACGCAGGAACCTTATATTATTTCCTATTTTTTTAGGACTTTAGATTCCAAATTAGTGAAAGTATAAAACATGAAAAATGATTATTGATGTCTTATTAATGCTTTTGTGAAACGGTTTTGTTAGGAGATATATTGATAATGATTATTGAAGGTTGAGTATTGGTTGTCAGTCTATTTCTTACCAGAAATAGGACATAATTTGGATGGAGATTATATTTTAAAGGGAGATGTTATTTATGTCATTTTTAGATATATTAGACGGCATGAGAATCATGGAATTTGGATTTTTGTAGGGAGAGTTATGATTAAAAGAAGACAGCTTGTTCATAAAGGAACATTAGGAAGAAAAGGATGTAAACATTGCACATAAG
>JANIHZ010000209.1:33277245-33294234 GCA_027478365.1 Erythroxylum rufum | reverse complement strand
GCCATTAATGAGTGGAAAAAGTCCAATTTACCCTTACATGTAAGCCTTGTAACCTTAATGCTTAAGTGGCTTGCCAATTTTGCCCCTCATGCATTCTTAACACCTTAACATTATAATTCAATCCACTTATGTCTTAAAAATCTTACTCACATTAACATACTAATTAAGTCCATAAAATACTATAATATAATAAAGCCTCAAAATTCATTTAGTCATGCTTAAGTTCTTTCAAAATAAGACCTTTTTTTAATCATCAAATTGAAGGAATTTACTGATACTTCCTTCTATATAAATGTTCCTCATTGTCTCAATTTTCCAATGCCACCAAAATCACTCAATTTGGTTCAGAAATAAAGAAGTTATGGCCAAAACACTTTCAGCTCATACTAATCCGAGACTGAAAAATATCACCAATTTCACTTTGGAAATTAAAAATCTTAGGGACTGAATTGAAATTAAATTCCTTCAGAACATTTGTAGATCCATGTCTCTAATTTAATTAGGAACAAGAATAAACTCAACTGGAGCTGTATAGCTCAAGACATCACCAAAATACTAAACCATGTTCAGAAAAATATTCAACTCATACTCGTTCAACCAACCTTCTCACTTTGATTCAATCAAGCTTTTTCTGATTGATCTCAAAATCATAAATTTATATCGAACTATAGAGGAACGTCTTAGGAATCCAACGCTTCAAAAATCAGGTCAATCGGAGGTCAGACGGAAAAGTTATAAGCAAAAGAGTGGGGAAAAGTCGGGTTAGGGAAACATGACAATAGTCGACTGGTCGAAAACCATTAGTCAACTAATACAAATAAATGACAATAGTCGACTAGTCAAAGACTATTAGTCGACTAAGTCGACTAAAATGATCGACTCGGAATCTCTGGTCTGTTTTCTTCCCACATCCTAACTTACACATTCATAACTTTTGACCCAGCACTCCAAAATTGGCAAACCAGATTGGCCTCTAAAGGAGTCAAAACTCCACCTCAAAGTGGCTGTTCAATCAATGACAATCTAACAGTGATAGAACTTCTAAAAGTCATATCTTCCTACTTCATTGTTAAAAAATGTCATACTTTATATCAATGGAAAGATAAAAACATAATCTACAACCTTCATGAAGCAATAAGAACAATTTCTAGGTCAAAATCCAAATCGAAGTTACTACCCTGAAATTTCCATACTAACCAACATTCAAATTTTAAAGAAGCCACATGAACAGTAATTTGTACTAGCTCACTTTCTCAATTATAAAGATGTCACCCACAACACATACATACACACAACACCCTTTTCATGCATTAAACTCAAAATATCATTGTAATTGCTCCAATTATCATTGCCCAAATAAAACATTAAACACCACCAATTCCTCATTTAATTTCATTTAATAAATCAAATTTCTAAGAAAAGTTCGAGGTCCAACATCAAACATTGAGCATCCATTTGTATTTGTATTAAGCTTCCGATGAGCGTGTTGATATGTAATTAAACTTAAGCTCAGATTGTGTTTGATTCTGTTAATGATATATGATCACTTTTGTTTATGTTTATGTATTTGGGTTTTATATTGCATTACATATTTCGGGTCCCTTATAGGGTTAGAATTCGTGTCCTAACTTTGGGGATGTGACATCTTCTTATGCACGGTGTATCGTCTTAGTTTGACTTTCCTATCGTCTCAATTTGACCTTCGCTTCGTCTTAGTTTTGTACCTAATACGCTTCGTCTTGTTTCTATCGTCTTAGTTTGACTTTCCTATCATCTCAGTTTAACCTTCACTTCGTCTTAGTTTTGTACCTAAGATGCTTCGTCTTAGTTTATATCGTCTTAGTTTGACTTTCCTATCGTCTCAGTTTGACCTTTGCTTCGTCTTAGTTTTGTACCTAAGACGCTTCGTTTTAGTTTCTATTGTCTTAGTTTTGTTTCGTCTTAAATTAGTTCGTCCTAGTTCATGTCATCTTAATTTTTCCTTCGTCTTAGTTCACTTCGTCTTAGAAATTTAGCTTCATCTTAGTTTCTATGCACTGTTCATCATCTACCTTCTATTCCATTCTTGATCCTTTTGGAGGCCAAATCTCACTTCAAAATCTTCATGAAAGTTGTAGATTTAGACGTTTTCTTTAAAACTATCCAAAACGAAGTCAATCTGACATCTGTAGTGAGAAGTATGGCAATTACGCCAAGGCACGTACAATAGGAGTAGGGTTCGTTGAGATAACCCTACAAGGTAACCCGCTTACGCTTTTGACTTTGGTTTGGATTGTTGGGCTTCAAGAACAGGGCCCTACACTATCGACCATTTAGAATCACAAAGTTGAGGCAAGTTACCATCTTAACATGAGGTAAGTATAAAAAATGTCAATGCAATGACCTTAAGGAGTGGTAAGGATTTTGAGGATCCTAAGAGGACCATATAAAGGATGGCCAATAAAGATGAGATTGAGAAGGAGTTCAGCAAAACAAGAAATCCCCATCTAGCTCAAATGTAAATTTTGAATTTCCCAATGTGGTTAAGATTAACCCTCCACCTTTTCGTAATAGGTTGACAAAATATAAATAAGAGGAAAAGAATAAGGAGATATTAGAGACTTTTTGAAAGGTAGAAGTAAATATACCTTTGCTAGACACAATCAAATAAGTGCCAAGATGTATAAAATTCCTTAGGAAATTGTGTACCAATAAGACAAAGTTAAGAGGTAATGAGAAGGTCATGTTTGGTGAGAATGTTTCTGCAATCTCCAAAAAGAAAACACCTCTAAAATATAAGGATCCAAGTATATTTACCATTCCTTATAAGATTGGTAACACAGTAATTAAGAGAGTCATAGAACCAGTTAATGTTATGCCTTACTCTATCTATTCTTATTTAAACTCGAGACCGTTGAAAAAGACTTATATTATCATACAATTATTTAATTGTAGTAATGCTTTTCTGAATGGAGTGGTTGAGGATGTTTTGGCATAGATGAATAAGTTAGTGTTTCTGGCCAATTTTTATGTGGTGCATATGAATGATGAAACCTCATATAATCCCATACTTATCTTACTAGGGAGACTATTTCTTAATACGGCCCAAACTAATATAGATGTTCATAAAGGAACCATCACAATGGAATTTAATGGGGAAACAATTCATTTCAATATTTTTATTGCTATAAAACGTCCTTAAGATGATCATTTTGTTTTCTCTATTGATATGATTGATCCCTTAGTATAGGAAATGTTTAATTTAAATTACAAAGATCAATTAGAAGTAGTTTTAAATAAGCATTTAGAGTTGGAAGCTACTGATGATTTGATTTAGGAGAGAAGCTAATTAAGATGGTTACTACCATACATTCTTTAGAAACCTCTCCTACAAGGTATGAACTTTCTTTGATACAGTTACTTGAATCTTACTAGAGGCTATTGCCTTTTAATGTGCAGGTGCTTGATGTAGAGTTGAAACCACTATCTGCTCGCTTGAAGTATGCATATTTGGGAGATAATCAGACCCTTCTGATTATTATTGTTGCAATTCTAACTTATGATCAAGAAGCTAAATTGATTCGTGTATTAAGAGAGCAAAAGAAGGCCATTGGATAGACAATTTCATATATTCAAGGAATAAGTCCTTCTACATGCATGCATCGCATTTTGCTTGAGTAGGATGCCAAGTCCACTAGACAACCACAATGTAGGTTGAATCCTTCAATGATGGAAGAACGAAGTGCTGAAGCTTCTTGATACTATATTTATTTATCCTATTTACAACAGTAAGTAAGTAAATCCAATACAGGAGTTCCAAAGAAATCTATAATCAAAATTGTGACAAATCAGGATAGTGAGTTAGTTCCCATATATGTGTAAACTAGGTGGAGAGTATGCATTAACTACAAGAAGTTAAATATTGTAACTCGTAAAGACTATTTCCCCCTTCCATTTATTGAAAAAAATGCTTGAGAGACTTGTTGAATATGAATATTACTATTTTCTATATGGATTCTTTGGTTATCTCCAGATCCCTATCATACTAGAAGACCAAGAAAAGACAAACTTCACATGCCTAGTACATTTGTTTACCGAAGGATGTCATTTAGTTTATGTAATGCATTCACCACTTTCTAAAGGTGCATGGTGAGCATAGTCTCTGAGTATGTTGAGAAGATCATAAAGGTATTTATGGATGATTTCACCATTTATGGTTCTTATTTTGATAATTTCTTAAAGAATCTTACACTCATTTTGGAATGACATATTAAAACTAACCTCATGCTTAATTGAAAAAAAAGTAATTTTATTATTAATCAAGCTATAGTTTTAAGGCATATTGTATCTTCGAGGGGTATAGAGGTTTATAAGCCTAAGATTGATCTAATTTATGCTTTGCCTTAACCTTAAATGTGTAAGAAGTTGTTTTTTTCTTGGCCATATAGGTTTTTACCGCAAGTTCGTTAAGGATTTCTTGAAGATAGCCTCTCTTTTATGCAAGTTGTTATAACAAGTTGTCCCTTTTAAGTACGATGATAAGTGCAAGGAGCACTTGACAAACTTAAGGAGCTCTTGACATCCCTACTAGTGATTTAGCCTCTGGACTAGAGCCTTCCTTTCGAGATCATGTATGATACAAATGATTATGCAAGAAGGGTAATTCTAAGACAAAGAGTGAAAAAAGTTATACATGTTATCTACTATACATAGAAACTTTAAATCCAGCCTAATTGAATTATCCTATAATCAAAAAGATTTTTTATCTATTATATTTTCCTTAAAAAAATTTCGTTCATACTTATTTGGTGCTAAAGTTATTAGTTACTTTGATTTTACATATTTGAAGTACTTTCTCACCAAAAAGGAAGCAAATTTAAGGTTTTAATAGATGGATTCTCCTCCTTCAGGAGTTTAATTTAGAAATAAGATATGAGAAAGGGGCAAAGAACATGGTCGTTGATCACCTTATCCACTTAATCCAAAAGGAAGATGATATTCCTTTGAAAGAAATGTTTCTAGATGAATAATTGTTTTCCACCAATTTGACACCTTTAGAGTATGCAAATATCGTGAATTTTACAAAACAATTACCTATGATTTTGTCAAAAGCTCAAAGGGATAAGTTGAAGAGTGAAGCCAATTACTATGTGTGGGATGACCCCTATTTATAGAGGCATTATGCAGACCAAGTCATAAGAAGGTGTGTTCCTGAGTGTGAGACACTTTATATCTTAACCTTTTATGATGTGTATGCTTATGGAGGGCAATTTATGGTCAAAAGAACTACCCGTAAAATTTTAGGGAGTGGTTTTTACTGGCCCTTATTGTTTAAGGATGGATATATCTTTTTCAATTCATGCAACAGGTACGAGCGATTAGGTAAGTTGTCCTGTAGAAATCAAATGCCACATACCCCATTCTTTTTTGTGAAATTTTTTACGTTTAAGGAATTGATTTCAAGTACCGTTTTCTCTGTCTTTTAGCTTTCATTATATCTTGCTTACAATTGATTATATTTCAAAATGGTTGGAAGCTAAAGCTACCAAAAATAATGATGCTAGAATTATTGTTGTTTATGTAAAGTCTAATATCCTTTCGAGGTTTGGGATGCCAAAAGCCATCATAAGCAACAGGGGCACACACTTTTGAAATAGGGTGATAGAAACTTTGATCGAAAAGTAACATATTCTGTATAAAGTTTCCATCTCCTACCATCCCTAAACTAGTGGCCAAGTTGAGGTATCTAACAGATAAATCAAGTCGATCTTGGAGAAAACAGGTCAACATAATAGGAAGGATTGATGCGTGAGGTTGGAGAAAGCATTGTGGGCCTATAGGACAATTTATAAAATGTCAATTGGTATGTCCCCATATAGATTGGTGTTTAGGAAGTTGTGTCATATTCTTGTGACGCTACAATATAAGACATATTGGGCTATTAAGTGTTACAACATGAACCTTGATGAGGCAGGAATCCTAGAAAGCTACAATACAAGAACTTAAAGAGATGCAAAATAACTCATATGAGACTGCAATAATATATAACGTAAAGATCAAAGCTTTCCATAACAAGATGATCTTAAGGAAAAGCTTTGTTATTAATTAAAAGTTCTTCTTTATCATTTCAAATTTAAATTATTCCTAAGTAAGTTACCTTCTTGTTGGGTCAGTGTTTTTGATATTTTTAATGTTTTTCCATATGGTGCAATAGAGATATAAAGCTTGAAAATTGAAAAGAAATTTAAGGCAAATGGTAATTTCATAAAGCTGTACTATGAGGGATTCTGAGTGGAGAATATGGAAATAGTAATACTTGAAGATCTAAATGACATCTGATGATGAGGAAAATATAGAGTTGAACCAATGATAATAGACAAAGGCATTTTTTGGGAGGCAATCCAAAGGGAGTTTTTTTTTTCCTTTTCCTTTACATTTTCACAATTTTTGTTTTTGTTGAATGATCCATTTATTACATTTAATGTTACAATGGTGACAATGTAATTTTTAAGTGTGGTGGTGGTGATCTTGTCTATTATGTGTGTTTTCAAGTTTGTTTCTTGTGTGTTTTTAAGTTCTTTTTGCAAGTTAAAAAATAAAAAATAATCTCTCTTTTTCTATTGCTTCTAAGACTATATAGTTATAATTAGAGAGTAGAATTAACTAGAAAAATTCATGGAAATTTGAGTATGTCCTTTAACTCTTGTGATTGATCAATATACGTTTTCTTTAGAAGAGTAGTAACTAGTAGGTTAACATAAGCCAATGAGATTTTGAGACTTTTAGACTGACACATACATATTAGTCTCATTGTCTTTTGTTCATATGTGACCTTCATAAAATGTACATCCTAACTTCGCCTTGATTTTTTATTCGAGACTACATTTTTATCACATGCATTAACATGTAAATGATACAGACATTCTTTGTTTTATAAGCTACATTATCTAAATGGCTTACCCAATGACATGATTTATCTTATTATTAAGCCCCTTAAGCTTCATAAGCTTTTTCTTTTTATGTTAATCACAATATATCCTTTAACCTAACAAAATGGCTTACCCAAGCCTTAAATTTAGTAGATCATTTATGATTGCTAATGTTTCTCGATGCACAAATAAGTATGGAGGTGCACATTTATTTAGGTTGGTTATAGTTGGTGGAATGTGATTTTTATCTCTTATCAACGAACTCCATCATTGATGTAGTATCTTTCAATTTTTTCTATATATAAAAAAAGAAGAAAATAAAAAAGAGAATAAAAGAAAAGTATTTATTGAGGAGGAAAATCATTTGTTTTACAAATTAATTAATGTTAGTCTTTCCTCTAAAAGTAGTATGAAATGGATGAATTGATTATGATGCAAATAAGAGAGAAGTTGTTGTGAAGGGTCACTCGTCATGATTATAGTGCATTATTTATCATTGTTTTTATGGGTGATTTCTTCTAATTCCTTATCCTTCTTGTGGTTTGTAATCTAGAGGCTTGAATCTGATTTGTGAAATAGAGTTTTTACATTCATCATAGTTGATCGTACCTAGTTTTTAGTGAATGTTAATTTTTGCACTAGATACTTCATTGAGTGTTTAATTTTTGCACTCAATACTTCATTGAGTGTTTTTCCCACTTCACTAATAAGCTATTGCCTGGATGGTACAGCAATGTCCGACTAGCGTCAGATGTGCTCCTCTAAAATATACAAAATACATTCACAATTATCACATTTTTGCACAAATGTACAAGTGTTCTTTTATGCACATCAATGTATAGAAATTATGCACAATGCATGTTCAGTGACAATTTCGAGGTACAATATTTCGATCCTTATCAACAAATCATTCAGATATCAAAGCCCTCATTAATACCATGTATATTTACAATTGGATCGAACAAAACAATGTCAAACAATTTCATAACTTAATTGACCACTTCAGATTTTTCCTCTAATACACATACTGATCAACATTCCATACTAAAACTGTAAGGTAAATGACCAAATTAGACAAAACTTCCTTCTGTAAAGTTGTTCTCCCATTTCTTAACTTTCTAATGAGACCAAAATCATTTGATTTGGTTTAGTATACGAAGAGATATATGCAAAATAGTTTATACTATTCTTAAGCTTTTGCAGAATTCTTACCTCAACTTCCAATCAAAACTTGAAAATCTTAGAGACATAATTAAAATTCCATTTCTTCATACAAGTTGTAGCCCTATGTCTTTAGTTTACAAAAAATTAAAAATCACCACATTTAGATATCTACAGAGAAAGGTATGGCCAAAATACTAAAGTATGTTCGGGCTATTAAGGGAGGGACCTCGCCGCGACAAGGACAAAAAGTGAAGTCACGATGTACAGTCCAGAAATTAGTTTTTCTCGGGATTTTTTTGCAACGGTCGCCGCGACGAGCTCAAGGGTACCTCACGCGTCGTGACGTATAAAAAGGAATGAGCCATGACGAGCTCAAAAGTGCATTGCACGTCGCAGCGAACAAAAAGAAATTAGTCGCGACGAGAATAAAAATAAAGGCCGCGACGTATGATCACAAAAACCTCGTCTTCCCCACTTTCCAGATTTTTAAACCCAGATTTCACTCTCTCACTCTACCATCATGCATTTCTATACTCAAAACAATCACTAAAACTTCTCTTCATTTAACTCCGAATTCAATTCAAATCATTTACATAAGATCAAAATTCAAGATTACTCTCTAACGCCAAAAACATAGCATAATCGGATAAGCTCTCATTTTCCAACACTGTATCGTTAAAACTTTTCCCTAAAACCCAAACACATTCAACTCAACTCTGTTAACACTTCATAGATGAACAATATATCTTCCAATCTCGAGTTCATTCAACACAGTTTTGGACATATCTAAATTCTAAAATCAACTTCATGAACTCATGCATCTCGGTACATTTCTACACCGAAAACTAACATCAACAAAAACTACTTACTTGTTTCGGCTATGGATTCCAGCAAGGAAAACAAATCAAAAACATATCCGGAAGCTAAGTGTTTCTTCCCCGAGAAGGTCACTCACCATACATCAACCTAACTCCAAACACCATACTCGGTATACTTGCATGCCTTACATGTGTCCTCACTTTTTCAAGCCATTTGTCACAACTAGCAGTCCACGTATCACACATATACATAGGCTATTTGTCATACATTTACTTAGTCCACGTGTCACACTATAATTGGCCAATAAATCAATATTTTTCTTTAGTCCAAAAATTACACCAAATTTCCAAAAATTCACCAAAAATTTTGAAATACCCGAAATATTACCAAAATTGCCAAATCACATTTTAATCGCATTAATAACTCAATTATACCTAAAAAATGTCATGAATGCATGTACAATCATATTAATGTGTAAAAATGTGCATGTCAAAATTTAACATAAGCGTGAATTGTACTTTCTATTTTCTCAATAATTTCTCATAATAAACAATTCTAGCCTTAACATAGGTAACGGGATGTTACAATAAATCCCAATCTAACTAATTCGTTAAATCTAGTTAATGAAAAATGCTTAAAGTTATCCCTGCTCAAAACATAAAATTTGGATTTTAAGTGATGTTGGTTGATTTTTTTCGGAGTAGTTGTGTATAGAATATTAACTATTGATTTTGATGAGACTATTACTTATTTTGATTGTTTCTAACCTCAGGAGTATGTATGTTGATTATTTCTAACCTCAAGCATTTATATGTTGATTGTTTCAGATGGATGAGCATATACCTTCAATAGAGAGTTGTAATCTAATACTGGAGATAGGAGTGGAAACTTCTATTCCTATACTAAGTTGAGATAGAAGTACAACTCAAACTTAATTAAAAAGTGAAATGTGGAATCATTTTAATAAAACTAGATTGATGGACGGGATAGAAAAAGCATAATATAAATATTGTCAGAAGATTGGTAGTTCAAAAGGTGGAACATCTCTTTAAAGAGACACGTGGATTCATGTTGTAAAAGGAAAATGGTATTAGGAGCTCAAACATTTTTGTTCCCTAATCTTATGAAAGGGAAGAATGGATTGACCGCAATAAGTTATGACAACAACAGATCAAGGTATTTGATGGCTTCTATGATTATTAGAGATGAACAACCACTGTCTATGGTTGAAAGTAAAAGATTCAAGATGTTTTGTAATTCATTAACTGACTTCCAAGTTCCAAGTTAGAATACAGTGAAGAAGGATATCTTGAAAATTTACGAGGATAATAAGAGAGATTTTAAAAGCATTGTCGAGTATTGAAGGATGGATTGCCATAATAACGAACATATGGACAGCCGATAACCAAAAGAAGGGTTATATGTTAATGACGGCAAATTATGTTGATAATTATTAGACGTTACCCATTAAACTTTTGAGGTAATTTATATTCTTTAATATTATTGTCATTTACTTTTTCATTATGTTATGAATTTAAATGATGCTATGATTAAGAAGTTGAAGAGTAATATGAGAGTTAGGAGCTTATTGGTTAGTGGTAGGTTATTTCATATGCATTGTTTTGCTTATATTTTTAACTTGATTGTGAAGGATGGGTTAAAGATGATAAAGGAAGCAATAGATTGTATCTAGAACAATTTTCTATTTTGGAGTGCAACTCTTAAACAAGTTGATAAATTTGAAGATGTTGCACAAATTCTATTCATTCTGAGTACAAAGGAGTTGGTTTTGGATTGTCCAACCGATGGAACTCAACTTTCAATATGTTGGAGTCGACAATCCCATATGCTTAGGTGTTTACCAGACTAAGGGAAAGAGGTTCTCAGTACACCTACGTGCCTACAGAAGATCAATAGAAGTTGGCTAGAGAACTTTGTGTGAAGTTAGAATTATTTTATAATGTGACTGAATTGTTCTCGAGAACAAGTTATCCAACTTCGCACTGTTGCTTTAACACTATGAGTGACATAAAGGATGCTTTATCACTGTGGATATTTGACTCCAATGAGGTTATTCAGATTATGGCAAAGCAGATGATGGAGAAGTTGAATTTTTATTGGTCTATGGTGGATATATTATTATAATGTTATATGTAACGGACTCGAGATACAAGATGGACGAGGTTACTTTTATTTATGATGCAATGTATTCATGTTCAAGATCGTAGTAGTTTAGTCAGTTCAACTCCGGTATAGTTTCAGGTTCGACCTCATCTTCTAACTGAAGATTGTCACTTTCTCTTTCAAAATTTTTGAAAGGGAAAAGAGTCACTATAAGAAAAATGTCGTTTAGCGACAGAAATTACCAACGGAAAATGTTTAGATTTTGTTAGCAATATAAATTAGCGACAAAATCAACCAATAGACAACGGTGTCGTAAAGTAAATTTACCAACGAACATATTATGTAACTATCGGTAAATATACTGAAGGATGGCTGTGACCGTTGATAAATTTACCGATGGATTTGCTGTGAACCATTGATAAATTTACCTATGGACTTTTCATATTGGCTATTCCGTCGGTAAGATTTACGACGGTTATAATTGACCATCGGTGAGTATACCGACGATTTAGAAAATCCTGACAGTTAAGTCGAAGATGGCTGCCAATATTACCGATGGAACAAAGAGTAACCGTCGATAAATATCTTACATTTTACCGACGATTTATGGTGTTTTGTCAGTAAATATAGTGCATTTTACTAACGAACTTTTATTTTTCGTCGGTAAAGAAAATTAAAAAAAATTAAAAATCCTAACGTTAAATTTTATTTCATGATCTTATGATTAATGTATAATTTCAACAATTATGAATTATCTGTGCATAATATTTTGATTTGTTTATATATTTAATTTGTTTAAACAGAAAGTTGATAGATGATATAAAGTTAAATTTATCTTAATTGATAATAAAAACATTATAGTGTACATAATAAGTCTTTGTAATTTAAAGCAAATGACTACAATAATCCTATTATCCTAGTGACCGCGGGTGCTCTGAGATGCTACCCCTCACCTTCAACTCATCCACCTCATGTCTCAGCTGAGCTATGTACTCCACTATGGTCCGAAACTGATTGACTTCATTGGTTTGCGACCGTATACTAGATGTTGCTGTACTGGACGTGGAGGATTGCGAATAACACATGTTCACGAATAAACCTAGCCTGAAGATCCTTCCATGATGGTCCCTACCACCCACTACATCAAGATATGTCTGACTCTCATCAACAGCTTGTTCGTGCTGAGACTATCACTGAATGCTTTATTGTATTTGGTCCTATTAGGAGGCAATGTTTATATTAGTAAGTGAAAATTATTAATAATTAATATTAAAGCATAAATTTCACATTTATTAAGTTCTCTACATCAAGTGTTGATGAATGTCACACCATCATACTTTTTAGTGTGAGTGTACAAAAAGAGCTGACGGGGTGTAGGCCTCATGTCCTTAGACTTTTCCTACATAAAAATAAAATGTTATAAGTGTACTAGAATTTATAAAAATTTCGGCAGGGTTTCCTCTATTTTTATTATATTTACCCCCTGTTGAATAAAGAAAATAACTCAACATAGCTATATATGGCACCAGACATTTATGTCATTATCATTGTCCATAATACACATATTTTCATTCCAACGTTCACACTTCAATTTAAATTGAAATACAGCAAAGTAAAACAATTAGAATATAAGTGTAAAGTTTAGATACTTACAAGTCTCTTTACATGCTCATGGTGGGTAATTGATCATCTACGTCTGTTGGTCGAGTTACGTTCTGAAATGGACATTGCCTCAGGTGATGTCCAATATTGTTGCCAACGACTCCAAATTTGCTCAAAAATGTAAGGTGGTAGTACACCAGCCTTGTGTATCGCACTAATAAAGTCATGATAATGTGTACATGCTCGTCTCTCTCATACTTTATGTATGACCGCGTCAAAATCAGAATTCCAAAAAAATTCTTTCTAAAATAAAAGGAAAAAATTGATAAATACTTATAATGTAATAATATTTATCTAATTAATGTATACAAATCAATTACAAAAAGAAAATAATTTTTTTATTGTACCTTAAACTCCTGAAAGTAAAATGCCTTAGTGGCCTGAGAGATATTCTTCCATACATAACCCTCAGGATCAATCTTCTCCTTAAATTTAGATGTCCTGTTTCTAAAGCACGATCCAGACGAAATCAACCTAATATAAGAAAAAATAATAATTTTATACCATTTGCAAAAATTTAAACCTATAACTTAATTATAAACATATAGTGTTTCATGTAATTTCACTTACAGATTGTTGACAATTGTTATGTAAGTTCTTTCATCAGGTCCCTCAGCTCCAGGCTGGCAGCCGTCTCCTTTATTCGATATAAGGGTAGTGGATGATGTAGGAGTGGTGGATGGTGTAGCATGAGGAATAGTAGGTGATGCGTCATTTGTAATTGTAAGCCCTTGAGGATGAGGAGGTGATTTAGTTGCAACTGCAAAGTGTGATGGTTCACCTTGACAGTAAGTACCTCTGAATCGTTGTTTGAACCTAGGTTGCATTATATCACGTTGTCTCTTTGGTGGCATATTTCTACCTGAAATTCATTATTTATTGAATTTTCTAAAAATATAAGAATTTGAATTCAATATTTTACACAATATATTCAAAAGGAATAAGGCGATTTGTTGAATATCATATTCAAGTACAAACTTTGAATTAGAAGGTTAACAATTGTTACATTCATACAACAAGAACAATAATTTTAGGTCAACCACTTACACTACTTTTAAGTCCTGATAATTTTTTACCTCTTTTTCATAGCATCAAAACATACATGCATCCTTTTTAACACCAATTTATCTTCTCGTTTTTCCTTTTAAGTTGAACCTTGACTGTAGAATCTAGATTTATTTGATTTGATTAACTAATATAACCATAAAGTTTTCTATCTCCATTATGTTACTCCTTTGACTTTGATTTGAAAACCTTCCTCCTTGTATACTTGCTCATGCTAAAATTAACTAAAAATGCAGGAAGAAAAAATGTAGCATCTTCCTGCATTCTTCTATAATTTTTTAATTTTAATGCTTAAATTGTTAATAATTTTTTCTTTAAATATCTCACAATATAATTGGGCGTAACCAAACTTAGCTTGTTGATTGATTTCACATATGACCTAACTTCTATGTTTTGAGCTTGAAGCATCTATCTTTTATGCCAAATGAATCGTATAGTTCAAATAGACATCCTTTGATGCAAGAGTACGTAATCCTTTCGGGTTCATTCCTCTTAAAACTCAAATCAAATCTTGTTGCAATTGTATAATCATCAGTTGCCTCTTTAAAGTGTTTTACAATGTTAAAGACCATCTATAATAACCATTTTATGGAAACAAAATCATGAACATATCTCTTGGTTTGACTACATCATCACAAAGTTCCATATAGTTTGTAAGCATTAGGATATCCATAACTAACCAAGAAACTCTCATGATCTTTTACATCAATGCTTATGGTCTCATGACCTACATCAACACTAATGTCAAAATCTAAGTTATAATCATTTAAATTATGTTTCTTTGCATTTCCTTCAACATCCTATTTAGTGTCATTAACATCCATTCTAGTATTTTCATTTGATTCAAGTTCTACATCTACATTGGTATCATTAACATCATTAGCCTCTTTTTCATGCTATTGGTCATGTCATTTTATCATAAGTACAAATGATACTAATCCATCAACATATCTTAAATATACATCAACTATACCATACACTTTAATAATTTAATATAAACTAACACACTCCAATTGGACTCTAACATCTTCAAACCATCAACTAACTCCTTCCTAAGAATCAAATACCATGCACTAATAATATTTTATAGCCTAATTTAGCACCTATTTCACACACCTTTCTTAAACTACCATAAACCAATTACATATTGTCAATATTTTCAAGTTCCTGATCTTCATACTTTAAAATCCCTCTCTAAGTGAAGTTTCCACCACCAAACATCCTTATAATAGTCTTTCCATTTACTATCATCTTATGAAGAAAAATGAAGACAAATCAATCCAACACAAATTACATAATTGATAACAAAGCTACTTATAATGGAATAGGCTTCTCAGTTAATTCAAAATAATTATAATACAAAGCTCATAATATATGATGTCACTATATTCAATTTAGGATTGGCAATAATACATTTTACTTACGTATTTTGTTCAATTAAAAACTTGCTTTTCTATTATAAAAAGAGGGACATTATTCATTCTCTAATGCAACAAAACAAATAGAATTCAAATAGTTACACAAATACATTTTTTCAAAGAATAGACATTTCATCAAACACCTTATATGCATCAGATTATCACTAACATTTCTACCTTAAAGTTCTTTTCCAATCACAAAATACACAAATAAATGCAAAAAAATCAAATACCTAAATATGACTATCATCCACTATACGAAAATCCATCCATGAAAATACCTCCACAAAAAAATGATAATGGCCAAAGAAGACGACGAGTAGAAGATGCAATAGGTCCACAATGTCGACGACAAACTGGCCGGAGAGGAGAGGATGCCGGAGACGTAGCAGATGTGGAGAAAGAAGGAGACGATGCAGGTGGGAGAGGTTAGGTTGTAGGTGGGGCGAAAGGGCTCCGGGTGTGATTTTTAACTTAAACAAAATGACTAAAACCAAACGACATTGTTTTCTTTAACTTAAAAACGTTCAAGTCGAAGCAGACGGCGACGTATAGCTTGAAAATTTACCGATGGAAATGTTACGTCAGCAAACCCAAAAATTTATTGTTCTGCCAATAATTCCTGCCTTATTTACCGACGGGCATTTGATATCATCGCTAAATTCAGTTGCAAATTGATTTCCCTGCGTATTTAGCAACAGATATTACTACCGTCGCTAAACGAAATTTTTCCCGATAATTTTCTCAACAGAAATAGAATTTTCATCTATAATTTGCAACGGTTTCTTTTCTGTTGGCAATTTTCCATCGCTAATTCCTGCTTTTCATGTAGTGAAGTAACTAGAAGTCGTTATGGATGAATGTCTTATGCCTATAAAGTATTTGATGAAATGTATCTGTTGAATTTATGAATACAAGAGACAAAGCTAAATGAGTTGTTATTTTCATGTGTAAAAGGTTTTTTATTTGTTTTTACTTTTTTGAATAATATACTATTATTGAGCTCAAATTAACAACAAAGTATGAGAGAAGAGTTATATTACTAGAATATTTAGAAAATTTCTAATATTAAACCTTCTGTTTCGTACATTCCCTTAACTGATTTACATCACTTTGTGTCATAGGGATGATTATGAGATCATCTAATTTACAACATAAATACATCAATTTCTCAATGAAGGCTTAAAATTTTATCGTAGATGTTTTCCATAAGGTCTATGATCCTTTAGTTCCTATCAATCTTCATTGTTGGTTTAGTCTTCTTAGAGTTTATACTCTACATTAATTATAGTCTTACCTAGGGGCTGTGGATTGAAAATAAAAATGCAATACCTAGATTAGATATTAGGTCTTAAAATTAAAATGAAATGCCAAAGTTACATCTTAGGGATTAAAAATAAAATAAAATAAAAATAGAATGCCTAGAATGAATATTAGCTGTTGGAATCTAAAGAAAATGCCTAGAGTAGTTCTATAAAACTTGAAATGAAAAATGAAATGCCTATAGGTAGTTCTTAGGGATTAAAACTAAAATAAAATGAAATGGAATCCCTAGAATGAATATTAGGGCTTTAAAATGGAGAAAATGTTTAAAGTTGTATCATAGGACTTAAAATAAAAATGAAATGCTTAAAGGTGGATCTCGGGGCTTAAAAATAAAATATATAGAATGAATTTCAAAGCTTAAAAATAAGGTAAAATAAAATCAGTAGAATGAATATTAGGCCTTTGAAATGGAAAAAAAATGCTAAAAGTGGTGCCATAGGATTTGAAATGAAATTGATATATCTAGAGCTAGGTTATAAGGCTTAAGAAATAAAATGAAATAA
>JANIHZ010000209.1:33261136-33271565 GCA_027478365.1 Erythroxylum rufum | reverse complement strand
TCGGATGATGAAGTTATGGCCAAAAGAATCCAACATGTTTATGTCCTTAATCATTTTGTACCTGTCTTGGCGCAATTACCATAACGTTCGTTAAAGTTATCGGATTGATGTCTTTTTTAGACGGTTGGAAAGAGAACTTCGAGATCTACAAATTTTATGAAGAACTTAAAGTTAGATTCTGTTGGACCCCGATCTTTAAGTGAAAATTAAGAGATATTAAATGAAATTCAATGAGTATTTTTGTATATGAATTTTGTTATAGATGAAATTTGTGCTTTAAGAAAATTAATGAGAAAAGAATTGATTAGTTTTGATTTCTTTGATATTTGAGTAAATTTGTATGGTTTATGAAAGTTTAAGTGAACAAGATGATTGAGATGATTGAAATGGAAGTTGAAAAGCAAGAAATGATTAGTGAAAGTGTTAAATTTTGAAGAATTATGAAAGTTTGACTTTTTGGGGATAAATAGTTGACTTTTTGTTTTAGGTAGAATTTGAGAAAATGATCTTCATAAAACTTGTAGCTTTTTTTGAGAGCTTTCTGTCGCCATAAAGTTTGATATTTTTTGATATCGGAAGTAAAAGTTATGATCAGTAAAAGGTAAGTATTGTTTTGTTTTGTGAAAATGTCCATAAGTGTACATTTAGGTGTACTCTGTTTTGAGACTAATCGTCGGACTGATTTTGTTTGAATTAGAGTAAGTGGTCTCAATGAAAGTTATAGCTTATATCCCCAGCTTTTTATCGCCATAAAGTGTGCAAATTTTGGATATCGAAGCTAGAAGTTATGATCTTCCGAAGTTAAGGTTATGTTTCATTATTTTTTAAAAATGCTCTTAAGTGTAGGCTTGTGTATGCTGTGCTTTGAGGCTAATTTTGCACATATATGTTTTGAATTGAGTTAGGTGGTCTTCAAGAAAGTTTTAGATTATATTTTTATCTTTCCATTGATGTAAAGTATGCAATTTTTGGACCATGGAATGTGAAGTTATGATTTTTGGAATTTCTGTTATTTTTTTGAGATGACAATTAGGGGCAGTAACTTTGATTGGGTTTTTGACCCCCTTAGAGATGGAATTGATTTTCTAGTTCTCATGGAAGCTGTAGAGATTCCTTGGATCTTTTTATTGATACCTAATTTGTCAAATTTGGAGTTCTGGATCAAGAGTTATGAATTTTGGAAGTTTCGGTTATATTTATGTCGTTTTAACTCCTTCTGTTTTTGTTATTTCTTTCCCAATCCGACTCTCTCTCAATCTTTTGCTTCCAATTTCTCCTTCCGACATCCGATTGACTTGGTTTTTGAAGAGTTGGATTCCTAAGACAATTATATGAATTTCATGGGAAATTTATAATGTTTGAGATTAAATTGAAAGAGATTGATTTAATCAAAATGAGTTGAAAATGTTCTGAACATGGTTCAGTATTTTTAGAAATTCTTGATCTGTGGAGATCTGATTGAGTTGATTCTTGAGGTAAAATAAAATAGAGACATGGGGAGACAAGTCTTATGAAGGAACTGAATTTCAATTTAGCCTCTAAGACTTTCAATTTCAGAAATGAAGTCAGGTTTAGTGTGCAGTCTTGGATTAGAAAAATCTAAAAGTATTTTGGCCATAACGTTTGCTCTAGTTATCCAAATGAGGTGATTCATGATTTGGATTAAACTATAGAAATAGGGCTACAAATGTTCTGAAGGACTTGAGTTTCAATTTAGTCTTTAAGAATGTCAATATTTGGATGGAAGTAAATTGCTGGAAATGTGTTAGCAAAATGATATTCTGAAATTTTTTGGAGTATAACTCTTAGAGTAGTTCACCAAATTAAATGATTTTGGTGGAATTATGAAATTAAGACAATGAGTAACATTTGTCTAGAAGGAAGTTTTAGCAAATTCCTTCATTTGGATGGTTAGAAAAATGTCCTAAAGTAAGTATGTTTTGAAATGAATGTTAGGCGCAAGTTTGGAAGAACACTTAAGGACTTAAGTTAGAAGGCTTTGATGGAGGGGCATATGGGTCATTAACCACTCATTAAATGACATGGCAATAAAACACTATGGGGCTGTCATTTGAGGGAGCAGATGCACGACACTTAGAGAAAAGAAAGAACAAAAACATAAGAAGAGAGAAATGAGAGAAGAGCCGTCGGTGGAGAAAGAAGAAAAGAAGATGGAGAAAAGCTAGGTTTCGATTTTTATGAGTGTTCAAGAAGGATTTTTAAGTTGTTTTTAAGAGGAAAAGTGAAGAGGAACTCAAGAGCTTCATTTTGAGCCAAGAAAATCCGAAATTTATGAAGAGTTTAAGGTAAGAGATGTTCTTGATCTTTAATCTTTTAGTGAGATTTTGGTTTAGATAGTTTGAAAATGTTATGGGATTGGATTTTCTAAAGTTAACTTAAGTGATTATGCTATGATGATGCTCAATTTTGGATGGTTATAAATTAGAAATTTTTGTCTTGAATTAAGGATTTAAGTGAGGCTTTGGCGAAATTGTTGCTTTGGACAAGCTTCTAGCAAGGATTTGAGGTGGGTACCATATTTATAAGTTGAATTATGAGTTAGCTATGTGGTTTCGAAAAATAAAGAAAGCAAAAATATTTTTTAATTTATTAATTTCGAAAATATTGTTTAATTTGATAATTCCGAATGACTAAATTTATTGTTTTGAAATGATTTAAGAAATTGCTAAAATTGTTTAAGATTAAATTTATTGTTTTGGAATGAATTGTTTGATTTCATTGTGTTTGATTTATTGAGAATTTAATTAAGTGTTTTCGAAAAATCAAGAAGAGAAAAGTTTTTTAAAAAATTGCACCGATTCGGATTTGGATCAGTCTTAGGGTTTCCAACGCATCGCGACACTTTTCTAAAGTGTTGGTTCGCGAATGTCGGATATTCATTTCACTTTTGATTCCTTTGATTTCGCTATCGAGTTTAGGATTTGTTCCTTCGATTCCGCTTTCGCTCTTTGTTATTCGTTTAGCTTTTGATCCGTTCTTTTCGTTTTCCATTTCGATTTGCCTTCAGATCCGTGATTATGTTTCCGATTGATGACTTCCAATCCGATTTGTATTTCACTTTTTGTCTCCGATTTTCCTTTCGTTTGGACTCCGTTCGTTCGGATATAAATTTATTTCGTTTGCTTCCACACGCGTTTGATCGCTTTTCGCTTTTGATGCGTCTTTCCGGTTGGAGTTCGGTCTTATCGAGATCGGGTCCCAACATTGAGATTTGAGTAAATTTATATGGTTTATGAAAGTTAAAGTGAATGAGCTGATTGAAAATTAAGTGAAAAATCAAGAATATGATATGTTTAATAAATAAATAAATAAAAATAATAAATGATTTGATAAATTGATGAAATTTCTGAAATTCATTATTTGTGAATGAATTGAGAAATTATGAAAATTGATTGAATTATGATTTTAAGAAATTGCAAAAAGAAAAAAAGATTTTATTGTTTATGTTTTCGAAAAAAAAATCAAGAAGGGTTATGATTTTGAAAATTGATTTAAGAAATTGTTTATTCATTATGTTTGAATTATTTAAAGAAATTGCTAAAATCGTTTCGGAAAAATTAATAAAAAGATTCAATTGATTACATTCATTGTTTTTGAATATTTTGATAAAATTGGAATAACTGTTAAATTCATTGTGTTGAATGTTTAAATAATTGCTATAATTGGTACATTCTTGAATGATTGAGATTATGTTATATGAATTGGTTTGACGATGTGAAATTTTGAATGTATATGTGAATATGTGATGACATGGAAAATTTAAGTTTTGAAATGTGCCTTCGGGCAGTCCGATTTTTAAGTTTGAATTATGTGTTAAGTGGGTTTGGTTAAGTCCCATAAGATGGTCAAGTGCACTTGTCTAGGCTTCGCCCGCCTGCGCGTTAGTAGCTTTGGAGCTCCGTTAAGGACTTCCCTAAGTTCACGGCTACACCGAACCGTTATGCGGGAAGGTGTAGTACGTTCCGTTCACGGCTGCACAGGACCGCTATGCGGGAATGTGCAGTACGTTCCATTTTGGACCAACCCAAACCAATTCTGATATGTTTTTGTGTCTTTAAAAATTTGTGATGTGTTATATGCTTATGTATATAAATGTGTTGCATTCATGTTTTGAAATTGATTATGAACTGTGAAAAAGAATTTGAGAAGTTTGAGAAATGAAAATTGAGGTTTTCAACCGAGAAATTTTTGAAAGATGATTTTTGCTTTTGAGAAATAAGCATTTTGGCAAAAGCTTTTGAAAGATGATTTTTGCTTATTTTCGAATTATAAATATGTTATCCACGAGCTGTCAAGCTCACCACCTTTCATCCCCATCTCTAGGTATTCGAGCGGGAGATCGGATGAAAGAGAGTCAAGACCTTTGCTCGAGCTTGTTTATTTTGTGATTTATCTATTTGGAACTTTGGTATTGGTTTTGTATATGGCTTGGAAAGCCATTAATGGTTTGTAAGCATTTATTTCATGATGTATACAAATTATGAATTTATGTATGGAATTGAATTATGAATTGGTATATCGTAGTAAGATATGAATGGGGATTGTGTATGATTATGAATCTAATGTATATGAATATGAATATGAATGGATTGATTATATATGGATATGGTATGTGAATGGTATATGGATGAGGTAAGATGATTGTGTTGGTTGTTTTGAAACATTGAAGTGCTTTGGATATGAAATGGAATTGAGTATGATTATGAATAAGATTGAATGTGATTTGAGATATGAATGGGATTGATTGCGATATAGATTTCGGACGGGAGGTCCGATGATACTGGTTTGCAATTGAAAATTATTGAAGTGTTATAGGTATAGAAATGTGTTTGATTATTTTGGGATTCCGGATAGGAGGTCCGATGAGTTAAATGGATTTGTTTGGTATTATAGAAGTGTGTTTAAAGCTAGTTGTAGATTTTTGGGTTATACAAAAATGCAGCCGTTATGCTGCCCGATTTTCGATAAAATTGGTTTTATGGCAAAGATAGAATAAGAATAAGATTGTGGTTAAAAGATGAAATTTTGGGATATGTGTGATTGTTTAAGACGAATCTTATGATTTGGGATTTGGATTTGAGGATGAATTTTCCAGTGGGGAAAATTATATTGTTTTGATTTGTATGAGATTGAATAAAGATGTATAAGAAAGAAGAAAAAAAATTTATACCGAATTTCGGATTGGTTTAGTCTTAGGGTTTCCAACGCGATAGTTTTGTAAAGTGTACGCTTCGGATGTCGGAATTTGTTTCGAAACATTTGTTTCGATTCGCTTTCGAATTTTCCGCTTTATGACCTCCGATCTGATTTGTATTTCGCTTTTGTTTCTGATTTCCTTCCGATTTGTATTCCGTTCGTTCGCTTCCGCTCGTTTGTTTCTGCAAGCGTTTGATCGCGTTTGCTTCCGATTCGTTTCCGCTTCGAAATTTGTTCCTTCGATTTCCACTTTCGATTTTATTTCCATATCTTCGTTCTCCATTTGTCGTTTTCAGCTTCGTTTTTCTGGTTGGGGTCCGGTCTTGAGATCGGGTTCCAACATTTGGGGTATAGATTGACTTAAAAATGACTAGGCCAAAAGTTACCCTTAAAGAAATACTAATGGAGTTGGTCTTCAAAATGATTGGAAACTTACGAGAGTGGTTTCAAAGTCTAGGAGAATATATGAGGCTTTAAGCTATCAAAATTCCTGAAGTAAGAACCCTTTTAGGAATGATGCAGAAAGAATTTATTGAAGATTTCCAATTAATTGACAGGCAAATTCATTAAGAATACTTTGAAATAAAGCGTTGTGCTCTAGATAAAAGAGATATTCAAAGGCATTTTTAGAAAATTTCTTAAGAAATATTACTTGTTAAATGGGTTCAATGATGTTAATTTTATATAAACATATATTGCCTCTCGCCCTGATGAGCTATAACTAAAGCTGTAGAGAATGATAAACTCTTTGTAGTATGACATGATGGAAATCTCATTATGAGAGATGTACCAATAGGTATTGACTACTCTTGAGAAATTGTATGAACAAACAAAAATTCCTTAGGACTATGATGTCGAAAAATCACACTTCACATAGGACTATAAAAAGGTATATTTAAAGACTAAATACGAAGAAACAAATTGATGTTCTTATATGAAAAGGTCTCATTTCTAAAAGAAAAAGTTGGCAGAGCATTGACAACATGAAGACCTTATAGAAGAAAAAAAAACAAAAAGAATTCTCAAATTCCTTAAAAAAAGATCTGTTGGAGTAAGGAAGTCAAATCAATGTTATTTTTGTGGAAAACCTAGGCTCTAAGCCAAGAGATGCCTTAATAAATCTAGAACAGACATGAAAATTTTAAAATATATTGAGGTTGTTATGCCAGTTAAGAATTATGATGAAGTTGAGTCCATAGTTGAAGAGAAAATAAGTGAAGATGAAGATACATAATTTATAGTCCCTATTTATGAGTCTATTAATGAAAGAGATTATTCTATAGAAGAGGAAAATTACATATATATGATAAAAAAAATGTTGCCTAAAAGTAAACTCTAAAATTACATCATATATTAGGCCATATGTAGAAATACAACTTCTAATGAGCAAGTACCATCAACCTATAAAGGCAATATGATACATGGACACAAGCTCTTATAGAATTGTAATCAAGCCTCATATCCTTCCTCCTAAAGCATCATAAAGAATATTTCATTGCTACAAATGGTCAATCTTTTAATAAATATCTCATATTTATTAAATAAAGTTTTTAAACTTTAATTAAAGTTTAATCAAAATTAAACTTTATAATTAAGTCCAACTTGATTTGAATATCTTCTCTCTCTTATCATTCTTTATATGTAAACTATTATGTTCTTAAATATGTTGTCAGAAGATATAAATTATAACCATAAATCGTATTTAGGATTAGATAGATTAAATCCTTTAATTTATTTTTAATTTTCTAATTAAATCATTTATATTCATAAATCGAAATTGACGTCTAGTAATGCATCATAACCACCCAAATATTTAAAAATGTTAAAGTGACTTTTAATTAACCTTTTTATGCATAATTTTTCATATAATTCAATCATTTCATCATACAATGTCTCGATTAATAATGAGCTTATTGACGGCTATCAAAAATAAACCTTACTCTTAGAAATTAGGCTTGTAGTTGTGGGAATAAGGGTCGATCAAGGAAACAAGTATTTCCTATCTTTCCTCATGTATGGTTAACAAAGAACACCAATGAACCAATTAACCTTAATTATTAGATGGTCTGAGTCCAGCACGAATGACCTAATCTAACGACAATAAGCAATAGAAAGATCAATAAATCAAAGTTTCATTAACCACTAATGATTAAGAGAGACTTAGCCTATTATTCTTCCTAAGATTTAATAACAACATTAGCGAAATTCCCAATTCCTAGTTACTACTTAGATTAGCAATAAATTATCAAACACAATTAACTAGTAGTCCTCCTAACAATCATAAATGATAATTATAATAATAAGAATCAAAGAACAATATAACTTAAAGTTGAAATTAAAACAATAAACTCATTTAGATCTCACAATTTTGATGTTCCAAGGTTTCAATTCCTTCGTCCAAGAATGAGATTAGCCACACAGGGCCATAAAAGAAGCTTTAAAGTGTGAAGAGAGGAGAGAGAGGCATGTGTTGTATATCAATTTTTTTGGATGTCTTCCCCTACTCTTTCACGTAATAAATTAGTAGTTAAAAACCTAGAAAATCTCCTAAAGATATGCCAATATTATCTCCACAACAAAATACCAAACTAAGAAAAATAATAATAATCCAAATAAAAGTCTTCTTGGCTGAGGGAAGCAGCCTTTCAGCTAATATTCACATCTAAGTTGGCTTAGTAAGCTTCTTTAATTATCTCCTTAATTGTGTGGCAATCTCGCAGGTCTGGGTTGGATCAATGCAACAACGTTCACTTCTGTGCTGATTTTAGACCTCTTCTAGTCAGAATCACAAAAAACTCAAAACATGAAAGTTATAGCTATCGTCATTCTCTTTCTAGCCCACTTGTGTTGGACCCCAAACTTTTCATAAGAGATTAGAACCATGGAATGAAAAATTTTGGTGGTTAGTCACGAGTCAAGAGCACGTGAATGAAAGTTCTTGAACTAAGAAATGATAGACAAGAGTAAAGGAGGGAATATGAAAAGTGGATAGATTCATGGCTTGTTAGGGTGTTTTCGGTTGATAAGACATTTTTGAAATAGAAAGAATTAAGGTGAAATGTATAAGGGAAATGAAAGCAAAAATTTGATGACATGTTAAATGTATTCGAAAAGTTGGGAAGAATAGTTTGAATAATTGAGGAAAAACATGCAAATCGTATGAGTGATGAAAGTAAAGAAAATTTTTGAGGAGTTATAACACCGATATTAATCATATCGCCTGGATTTGGAGATTTTATAAGATGCAATGATGTTTGTATAAGAGATAGGGATAAAATCCAATGCAGCGTGATAAAGTGATTTCATACGCATGGAGATAATTGAAACCTCAATGATTATTTGATATATGAATAGAAACTTGCTACAATAGTGATTGTGTTGAAAGTTTGGAGACATTATAAGTACAAAAACATTTTGAAATATGCAGATTACGTAAATTTTGAGGTGAATATTGAGATGAAAGAATTGAATACGAGACTGAGGTAGAATTATTTGAAGGATTTTGATTATATAAATGAGTACTACTGGTAAAGCTAGTGTTACAATCAGATGCATTGAATAGAGAATTCAATAGTAGTGTATCACAAATTTGGATATTGAGGTTATCAAATCTAGTGCAATAAGGAGTGTAGAATGTGGAGTTAAATTATGGGCAAATTGATTAGTCACTGACAATTTAATATCAGTTTCGCATGAACAAAGCCTAAATTGGGGATTCAGAAATTGTATGAGGAGTTAGATGATAGAAAGAGTCGTTCGCTCTTGCATTGTGATGATTAAGGCCTAAAATGATTGAATGTCAGATTGATTGGAGGGGTTGTTGAGATGTAATTAAAGCTATGCATGGAAATGAGAATGAGAATAATAGTATTCTCCTTTATGTATGATTGTGTTGTTTTATAGACAGTGTATGAGATTGTGTATGACTTTGCGAAAAAGGAATGCGTATGTGCATGTTCTTCCTGGTTGAGTTTGCTGTTGGGTATTTGCTTGGGAATAGAATGTTGGAGTTTAGAATTGTGTTTGAGATAAATTGGTTGATGTGTTGTTAAGCCAGCCTAAGTACAGAAATGGTGTTCAAAAACTTTAATGGCAAAACTGTACTGATCTAGATGGAATTAGCCAAGGTAGTCTTAATGAAAGTTGTAGCTTATGTTTCCATCTTTCTAACGCCATAAGGTATGTAATTTTTTGATATCGGGGCTAGAAGTTATGGTGTTTAGAAGTTCTGATGTTGTTTAGGGTGAAATTAACGAACAGTCACTTTGTCGTGTATTTTTGACCCTTTTATAGACCGAAATGACTTTTTATTCCTTCTAGAAAGTTATAGATCTTGCTTTTATCTTTCTAACGGTATATAGTAAGAAAATTTTGGATATCGGAGTCAAAAGTTATGACTCTTATAAGTGGAGACGTTCTGGGAAGAAAAGCAGACGCAAAAAGTGAAGGGAAGAAAAGCAGACGGAAGAAAGCAGACGATAGAAAAGCAGACGGAAGAAACCAGACGATAAAAAAGCAGACGGAAGAAATCAGATGATAGAAAAGCAGACGGAATAAAGCAGACGATAGAAAAGCAGACGGAAGAAAGCAGACGATAGAAAAGCAGACGGAAGAAAAGTAGACGATAAAAAAGCAGACGGAAGAAAGTAGACGATGAAAAGTAGACGGAAGAAAAAGTGAGACGATACAGAAGTAAGATGATAGAATTAGCCTTTGAGGTCTTCATGGAAGTTGTAGATCTCGAAGTCTTCTTTCCGACATCTGTAGCAAAAGTTTTGGCATTCGCATTGAGACATATACGTTTCAAGTAAGGGCATAAACTTGTTGGATTCTTTTGGCCATAGCTTCTTCTTTAGGCATCCGAATGATCTGATTCTTGAACATTGGATTCGTAAGACATTTATATACATCTCCACCAAGAATCGAAGCTATCTGAAATGAAATGAGAAAGATTGAGTGAAAAAAGTGATACGGGTACATTGAGTGTGTTCTTAAAGGATATGAGCTGGTGTTATTCTACTGACCACACTTCGGTATTTTGATGATTTTTAGAGTTTTACTAATCCAAATGAGATAATTTTTGATTTTTGGTAAACTAGAGACGTGGATCTACAAAGTATCTGAAGGAAGTGAATTGTAATTCAGTCTCTAAGACTTTCAAGTTTTAGATGGAAGTTGTACATAGTATTATGTTATGGACAAGACCAGTCTA
>JANIHZ010000209.1:33181514-33191893 GCA_027478365.1 Erythroxylum rufum | reverse complement strand
AAATAGAATAATTAATTAAAAGTATAAATATCTATCTAAATAACTGTGTCTTTTATTCTATTTTTAAATAATTATATAAATTAGAAATTATCATATAATAATTATAAATTCACCTAAATTTAAGATATTTATAAATATAGGTTTAAGCTATGTTTTCTAGAATTTTTATAACCTAAACTTGACTTATAAATTTTTTAGACTTAATTTTTAAACTCAAATACAATTTATGAACTAATTCTTAAAACTCAAGTCTTTTGCGTTTACTTATTTAAGATAAATCAACTTATACATTTGCATAAATATTATTAGACCTCCAAAGCTCACGTGACTAACATAATTTTCAATAACTTATTTTAGAAATTAATTTTTAAAAAGTTACAAAGAACGAATTCAAGATTCGTCTCTTTTAATTCTATGAATGGAAAAAAAGAAATAAACATATTTAATTCTATTAACTTGATTTTCTTTTTTATTTTTATTCTGTTGATCACAATATTAGAATTGAAATTGCAACCGATAAGCTACTTCGATCAAATTTGAAATCTAAGAAGTTCATATTGTAAAATCACTTAATTTTGGAAATCCAGAATCTCGTCAACCATATCCTGTTAAAGACCATGTTAAAAAACGATGAACAGAGGATGAACGTGAATAGTATTTTTCCAGAAGAGCAGAAGATGAATGTGAACAGTGAATTATCATGCAATGATGCTGTGGATTTATGAAATGCATCAAATATGCTTATGTTGAATGAATCAGAAGAGGTAAAAGATGCACCTGCGAAGTTGGAATAATATGTATTACCCAAATCATTCGGCTTGTATTATGAATACCCAAATTAGAGCTTGATGACTGAGCTGTCCCTATCCACTTAGAAGTTCCAGTAATTTCTACATTTGATTCTTCGTTCGTGTCATTGGAAAAGTTTCTTGAACCTTAGCAGAGTCACTCTCTTTGTTGTTTGCAACATCGTTTCTATCTGAACTAACCATATTCACTATAATGTTTTCCTATGACGTTTTTATTTGGTGAAATTTAAACTAAAAGGAAAACCAATTATTCTGTAGCATTTCCCCTTTGCATGTCCTTTCTCTCCACAATGACTGCACGTAACTTCCGTCTCCCCTTTCCTAAACTAATTTCCAAAGGATACTGGTGCAGATGATTCAATTAGACGCTGTGACAGACCTTGTATTACCTTTCTAGATTCATCCCTCATTACCATATTATATTACTCTTCCAAGGTAGGAAATGGTTTCATCAGTAAAACTTGTGAAGACTGATGAGAGTAGCTTTCATTTAATCCATTCAGAAATTTAAAGACTACATCCTTCATCTGCTGATCCACGTAGTGTTTAAAGCAATGAGGATTGCAATTTTCACATAGAAAATGAGGATAAGGTCTATAGTACCTTAACTCTTCAAGAATCATGGTAAGTTCTGTATAATAAGCATCAGCAGATTTGTTTTCTTTGATTTAGCATAGATAGATCATATTGCAATATGCAGATTCAATTATCATTAGGTTGACCAAACCATTTTTTGAGTAACTCCTATATTTTTGAGTCTATGTAGAAGACTGTCGAACTGGCTCATGGATTTTAAAAGCCAGGAGATGATAAGATTACTGTAGCGATTCCATGCATTGTAAAGTGGATCGTTAATGTCTGGTTTAGAAATTGTACCATCAATGAAGCCATTCCTATTTCTGATTGAAAGTGCAAGAATGAATGACCTACTCTACGTAGCATAGTTGAGTGTTGTGAGTTCTGGAGATGTGATCAATATATTATGATTACCTGATGGATGAATGAAGTATGGAGAATTTGGATCTTTGACTGGTGAAGAATTGTGAGATGAAGCTAAAATCTGATTTTCCATAAGAATAATGAACAACTTTTGGTGTGGAATAAGCTATTTTCAACGCTTCAAAGACAAATGGGCTCTGATATCTTGTTAAAAAACAATGAACAGAGGATGAACTTAAACAATATTTTTCTAGAAAAACATGAAGACAAAGGATGAATGTGAACGGTGAATTTCCAAAAATGAGAGAGTGATGATAATTTTAACAAATACTGTCTTTTTATTCTTTATGACAATCGAGTATATATATACAAAAGTTTGTTATAGTTTACAACATAAATTGTTAAAAAGGACAAAACTAATTATTGTTTATTATTTTACATTTGCTTTAGACATACATTTTTGTTTTCCTTTTCATAGACCACAACAATAAACCAAAAACGTCATGGCCTCTTCCTTCCATATGTTGGCAAGATATGGGGCCAAGAAAGGATCAAAAAATTCAAAACTAAACATTGGCGGTAGGAAGGTTTAACGATGATACTTTAGGAAGTTTATAAGGCAATATTTAGGTGAGATAAATGCAGGAGGTAGCTTGGCTATGGAAGGTCATCGTCGATCTTTTCCGAAGAGTTATCATCTTCGGGGTCGATTTGATGATTCAGAGGACACTGTCATAGACTTGATAGCGAGGGCAAATGATCACAACTAGCAATCTGTGGTTAGCACTGATACTAGCTTTATCTCCACTTCCTTCCAACAGTGGCTTGCCATTGGTTATGGTTGTTGTTTGACAAAGTTTAGCTTGGGTTAGTGGGTGGCATATGATTTGGGGTTTTGTAGTGGCTAAGTATGACAAAAGTTTTCCTAGATATCAATTTTATGCCTAAGTTATGCCTACTCTTTTGCATAGCAATCTTACTTAGGTTTGTTTAAGCGAGAATCAGCTTTCTCACCTGATGATTATTGAACAAAAAAACCTTATTCTTAAACACCTCACGATTCTAAAATTTTTTAACTCTCACACTTAAATAAGAATACTACAAAAGTATTAAATAATCATAGGTAATAATAAACACATAAAAGTTACGGGAAAAACCAATCTTTGTTATTTTCCCAAAAGTATACAAATGAATGCTCTCTCTAAATGTGCTCCCCTCCCACTTATCTCCCTTTCAGGGAAAGCTTAAATAAGCTATTTATAGGCAACTCTAGCTTTACAATTCAAAATTCTAATTGAACTGAGCTAAGTAGATCACTTTTGTCCTTCAAATTACATCATACTAACTAATTGGATGACAACCTCCATTCAAATAGAAATATATCTAATAGGATTTACCTACATCATAACTAATAAGATAAGATATTACATTTAATTAGGAAAGATACATCCATATCTATGAAGAAATCCACTATCTTTAGATGATCTTACTATATAGTCTTTATCTTTTGAGTTGATGAATATCTACTGTAATCTTATCTATCACATCATCTAAGATCTCCATTTGATCTCTATCCATTGATAATGAGTCATCTAAGCCCAAAGTCTTTCATAACACACTGGTTTAATCTAATGCTTTCCTATGTCAAGTCCATTAATCATGAATTGTCTATTTGAGAACACAATAAATCCTTAGAGCTCTCATATGTCTCCTCATGCATATGATTTAGTTAACCTTTAATCTAAGGTCCATGTCAAGCAATCTTTTGGTCTTACACTTGAATCTTGTATCTCGTCAAAGATTTTCACCAATGTGCACCAATGTATGTTAACTTATCGATAATGCCTATTTTCCTTACCTAATCATAAGTATTTACCATTTTTCATCGTCCTAAATGTCAAACATTGGTTAAGGCTTGCCAATGCTTTCACAATTTTGCACCTAAGACTTAGGGATCTAATAAACCACCCTCACTAGAACAACTCAACGCCCTTGTTCAAATAATTTGTGGATAGAGTGGAACCCTTCAAAGACTCATTAGTCATTGGCACATCTCTAACCTAACATTTTCCCTCTCTGTCGAGTTTGTTCTTGGTTTCGTTCAGATGCTCCTTCACATACCTTATTACGCCCAACATAGCATAATTATAGAGGTAGCCTTCTTCCGTTGAGTCATCTTTTCCTTCTCCTTGATCCTTTGTGACTATAAAATCATTTGCTTCTCACTCACCTTCTATTTTGGGCATTCATAAGCAACCCTTAAAAAATGAAACAAGCAATATCTCATTTTCTTTATTTCTTAGACTTACATTAAGAAGGTTTGCATACCTTCTCTTTGCCTTTCTCCTACCATTCTTCATACCTTCGTTGTTAGTCCGGATTGAAGGTGGCATTTGGAGATCCACCAAGGCATCCATAGCCACTATTATGCTTGGGAATTCTTTCCGTTTAACCTCCAAAGCTCCATTTATGCCATCCTTACAAGTCGTTTATGAAATATAATAGCTTGTCTTGCTCAAACAAGTTTTGTATATCCAACATCAAGGATATGAATTTTCCACATACTCCCATACTAAGCCATCTTACTTTAACCTCTTTAAAGCTTCCATCATGAGCCATAAAGTGTTATTAAGGAAGAACTGGTTTGTTAACTCCTTCTTCATTTTCTCCCAAGGGTCAATGGGAGGATTACCCATACTGATGTCATTAGAGGTTCTCGTTTTTTACCATAGTTTTGCATCCTCCACTATATACATAGTCGTGATCGACAACTTCTTCGAATTGGATATGTTTCCCACACAAAAATTTTAAGCTTATTGGCAGTTTACATGTGGTGGGAAACTTAGGGCTCTTACACCTTCACCAAAGTGCTTTCGGCATGCCTAATATCTTGCATTGCAATGACACTCCTTAGGAATCTGATCTCCAATATATAATCCTCTTATGCCTTCATCAAGTCTACTATTTGATGTTATAACAATTGGATTTGTGCCTCCAAAATCTCAAGCTGAGATGAGTAAGAGGTAACCACTTCCTCCCCTTAGGGAAATGGCCCTATAAATGCCTCCACTTTGTTAACACACTTTGTGAAATTGTTGCCTCCTGTCATATTAATATTTTGGCTTTAATACTAGTTGTTGCAAAGGTTTTCCTAGATAACAAACTTATACAGAAGTCATGTTTACTCTTTTGTAAGACAATCTCACTTAGGTTCGTTTAAGCAAGACTCAACTTTTCTATATGATTGTTGACTAACAATACCTTGTTCTCAAATGCATCATAACCCTCGAAGTGTTTACACTTAAGTAAGAATACTAAAAAAGTATTAAATAATCATAGGCAATAATAAACACACAAGAGCTACAATAAAAACTAACCTTTATTACTGTCTTAAAAGTATATAAAGGAATGTTCTCTCTCAATATGTTCCCCTCCTACCTATCTCGATTTTGGGGTATGACTCAAATAAGTTATTTATAAGCACTTTTGGCTTTACAATTCAGAATTCTAATTGAATTGAACTAATTAGATCATCTATATCCTTATCAAATTATATTACAATAACTAAACAAATGGTACCCTCATCCAAATAAGACTCCATATAATAGGATTTAACTACATCACAACTAACAAGATGAGAGATTTCATTTAATTAGCAAATATACATCTATGTCTATGAAAATTTACTATCTTTAGATGATTCTCCCACATGGTCTTTATCTTTTAAAGTTGATATATATCTACTGTGATCTTATCCGCCATATAATCTAAGATCTCCCATTTATATCTATCTATTGATGATGAGTCATCTAAGCTAAAGCCTTTTATAACACACTAGTTTTGTCCAATGCTTACCCATGTCAAGTCCATTAGTTATAGTCTATTTATTTGAGCACATATTAAGTCCTTAGAGCTCTTACATGTCTCCTTCATGCATGTGATCTAACTAAACTTTAACCCAAGGTTCATCTTAAGTTATCTTTTGGTCTTATATATGAATCTTGTATCTCATTGAAAATTTCTGTTAATGTGAACCAATTCATGTCAACTAATATTGAGAGTTTTATATCACACCTCCTTGGTACTGGTCATCAGTATAAATGATTTTATATGGTAATGATCGATATTTAAAATACTAGCTAAATACTGATCATTACCGTAAACTTTTAAAAAAAATAAAGGACTTTTTGCACACAAAAAACTAAACTCATTGCCCCCTTCTATAACCAATCCCTCATTCTCTCTCACACTTTTGATTTTTTTCTCTCGCTCATCTCTTTATCCGACATCTCAAAGCTCTCAACCTAGCTCTAACTACCATTGTCTCTCCCTCACCACCTCACGTGTTGCTATCACCAGCCACTACCCCATTATCGTCTCTTCCTTACGTTGCCTGCGTGCCCAACGCCCAAGCCCAACCACATAAGCCTTCACAACTACTGCTGCTCTCTCCAACCTTTATTAATCCACAACTCCATAATCATCACTAGTCCACAACTCAAATGGATAGATCAAAATCATCATATCAGGATTTTGACTTTAATAGATCCATAGTCAAACCCAACCTTAATCGACCTGCCAACCTACTATCCTGTAACTCTAAAACTTGCAACTCCAAAACTCCACAGAGGATCTAACTGAGGATCTAACTAAGTGAAAGTTGCAAAAACATTGCAACAATTTTATAAAATTTTGAAGTTGTGAATTTTGGAATTTTGGAATGGTGGAAATGTTGATGATTTATTCATAACATTGATTTTTAATTTGAATATTGAATTGTGTATTTGAGACTTTGTGTTATGTAGTAATTTTGTATGTTAAATTGTTAGTTCTTAGTAAATTGTGTTGGATTAATTAAATTGTGTAGTATTATGTATATTGACTGTGGGGTTAACTTAAGTAAGAAACTAAGAGTGTCGATTAAAATTGGTGGACGAAAGATTGTTAAATTAAAGCTGGGATTTAGGATTTTAGTAACAATGTTGATTAAAATTATTTTAAAAAATAAAATATTGATAAGCATTAGAAATTGAATTATATAAGCAAACATTACAAATTGAATTGAATAAGCAAACAAAATAGATTAATTTATAGTTGAATTATGTGATTACATAAAAGAGATTGTAAGCTTATAGTTGCGAGTTATCGTTAAAATTGAATAAGTTATAATTGTGAGTGTAAGTAATCATATAACATGAATTATATTATATAAGATGTATATGTGTATTAGTAATTGTGTATGCTGAATACTTTAATTGTTGGTTTTTGACTTATTGGTGAATTGTGTTGGATGAAATTGAATTATGTAGAGTATGTTAACTCTTCATTGCACAGTTAACTTGAGTAAAAAAATAAGAATGTTGATAAAAATTGGTGAATGAAAGATTGTTAAATTAAAGTTGGGAATTAGGATCTTAGTAATAGTGTTGATTAAAATTAGTTAAGAAAACAAAATAATTATAAGCATTACAAATTGAATTGTATAAGTAAACAAATTATATTAGTTTATAGTTAAATTACATAAGGAAAGTTGTAAACTTATAGTTGTGAGTTATGTTTTAAGTTAAATATGTTATAGTTGTGAGTATACGTCTTTAGTTTATGGTTGAATGATGTAATCATACAAAATGAGTTATATTATATAAGATGTATATATGTATTGTGTAATTATATATGTTGAATACTTGAATTGTTGATTTTTGACTTATTGGTGAGCTGTGTTGGATGAAATTGAATTGTGTATGATGTAATCATACAAAATAAGTTATATTATTTAATGTATATGTGTATTGTGTATTTTGAATACTTGAATTGTTGTTTTTTGACTTATTGGTGAATTGTGTTAGATGAAATTGAATTGTCTATAATGTAATAATACAAAATAAGTTATATTATATAAGATGTATGTGTGTATTGTTCAATTGTGTTAGTTTGGACTTTTGAGTTAAACAATACATATTTTGTGATAGTAGTTTATAATGAAATTATGTGTTCTTTATTTTGATATAAAGTTGTTAAGTTAATTTTGATATATTTCTTTATTTATTTTTACAGATAAATAGAAGAAAATTCAAATACTCATGATAATTTAACCGCTTCAAACAGATATAATGATCCAACTTGGGCTCATATTAGATTGGTCCCTATAATGAAGAAACATACCATTTGCTTGCTTTGTAATAAGCATTTGAAAGGTGGAGGAATCACTAGATTAAAGAAGCATTTAGGTGGGGTTAAAGGAGGTGTGGAACCTTGTAAAAAACTGAGCCAAGATGTTAAATGGCAAATGAAGACTTTGCTTTAAGAGTATCAGCATGAAAAAGATAGAAGGCAGAGATTGAATTACGAAATTGATAGTGGAAGTCTATTTATTGGTGTTCAGGATGATAGTGGGATATGCTGAAGGTGGTAGTATTCCTACCTAAGAAAAAGTGAATGTTGCACTCGGATCTGATGTTAGGAAAAGAAGGAAACAAGTGTCTAATTCTTTTGCACCATGAACAACTCCTAGAGCTCAGCCTTCAATTCGTAGTGCCTTACAATTAAGAGAAGCAACTCATAATATGGATATGACAATGGCTAGATGGTGGTATGATTCAAGTACAACATTTAATGCTTCCCAGTCTTATTATTATTAACCGATCATAAATGTTATTACCTCTTACAGTCTGGGATATAAAGCTCCTTCAATTGATGACTACAAAGGTAAAAAAAAATTTGTAGCTCCGTATATGAAATTAAAAGTTATTTGGATGAAAAAAGAATGACTCGGGCTACTTTTGCATGTTCAATCATATATGATGGTTGGACAAATAGAAGACATAAGTCTTTTTTTGTTTATTCTTCAAAGGCCTTGATGTTTTTGAAGTATATTAATGCATTTGGTATTGTTATGAATGTATTTTTTTTGTAAAGTTGCCTTGTTATGAATGAAGATACTTGATTTAAAAATTCGATGAATTTTTGAATGAAGTTGGGCCAGAAAATATTGTTCAGTTCATTAATGACAATGATTATACTTATAAAGCGACCGGAAAAAAATTACAAAGCAGGTATGATTCTTTTTATTAGACTTCTTATGATGCATATTGCATTAATTTAATGCTAGAAAATATAGGAGATGCTAGATATTTTCCTATTATTGATGAGACTGTGCAAAGGGCAAAAAAGGTGACTAAGCTCATTTACAATCATGCATAGGTCTAGAATTTAATGAGAAAGGATTTCACCAATGGTAGGAATTTGTGCGTCCTATTGTTACAAGATTTGCTAAAAATTTATTATCACTTTAGTGTTTTATTATAATGAAGACAGAGTTGAGATAGATGTTTACAAGTGATAAGTGGGTTAAATTTCAACATGCTAAGTCTAATGCTGGATTGGAAGTTTCTAAAATTATACTTAAAGATAATAAATTTTGGTCCTAATGTTAATTTTCCATCTGAGTTTATGATCCTTTGGTAAGGGTACTTCGTCCAATTGATAGTGATGAAAATGAAATAATGAGTTACTTTTATGATGCCATGGAGAAGGCAAAGGAAGCAATCAAAGCTAATTTAAAAAATAGGTCTTCTTTATATACATTTTATCTTACAGTCATCAATGAGAGATGAGAAAAGCAACTTTACTCTTCTTTGTTTATAGCTGAGGCATTTTTTAATCCTAGTATCTATTTTAGACTAGGTTTTACAAAGAAAACTGAAGTTAATAGAGGAATGTTATTAACTATTATGACAGTTAGTGCCCATGAGATGATGCAAGATCTCCAAAGCTCACAAATAGAAATTTATAAGGAGGCTTCTGGAGAGTTTAGGTGCCAATTGCTATTCATCAAAGAGAAAAACTTAATCCAGGTATATATATTTTTTTCACTTTTGTTACTTGTTGAAAATTAATCATCACTTTATTTTTTTTATAATGCTATTTTTGTTTTCTTACAACTTATAGTTTCTTAGTGAGACCAATTTAGAAGCGGTGTTCCAAAATTGTAAAGGTTTGCAATTTGAATTCTAAGTCAATGTGTGAGTGAAACAAGCTGTAAAAGGAATTGAAAAATATTTGAATTCATCCATTCTAAGAAAAGGAATAGAATGGAGCATAAAAGATTAAATGACTTGGTCTTTGTTCGATACAATTTAAAGCTTCAGAAAAGGTATGTTATTATCATTATTAAGTTAGATATAATTTCTTATATTTTTAATAATTTAATTTTATTATTTACTAGGACTCTTAATAGAATAAATAGTTTGATAGATCCAATTTGCATTGATAATATCGATCTTTTGACGGAATGAGTTTTTTAGGAACCAAGTTTGATAGATGAGAGTGATTTGGAAGATAATCTTGACATGTCATTTAGTGCAACGAATTTAAATGATGGTGATGGTGAGGCTCCTCTCAAAGATGAGAATTTGGTACCAAATGAAAATTGGGGTCAATGCAGTTATAATGAGTTTTCAATTGAATGAACTTCCAGATTTTTATTTATCTTCTTTTAATTTCCATTATATTTGACATATATGTTAAATTGTACATATGTAATATAATTGTAAATATTTTTGTTTCAAGTTTCACTTCTAATTAGTTCTTTAGCAAGAACTCTTTATGTAAATTGTAATTGTTAGAGAGTAA
>JANIHZ010000209.1:33163360-33173424 GCA_027478365.1 Erythroxylum rufum | reverse complement strand
CTAAAAGCATATTAATTAAATCATTTTGAAAATTTTGTTATATATCTAGTATAGAACAATTTATACCAATATTTATATTTTTAAAATTATTTAATTAAAAATGTAATAATAATGCTAAGTGCTTTAAGAATATAAATTCCATTTTTACTAAATATATATACAAGTTGCTATCCTGGGAGACATGCTATTTCCCAAGATATCTGGCCTTTCCTCATCGATGGCTGAAATGAAACAGCAAAGAAGGACAAGCCTTACTTTGGACCCACTGTCTCCGTCAATCAGAGCTCAGAAGGTGGATTGATGTACATTTTATTACCATACCAGAGGCATTCCTTCAGAGATCAGAGGAGAGCATAAGATATGATGTAATCTGCTGAAAAAGAAAATGATAAAAAATCTTTTGGGGTTTGGCAATCTCAATGTGAAAGGCGTCACATCTTGTTGTTGTGGCAAAGTAGTATATAATATGGGTAATTTACTCGATCTCAACTTAAGCAATAGTTATATCTTCCAATGCTGACTTTATACATATATATGTTAAAAGGAATCAATATGGAGAGGATGTAGAGACACACCACTTGAAGAATAAATGATAGCATCTTCCTTCTCTACAGGACGTGCGTGTGACAGTGACTGTGAGGCAAAATTTTACTTAGAAGTTTTGAGTTTGAATTGCAAAATTTTCTAAAATTCATCCCTCCCTGTTAAATATTTAATTTAATTTTAATTTTGAATTTATTATTTAATTAAAAAGAATTAATTTATTAAATAATATATTTGAAATGGGTAATTTAAGAGTGTTAAATCATAAAGATTACAAATTGATTAGTCGAAGTCACTGAATGAGAATTGCTTGCAAGCCTAGGAAAATGTAGCATAATAGTTGAGTGAGTTGGGATATGATTTCGTAACATTAATAGTTGAGTGAGTGTGGATATGATTTCGTAACATTCTCCTCTTCATTATCATCATATGACAAAACTTTTTTAACGAACACCTCATGTACCAGTGAAAATTTTGGAAAAACCTATTGTAGTTTAGAATTCTTGAAAAAAGCCTATCTTATTTCACATTCACTAGAAAAACTCCCTACAGTTGACTTCCGTTAAAAAATTAATAAAAATTCTAACGTGGCAATGTTAAATCACACGGACCAATTAAAACATGCTGATATAACAATGTTAGGGCACATTATCAATTATCTGACCCAAAAATTCGACCCGTCGTAACTAACCCCACTCGACCTATCTAACTAATATTTCTAACCTACATGTATGTTTCTCCTAAATCCTTAAACTAAACATATGAACCACATTTAAACTTCCACGATTATTGGTGGTGGCAAAAGACATAGGTGGAAGTGGTGGTGACACAAGTGGTAGGAACACAGGTGGTGGTGGAGACGACAACTGGTAGGAATGTAGGCGACAAACATAGAGGTAATTCTTGGTCCCTTTTCTTTTATGGTTCCCTTCCAGAGATAACTTCCAACTTTCATCAATCATTATTTTCCTTTATATTGTATGCACAAATTCGGTAAAATGGTGTCATCGCAAGTTGTTGAATTAATTAAAATCCAAAATAAAGTGAACAAAGAATAATTTCTTCATTTAATTAATGCATTGGTGATTTCTGCTTTCTCTGTCAAATTTTTATACTCCTTTCGCTTCTCTTACTATCTCTCTTTCAAGGCCTCTCTTTTTGAGCTAGGTTGAGTCTTTTTCATGTTTGGAGGAGTTCTCCATCTATATAAATAATAACAATGAAGTTGAGGATAAATTGAATGCCAACAGTTAATATGTTTTGTTTTTAGTTAATGAGCTCAATGCATACTATAATTGGAGGGAAAGCCTTAGAGCAATCGGTAAAAATTACTCCTTTGTGACCTTATGGTTACAGGCTCGAATCACGGAAACAATCTCTTTGAAAAAATTACAAATGGAAGGTTGTGTACATTAATGACCCTCTTCTAACCCTAACAAAGTTAAGAGCCTTGTGCACGGAGTACGTTGACTTTTTTGACTTTGAGCTTAATGTAGAATTGCGTTTAGCGAGCCTTTTTCGATTTGGGATTCAAAGGGATGATTTAGGATTCATATGGTTATAGAGGAGCTGCAAAAAGCTCAAGAAATTGAAATTATTATGTCCATATTAAGATCATCTAGTGCTTTACTTTGTTCTTGTTTAGTATGGCCAAGTTAAATTGTGTGGGCATTATAAGCATTAATCATCCATCATGTCTTTTTAGTGATATGTGATTTGGTGACTATTTACACTCTTCTTTATAGATGTTCTTATATTCTTTTTTTTCCTTATTTCACTTAATAGATTGAGTAGTTCCTAAATTGTGAAATTGTGTTTTCAATATTTTTTTTACTTCTATTTGTATGTCTATTTTCGTAATTCTTATCTTATTTTCTTAATTGTTTGTATTTATGTATATCATAAAATATATCTATTGTTTTATGTGTTAGTTGTTTCTTTTTATCCGTATCATGAAATATCTCTCCTTGATTTATGATTTCACCTCAAGTCAATGTCAATTTATGTTCATGATTTATGGTGTTATCATCTGTGACATAATTGTATATATTCTTGAGGAGTTGTAGCTAGATTTTTAGATATGATTATGTTCTATAAAAGACTCTTTAAAATGTTAAGAGCATTAATGCTATCTTTCAAAACGTCTTAAATGAGTCCGTTGAAATTTTTTTAAAAGTCAATGTTGGTTTACTATAGTTTAGACCATATTTTCACATGCCTTGTTAAGAATAAAAAACTAAAAACCAAAAGTTACAAAAAAGAATTAGATAGAAAGAAGCAAGATATTCACATTTTAAATTTGTACCTATTTGTTTCTTAATTTTTTTGTCAGGTCTACCATATCAACCAAATCCTTTGAATTTTATTCTTTCACCAATTTCAACATTGATCATGTAGAAATAGTTTGATATAATTTAGTCCCAACTATGAAATTCGATTAATGGTTAAAGAGACCCTAAATGTATACAAACTAATATGTTTGTTAGCTCTTTCTTGGTAGGTTAATCATGTCTTACATTTTCTTGGTAGGTTGATCATGTCTTACATTATTCAATCGTCTTTCACCCTTTTATATTGTAACATGATTTGAATGTTAATACTTACACTAAAATATAGTAAATCTTAATATAGTATAACAATTAGAAAATGAACTTAATTTAGCTTAATTTGTCTAACCAACAAAGATGAAAATGATTATAACATAATATTTTATGAATATTACACATACTAATTATTAGTGGATTGTTGGGTCGTAAATTTTTTTTCCTTGAAATAATTAGCTTAGATAAATAGTCATATAAAAGTACAATTATAAGAGGGAGAGAACAACATTTTTTAAAACATAAAGCTTACTTTCATTTAGATGCTTAATATGATTGTGTATGTAGGCTCTTCCATATGTAGACACTTTCATTATTTCAAGCTTTATAAAATAAGTTTGTGTATGTGAACTCTTTCATTATTTTATAACATTGGCATTTGCGAGTTAGCGTGTGAAGTCAAACCTCAAGGAATTGAATCCTAGAAGAGCTGGAGTTGAAAAAATTGGAAAGGTACATATGTTATGTTTCCCGAAATTAAAGAACATGTTTTAATTAAATACTTCATAACTTTTTTTTTCTTATATTGCAGACCTTAGGATTAAGTTTCGGTTTTAGCAAGGTGGGACCTTCAAATTTACCCCAACCATGCATTATGAAGGAGTAGAAATGTATAATTTTGGAGTAAATTCAGATCATTTGATCTTATTGCAATTTATCTACACAACAAGGGACTTGCACTATAAAGAGGTTAGTCTTGTTAGTTATAAATTTTCTCATAAATTCTTTTAAGGATGGCATTAGAGAATCAAAAAGTGAGAATGACATAATCATCGTGATTAATGTAATTGAAAAATAGGTTTTGAGATTATGGAGTTCTTTTTATAGATAATTTCGCGTATCCTTTTTCTTAAAAAATTAAATAAATTAATAAGGAAATAATGTTCAGTACAACTCTATCCTTTACCAAGGATACAAAACGCAATCAAAATGTCGACGTAGCCAATAATAAAACCAATATAAACGACTTCATAGTCAAGAGACTAAAACTCCACAAGAGGCAAACAACTGAAGGAGTAACTCATTCAGGATTTCCCCAAATCGCAATCTAAGAGTTACCCTAAATGTTCCCCCGCAAAAGCGCCTCTAGTAATTTTTGAATTAGGTTCGAACCTTCTCCAGCTGATTATGGAGGTGAGCAATTTCTAGGCTGCTCTTCAATCCTTTGTTTCTCTTTCTTTCTTAATCCCACTTCTTTGATTAGGGCAACACGATGGGTTTTCCATAAGTGTAATCTTTCAACTCATGATTATAACTTCAAGAGGCCTCTCAGAGGAGAGATCCAAAAAGGTAAGTGCTTCCTTTTAGATTCCAGCAAATGTTATATGCATGGTTATAAGGACGAGATGAAGTTGGGAGTTCTTAGAGATTCGTTAGATTCTCCAAGAAGTAACAAGTCTCTCACTGCATTTTTCCTCCATCTTGTTAATGATCAGTTGTTCTCTGATAATGTTAGAGATGACATCAGTAATTGTATGAATGCCTTTTTACTTTTCTACAAACCTTCTGTTATTTCTCTCCCTCCAGATCTCTTAAATGCATATAGTTATAGCGACCATGTACACTTCCTTGTCATGCTTGGAAGCACGGTTTAGTATTATCTCCTAGATTATACCGTTTAGCCTTCTATGGTTGCAGTTGAGATAACATAGGGAAGATATATGATACCTTACCCTAATTGAGATATAAGAAAAGGTGTTTAGATGGTGAACAAGTTAATTATGAGGTTGTTAAGGTTTATCAACCTAATTCTAGGGAGAGAAAATAGCCTAACAAAAATGTGGATAAGAAAGGAGAAATTAGTGAATTTGATGACCTAACATATGAGGGTGACGAAGGAGAAGTTAGTGACTTTGATGACTAGTTTAGTTGATTCAGATGATATATTTGACAAGGGATATGATGAAGAGATTATGAAAAAATGTATTTATAATGGTATAGAAGAAGTCCCAACAAATAATATACTAGATATAGATACATATTCAGTATATGAAGATTCTAATGACATTAGGAGCGTGGATGCTAGTTCATATGAAGAAGGGAAAAGAAGACCTAAGTTCCCATATTTTAATTTACATAATGATATGTTAAGGTCAATTAATTTAAAGGTTGGTATGGTATGTTATTTGATTCAATGAAAGCATTTAAGCAAACTCTAGTGCAATCTGTTGTTGAGGAGGGGTTTGATTATGTATATGTCAAGAATGAGAGTTATAGAGTAACTGTTGTATGTAAGGGTTTTGGGTAGAGGATAAATGCTTCTTCAACATAACAAGGGACAACATTTCAAATTAATACATTTCAATTCAACCATGAGTGTGGTATAGAATACCGGAAAATAAATGTAAGGTGATATGGATTGCAAAGAAATATCTCTTATATTTTAGAGATTGTCCAATGTGGAATGATATAAGGCTTAAGGGTGCACTTTTAAGAGACTTTAATTTTAAGATTACAAACAACAAGCAATATAGAGCAAAAAACTTTAGATTAAAGCTTTTGGCAGGTAAAGAGGGAAAGCAATTAGGATTTGAGGAACTATGGATTAGCTATATTGAAGTACAATCTGGGGTAGTACTTTCATACTCAATTATCCAGAAAATACTTTTGATTCTAAATACATGTGCTTAAATGGTTGTAGAAAGGGTTTCTTGGCTAGTTGTACGCTTGTGATATATGTCAACAGTTTTCACTTAAAGGGCAAGTATAGAAGGCAATTGCTTTTGACCATTGGATTAGATGCAAATAACAACTTGTTTCTGATCATATAGGTTGTGGTTAGAACTAAGAATCAAGTATCATGGAAATGATTTCTTGAATATTTACAAGAAAACATTAGACAGTATTAGGGTCACAGTTAGGTTTTCATTTCCGATTGACAAAAGGTAAAATTATGTTATTAGGTTATCTTTTTATCTTATAAATATTCATTTATAGTTAACATACCTTGTTGATTATAGGAAATAAAGTTTGGAACATATGTTCAATGTTGATATGGCTGGTGTCAAACATAGATATAGTGTAAGACATATTTATGCTAACCTTTAAGCCAAATTTAAGATTACAAAGGTTATAAAAAATATAGTGTGAAATGTGGTTAGAGTATATAACTTCAATGAATTCAAAAGGTATATGATTGTTTAATTTTGAATAGTACTTAAACTTCGAGGTATATGGTTGTTTATTTTATGTTGGAATTCTTTTTTTCTTTGAACAGGTACATGAAGCAATTAGAAGGTATTGACAAATTGATCTATTACTGGTTGGATAAGATACCAACCTACAAATGGCATAGGCACACTCATAATATAAACTTAAATATGACAAGTTGTTGAACAATCATTATGAAAGCTTTAATGCTCACATCAAGGTTGCTGGGGATAAACCAATCTTCGCAATGTTTTATAGATCCACATCAAGATTGCCAGGGATAAACCAATCTTTGCAATGTTTGAGATAATTAAAAGGGTAATAATGAAGAGATTTAACAAAAACAAGGAAAGGATGGAGAAACTTAAAGGATCTGCTTGTCCTAGGATCTATGAAACCTTAGAAAAATTTAAACAACTTTTTAGTAACTAAATGTCATATTTTAGTGGTGGGAGATTGTTTGAACTGGAGCATATGAATTTTGACCAACATATTGTTAATTTAGGCAACAGGACTTGCACATACAGGAGATGGGATTTAAATGGAATTCCTTGACAATATGCTTATGTTACAATCAGACATGATGGTGGTAAAAAGAAGATTATATGAACTTGACATATAGTAATGAAAAATTTGAAACTATATACGCATGTTAGATTTTTCCAATTCTTGGTAAAGATTTGCAGTCGACCCATACCGAGTTCCATAGTTATGAAATCCTTCCACCATAATACACTAAAAGGGCTAAAAGAATTAAAAAAAGGTAAGGGGCAAGGAGGTAAGAGAGGAACATAACTCGTAGAAAGTTACTCAAAAAGGACTTTAGATGTCATACGAAATATGCAAACAATATGGTCACAATTAAAAAACATGTTCCAATAAAATGCATAATAGTCAAAACAGCTAATTAACAAAAGAACCAGCACAGTCAATAAAGAGAAGAAGAAGAAGAAGAAACTAACTTTTCTTTTGTATATGGTGCATATTGAGAGTAGCTACTCATATATATGGAGCTTATTTTGGATATGAATATACTTACATATATGTAACTTATTTTGTATTTTGGATATACTCATGTATATGGAGGTTAAGTTTTTATTTTGTTTATGATGTTTATTCTTGATATCATTTTTGTATGTAGATATTATTCGGACGATAAATTATTGTGTGTGTATATATATATATGGAAATTGTAGTTATGTACTTTATGTCATACTTATTTAACTTGTTAATGATTTGTCTATTATTTGTAATCTTACTTGTTATATGCTTATAGGGGTTTATCCGTACTTAGTAATAGAATTATCATTTCATATTACTTTGTTTTTAGATTTGTGTTTATCCTTAATTGGTGATAAAAAATTTGTAGCCCTTTCCAAATAAGATAATAGAAATACATTAATACATAAAATTGTAAAATTAATCCATGCATTAATAGGGTAAACATATTCCTTATAACAAGTACATTGCTAAGTAGCACCTAAAAATTATAATAAAGATAGGAAGGAGAAGATGCATGCAACCTGACAAAACATCACTAACTGGGTAAAATTTGGAAACTGCAATGGTGGAGGGGATTTTCTTTACCCCTTTTGCCAAAAAGTCAACGAATGGAGAAGTACTATATTGTCGTTTCTTATGGTCTTGTATTATGTTAGGTTGGTAAGGAGTAAAATGCGTAACGTCCTCATTTACTTTAACTTGTCTGTGGAGATGTGAAATGTGTGTATTATACCTCTATTTCTAGAGTTAATAAAAATTCAATTTTCTAAGAAAATTATAATAAAGATGATATAACTAAAAATCAATAGACTCCTAAATAATGAATCATCTCATCGATTCTTTAATTTATCATTGATCTCTCGAAGCTTATTGTTTAAATTTACAATTCTTTAAATTTTTTGTCATGTCACAAAAAGTAATCACATTTTTCATTTACTCTAAAAATAATATGTATATAAAAAAATAATATATCAATCTAAAATCAAAATTTAAAAAGTAAATCTATATTTAAATTTTACCTTAAACTGGGCACATTCATAAAATTGTCTTCTGAAGTCCTTATAGGTGTTACCAATCCACAATCATAATAATACAAGTGATTTTTAGTCTTATTGGCTGCACTACTAGATAAACTTGACATATTCATTTCTTCATCTGCAAGAATAAGTGAATACAACAACTAAAGATTTTGCAAGAATACAACAATAAAATAAGAAAACTAAAAAAGGTAATTATGTGCAAAGGTTAAAGCAAGAAGGCAAAGTTGCCCGTCACATTTATAGAAGTTGGATCTTGAGCGTTCTTAACCTATTATATGATTGGATATGATCCCAATGCAAGAAGGTAAGATGATTCAAGCTAAATAATATAAAATGATGCAATTATTCACAAATTCAAGCTAAATAATATCAAATAATTTAAGATAAATAACTAATGTACTTATCCAAAACAAGATTATTTACCGATAACTAATGTACTTAGTTGAAAATGGAACACAAACGACTCCTTGTCAAAAATTCAAGTTACCCTAATTTATATTCTCATGAGTCAAGAAGGAAGGAATTTGGAATACTAATTAACCTTTTTTTTACACTAATTTAGGCAAAAATAAAGCATTAAGTTGGAACGAATCAACACAAAGTAAATGTGATGTAAGCACGTCGTAACGCTATGCAAAATAAATTAGACCTACAACTATAGTAGTGATGAGTCTAGATTGATCCCATAGAGAGTGTTCAATTAGCTTTTGAAATGAAAATAACTGGTGTTTAGGTTATGGGGGGTTTTGGTTTATCGAACAAGAAAATAAAATGAAACTAAACTAGTAAAGACAAATTAAAGAAAACATGCAAAAATGATGAAAACGATGAACTCGCTTGGGGTCTGGTTCTTTGGTTCAATCTCATTCTATACCCAATTAGACATATTTCTTTGAATTGTTATTCTTATGCCTCTCCTATCAATTATTAATTTTAGATTAACAACAAGCTCTGTCAACCCCATTTTTTCCTTAGATCGTGTTTAATTAAGAGACACTAGTTAATTAAACCTAGCCATCGAATATCCTAGAACAAGCTCTCTAGATTTAATTAAATACCACATTACGAATTAGAAAAACAGATTAATCAAGGCAACAACCACACAAGCTCGGGTCATTAACCTAAGTTATATTATCTCTAATGATTACGAACAATTAGTCGCTGCAAATGAATCTCAAATATAACAATTACGGATTATATTGAAATTATAACAATAGGTTCTTACATTAAAATAATCAAATAGAGCATTCAATCATTCTCACATAACACCCAAACATTAAACATAGGATAACGCAATCAATCCCTAAAATAAAGAACAACAAATAATGAGAGAAATGCTTAATCGGGTCATCAGCGTCGATGGCACCTCTAAACCGGTGTCAGAATGTCTAGGTCTTCAAGGTAGCTCCTCTGTTACCCTTGGTTCCTCTTGAAACCCTTCAGACGTGTCTGCCAATGAAAACATCACATTTGTCGTAGCAACATGTTCTTTTTATACTAAAATGTAGGGTTTTGGGACAGCTAAACATTTCTTATGGGTGGACTTGGTGTTTGCGGTCGTGAGTGGTGTCTCACAGCCATGAGCCACCTTACATGGGCATGACTTGAGTGTCACGCCTATGCAACATGTGTCATGAGTGTGAGAGATGTGTCATGTGTTAGTGTATAAGTCGACTTGTTCATTGTATAAGTCGACTTATACCTGTTCGGTACTGATAAGTCGACTTGT
>JANIHZ010000209.1:33148554-33163260 GCA_027478365.1 Erythroxylum rufum | reverse complement strand
AAATGGATCCCGATGAGATTGGGATATGTCCCGATGAGATCGCGACATCGATATTGCTAAGAAAGGTTTCCGGAGCTGTTTCAGCACCGGGGCCCGGCGGGCCGGTAGGACCGACCCCGGCTGGACTGGACCTCTTAGTAATTATATATATATAATTAATTAAGTTAATTAATTATATATATAAAGTGGACGTTGATGATGAAGTGGAAAAGTTTGACTTTTCCATTTTGATTATTTTAATCATTTATTAATTAACCAAATGTATGGTTATGATGCTTCCACATGTCATCATCTAAGGCTAAGTTATTTTAAATGTTAAAATAACTATATGAAGCCTTAAATCAAGGAGTTCACCGTCGGTTGCTTAAGGTTTAGAAGAGAGAATAGTTTTCTTAATTGTTAAGGAAAAGTGTTGGAAAGGTTTCAATCTCTTCTTCTCCAAAGAGCATCTTCGGTTTCTCTTTCTCAAAGCAAGTGGATCAACGTTCCAGCCAAGCTCTCCAGGACAGAGGTAGGCTCTAGCAGGTCTTATTCTGTTCTAGCTATTCCCGGGTTAAAAGGGTTTAACCCGGTTAGGTTTTCTGATCTCTGCGTGGATCACCTTTAGAGACAGTCTCTATTGGCTGTTCAGGTTGATGTTTTCATACCGACACCGGGATCCTGGGTTTTGGGAAAGTCCCGGAAACAAAAATTTTTGTTTTCCGCTGCCTGAACATGTGATGTTCGTCCCGGGATTTTCCTACATCATGCCCATGACACATTTGTCATGGCCATGAGAGATGTCTCACGACCATGACAAATTCATGCATGGCCATGAGCCATTTTACATCATATATTCTTCATGTTCTTGTCTTCTTTTTTCTCTAATCCTTCTCGTTCTTGCTCCAAGAAGACAAATGAGTGTGAATCTTCAGAAAATGGCTCAAATATAGTGCTTTCGACTTAATATAGCTCTTTCGCTTCCGAATTGTGCCTAAAATCAAATATGAACTAAAGTGAGTATTCTAAGTATTTTTATAACAATAATCACTAAGTGTTATGGAATAAATTCATAGTCAATTAAGCACATATCAAAATGCTTAAGAGTGAGATAGTCACAGAAACTAAACTATGACCAAATAAAAACTAGAAGTGTTGATAAAAAAACGTAAGATGTGTGAGTTGCATTTATATCAAATAAATATAGGTAAGGATTATTATTGAAGTCTCAATAATAACAAAGCTAGCATAAAATCAATTAGGAATAAATAAAATTAATGTTGCCTTTGCTCACTAACTTAGAGAGAGCCTACTGAAAAATGAAAATTATGTACATTCTTATTCATCCTCTTTCTGTTCAACTAAATAGGTGGCCTCTTCAATTGGGGCACAAAACTTTCCTTTCTTGAATAATGAATTATGATTCATACATCAACCTCAATCAACTTATTGGATGCCTATATCCTTAAACCCATTGATCATTAAATTATATGTAATCGCATTCGGGTAAATCAAAGATGCTTCTACCAGCCTTTCCCATATCTTCTCCTCCTCATCATATTCTGCTCCTCTAAAAAACTAATCAATCATCACATTATAACATGCTATGTCAAGTACCACACCTGTCACTGGAATTTCATCAAACACCTCTAATGCATCCACCATACATGTACTTGCCACCATCCCATTAATCAAAGTACTATAACTATAAACATCAAGACTCAAGATAGAACTTTCTTAATCAAGTATCCATAAGATAATTTCGATTCCATATATATATGCTTAGATGCTTCTAGAAAGGGCTTCTTGGCTAGTTGTAGGCATGTGATATGTTTCAATAGTTGTCACTTTAAAGGCAAGCATGGAGGGCAATTGCTTTCGTCAATTAGCTTAGATGCAAATAACAACATGTTTCTGATCGTGTGGGTTGTTGTTAGAATTAAGAATCAAGCATCATTGAAATGTCTTAAATCTTTACACATAAACTTAATCAATATTTTATAAGTCTAAAAGTTCAAAACCATTATCACAGTTTCAAAATAACTTAAAAATGATTACACTCTTTCCTTGATTACACTCACAAAAAAACATTAAGAAAATTGTTAAATGACCTAGCGCCTGCATCCTTACTGCTTTCGTCAATGTTGCTTCCACCTATGTCCCTCGTCACCGCCTAGAATCATTTTAGTTTAAATGTGGTTCGTCTATTTAGTTTTAAGGATTTGGAGGAATTGATTTGTAAGAAATAGACGGGTGGGTTGGAAAAATTAGTTAGAAGGGTCAGGTCGGGTCAATTAGAGCGAGTCAGGTTTTTGAGTAGATACAGGTGACCTAACATTGTTAGGTCAACATGTTTTAATTAGTTCAAGTGACTTAACATTGCCACGTCACAACTTCCAACAATATTTTAAACAAAAGTTAATTGTACGGAGTTTTTTGATGAATGTAAAATAAGAAAATTTTTTGAAATTTCTAAATTATTAGAGGATTTTTCCATAATTTCCTTAAATACCGGAGGTGTGTTAATCTTTTACCCAAACATTTATCTTGAGTCACAATAAGTATTTCAATTGTCACATAGGCTTTAAGCACTTGGTAAACTCTAAAGTTCCCATAAATGGAGTATCGTACATGGAAGTGCACTGTAATTATATTATGAACAATTTTCCATTTTCACAATGAAATGTATAAAGATTTTAAATATGGTATCCTTTTCCATTATTATTTTACCCTATTTTCAAATTAATTGAATTACCTCGAGATTGTCTATCATCTTTAATACAAATTGCATAATGTCACACCCAAAACATAACAAAACAATTCGATATTAAATATTCAAATGTTTGGATCCACTTTCGATTTTCTTTACAAGAAAAATCAATGTAGTACTAAAATGGGGCCAGCCCAACTTTTGGAGACGGGAACCATCCTCACAATGTCGACAACATCACGTGTGTGTGCCAAGTGCGATTGGCAAGTTCTATGGTTATTTAGAAGCTTATTGATGATGATGATATTGAACAGGTCTCAACACTCACTCAACAGTTGATACGAGACGTGTCTACATGATTGTAGAACACCAACAAAAACAAATTCAAACAACTTACCAAAGTAGGCATCAAGCTTAGTTTCAAGCTTCTCCTTCCTCTGTTCAGCTCTGTGATCGACCATTATCCATCAGGTGCTTGGGTGCTTATCGCCCATCAATCTTCTGAATAACTTGGCAGCGTGTTTTCACCTTTCTTGATCTCGTCGAAGGTCATACGCAATGCTTCCATCTGCATCAATTCGACAATGAAAGCAGTTGTGTAATCTTCGTTCCTCCCGGATATAGTCCGGCTTATGCTTTGATATCGAGCTGAGACTGTACGTGGGCTTAGAGTGGAATTGGATTATAAAAGTAATTTATATTAAATTAAAAAAAGAACATATATTAATTTAAATTTAATTTTTTAAATCAACAGGTCATTTTTAGGCAAGATCATATTCTTTATTCGATTAACTAATTCTTACCTATTTTATTTAATATCATCTACACATTTACGTGTAATTTATATAAATATGTAACAAAATTAAGTGAAACAACATTGAAACAAAAGGTCCAACCTTCCTGTTTTAAAACTAATTAGTCATTCTTGAGCATCGGGCATGTAGGGTTTATAGGAAGAGTGTAGATTCTCTGTTCAATAAATTCCAGCTATTTATTTAAGTGAGTCTTATATAAATTTTACGTGAATCCCGTAAAATAAATGATTAAAATTCTATAAAACAGAATAAGATAAAGTAATATTGGAAAAAAAAAATTGAACTCTTACAGGAAGGGCAGGTCGCAGGTAGATGTAAAAAATGCCTGCTAACTAATTCTTGAGTTACAAACCCGTTGAGAACACAACAAAGGACAAACATATATAATTCTAAAAAAAAAAACAAAATCATATAAAAAGATGGGATGGGAAAAGTTGGTTGGACTTTTGTCCAACTTCCGTGAAACGCCACGTGGCAGACCACGAAAGTAAATCATTTTTTAATCCTCGCGTGAGCTTGACTGAGCTGGATGTAAAAGGCCAAAGAAGAAAGCCTGAAGCATACACTACTTCTAGTAGTTAGTTAAGGATTTTGATGGGTACGTCCAGGAACAGTTTGGAGGTTTAACGGGTGTCTTTGACTGTTCTTTTCCTTTAAAGTTTTATTGGGTTTTGGACCTCGAAGGCATAGGAAAGTCACGGTTTTTGACGGTGAAAGTTGAAAGGCTTATATTCATGTTCATATATTCATCGGAAGGGACAAAAGGTTACAGGGAATATACGTTTGCAGCATGCTACTTTAGCAAGTTCACTGCTTTTCTTGCAGTGAAAAGCAAAGCTTATTAATCAAACCCCACTTATGCATGCAAGATAAGGTTTTTTGTGGAAAAAAATAAAAGATTATAACAACATGAATCTTGATGAACAAGTAGTTCTTCTTTTCCTACCTAATTATTATTACTCACTTAAATAAACGGAGTGTAAGCAACAAGATGATATAGAAATACAGTTGAATTTAATATATTTGAAATGCATTCAAGCATAAAACTACTTCGTAATAACATAACCTGGAAACTCTGTTTTGTAAGCACAAAAAGAAAACAAGAAAGGAAATACAAGTACAATAAAAATGGAAGAGATGAAGAGATTGCGAGAAAATGCAAGCCAAAGAATCTATAGATGACACATTTCAGTTGAGGATCAATAAAAATAAAATAAAGGTGATACCATGGGAGAGTTACCATCAAAGGTCGGGACTTGAGACTGACTGAGAGACTTAAAAAGAAGAGCTTCAATTCAAAAATGAAAAGGTCTTCGGACCGGATGCCCATTTCAGTTCCATGTGATGGGGCTGTCACGAGGAATACCCGTAAGAACTGGTTTTGGTTATATATATATATATATTAATTTTGTTCTTTTTACATTTTTTGACCAATAAAGAATGGCAAATACCAGAAAGCTTTCCGGTCCTCAAGAAGACAACACCTTAAAAGAGTGAACTCAACTATACATTATATACAAACAGTATGTGATTATGTGATAATGCATGCATATGATATGGCCACCCTTTTTCAAACTTGAAAGTGGAAACCAAAGCCAACCCACCATGTCAATTTCCCAGCATTCGTTTGAAACCCAGAATATTACCGCCATCTTCAAAACTCACTAAATTTAAACTAAAAATGGATTTTCCTTTATCATAATACATATACCAAATTGGAGTTGGTTTGAGAATAAAGATGCAAACTTGGATGGGATTGGTTACCTTTGATAAGTACCAAGTTCTGATGGAGTCACTATCAGATGAATTATATGCAGCAATAACGGGTAATATTAAAGATCCTATTCAAAAGCCATGAATTAATGGACACGAGCCATTTTTAATGGATTAGCAGAGAATCAGAATGATAATTGCCAAGAACATCAATTCCACTCAAGGGCTACCTTGACGATTGACTCTTGGAGTTGGAGATAAACGCAGGTGAAAAAGGAAAAACCCAGAAAAACTGGCAAGCGAAAATATCCTACTGAATTAAAAGACAAGCCAAAAGTCCTAAAACGAAACAGTGAAATTAGGAACACACTTCAACGTTGGTGTTAGGGATGTGCTGCCGTGAAGTGGATTGGGGATGCGGTGTTGACTTAGTTAACTTACATGTGTGAGCTGGATCCACTATTCAAGGACTGACCTACTTTTGAATAAAATAGTCGGAAAATTTTTTTATATAAAAATAATAATTCAAGAAACAAAGAAATTGGAGTTTCAAGTTGCTACAAGCCAGGGCCTTCTTCTTAGCTCTGAATTCGTTCCTCTGAAATATATTCATAAAAAATTTCCGCTCTAGTCATTCCAAAAGTTCCACCTTTCTTTCAATTCTTCCAATATCTTAACTGGGTTCTTTCAGTTTTGAACCGGGTATTAATTTTTGGATGCCAAGTTCAAGTCCAGGAATGTGAATTTTGTGCTCTCTGTATCTTTGTTTATTTGTTTCTTGATCCAAGTTTTTCAGCTATGAATCTGAACAACGTTAAGAGATCTAGGACAACGGCTAGTTCTAGTGCTACTAGTGTTGCTTGGAAATCCGGGGAGGTGGTCTCCGATCAGTTTCCGGCCGGTCTACGGGTTCTGGTAGTCGATGATGATCCAACATGCCTCATGATCCTGGAGAAGATGCTCAAAACATGTCTTTATGAAGGTACGATAGAGGTTTCTATGAAGTGTAGTTACTCTTACAAGCAGCGCGCCTCTAATTTTTCTATGCTGGTACCACTTTTGTTATTCAAATTTGCGATTTTGGTATCAATCTATTTTCTTCAGACGTATCTAGAAGTTAAACTTGTAAAGGATTACTATTTTGTGTTCTTCGATGGTTTTTCCTCACGAATATGTTAGGTGTATGAAGAACAATTTAACATTCCTTTGAGCTGCCTCATATCCAAACTTTTCTAGTTGTTTTTATCTAAATCAAACTGTGGTTTTTGTTCAAGTTGTGGCTTGGTCTGGTGTTGCTATAAGTTAGTTTCGTAAAACACCTGATAATTTTGAAGTTAATCCTTATCTTTTTCGCTGAAGTAATCTGTATGCCATCCGAAGGATTAAAGAAATATCCGTGTTTTGGATGTTTGTGAATGAGAAAGAGATCAGAAAGCTCATGTTAGTCTTCATTAAGTGGTTGATTCTTTTTTTCTTTTTTTTTTTGTGGTGACATTTTTCAGTAACAAAGTGCAATCGAGCTGAAACTGCCTTGTCGTTGCTTCGAGAGAACAAAAATGGGTACGATATTGTTATTAGTGATGTCCATATGCCTGACATGGATGGCTTCAAACTGCTAGAGTACATTGGACTGGAGATGGATCTGCCAGTGATCAGTAAGTATTCAACTGTAATGGCTTAATATAATTTGGTTAGAGTTGTTGGTCATATAGTTTAGATCAATGTTGTGTCTAACACATAATCCATGTAATAAACAGTGATGTCTGCTGATGATGGAAAAAACGTTGTCATGAAGGGTGTTACTCATGGTGCATGTGATTACCTGATTAAACCAGTCCGGATTGAGGCACTGAAGAACATATGGCAGCACGTGATTCGGAAGAGAAAGAATGAGTATAGGGACTTGGAGCAATCAGGAAGCGCAGAAGAGGGAGATAGGCAACAGAAGCTATCTGAAGATGTGGATTATTCATCCTCAGCAAATGAAGGAAATTGGAGGACCTCAAAGAAGAGGAAAGAAGAAGAAGAAGAAATTGAGGACAGGGACGATACGTCCACATTAAAGAAACCACGGGTAGTTTGGTCAGTTGAGCTCCATCAACAGTTTGTTGGAGCTGTTAATCAACTAGGCATTGACAGTGAGTATCTTACAGCCTTTCTATTCAATTAGCTGGTTTTTTTCCCCTTCTCTTTTTATCTATATAATGAATTTTATAATTTTGGATAAGCTATAGACGAAATATGAATTAGGAGACTATTGAGAAAATAAATCGTGCAATAGGAATTTGTCCAATAATACGTGCAACCCTTAGTTGCGATTAAAATTCAATCAGTTATGGTTCGCCCTCCGTACCGTGCTCTTCCAACTTTATTTCGTATCCTACAGCTACATCTACTGTCAGATTAATTCCCAAGTCTCATCCATTTTTCCTAGTTGTCTTCTAGTAATTAGATTATTGTTTTCAATTTGATTTCAAATTTTGTTGCCTCTTACATTCCTACATTGGTCTGTAATAACAGAGGCTGTTCCAAAGAAAATTCTCGAATTGATGAATATTCCTGGGCTCACCAGAGAAAATGTTGCCAGTCATCTTCAGGTATGATACACTCAAGTATAACTTAAAATAGTTCACTAATGAAGATTAACCAGCATTTTTTTTATTACTTAACTTGTGACTTGAGGTATGTTTTGATTACCTGCTTATCTTAAATTTCTCTCTAGCAAATACTTATATTTTCCTACTGTGTCAAATAGAAATATCGCCTGTATCTTAGAAGGTTAAGTGGGGTTGCACAGCACCAGAACAATTTGGGCAACTGCAACTCCTTTATAACTCCACAAGATACAGCTTATGGAGCATTATCCTCACTAAATGGACTTGAGCTTCAAACACTTGCTGCCACTGGTCAACTTCCAGCCCAAAGTCTTGCAACACTGCAAGCAGCAGGAATTGGTCACTCACCAGCAAAACCTAGAATGCCCATGCCCATTGTGGATCAAAGGAACCTTTTTAGCTTTGGAAGTCCAAAAGTAAGATATGGGGATGGCCAACAGCAACATCTGAGCAACAATAGGCAGATGAATTTGCTTCATGGAATCCCAACAACCATGGAGCCCAAGCAGCTCGCAAGTTTACATCATTCACTCCAATCCCATGGGAGTATCAATGTGCAAGTCAGTGCCCAACAAGATCAGGCTGTTCAAAGTAACTCCTTGTTAATGCAGATGTCACAACCGCAGCCTAGAGGTCAAGTGCTAAATGAAAATGCCAGCCAGGTCTCCAGACCACCATCATCTATGGGCCAACCTATTGCGTCAACCCCAGTTGCTGGTAGTAGTGGGGTCTTGGCTAGGAATGGGTTGACTGAAAATGGAAGAGGTGTGACATATAACCCAGTTTCCCAGTCTGCTTCACCGTTGAACATCCCCATGAGCAACTCTGCAGAACTCCCAGGCCACAGCTTTCCTCTCAGAAGTACTTCAGGGATACCCAATCTCTCTTCTAAAGTGCCATATCAAGAGGAGATTGTTAACTCAGAGATGAAAGTGTCAGGACGATACACGCCAAGTTATGACATTTTCAGTGCTTTGCATCAGCACAAATCCAATGATTGGGAATTGCAGAATGTAGGGTTGACCTTCAATGACTCTCAACAACCCAGTTCTATTCAAAGCAACTTAGATCTTGGGCAGTCAATTTTAGCTCAAGGTTTCTCTTCTAGCCAGGGAAACAGACAGAACGATAATGTATCTGTTGTAAAACCAAATTTTTCAGCTACTGAACATCGTAATACACCTTGTGTTGGACAACAACTTGATACTTTTTTCACAGAGAATACAGCGAGACTTGTTAAGAGTGAAAGAATTGCTGATGCAAATCCGCAGATGACAGTGTTAACTGAACAGTTTGGTCAGGACGATCTCATGAATGCACTTCTCAAGCAGGTTAGTTTGATCCATATAATGTCCAATGTTTCTATTTGCAACTAAATTTTGAGTAACCAAAGTGTGAAAATTATTTTTGCAGCAGCAGGGAGGATTTGGATCAGCTGGAAATGAATTTGACTTGGATGGCTACACCATGGATAATATTCCTGTTTAAGACATGAACTCTACGTAAATCTCTTCACTGTTTCAGTTTCAGGTGTACATAGTTGCTGTTATTTGGAATTGTGGAAGGTCTAAATTTGTGTTTAGCGCAACAGACAAGATTAGGTTGGTCACATTTCGTATGAGAATATCAGATTCTGCCGGTTTAAATGAAACAAGGAGGTCAAGTTGAGATGGACAGGAAGAGATTTATCAAGTGGTCTAAATGTAATAATACTGCTGCTGCATGATGTGCAAAGGCATATGTGCAAAGTTTTGGAAAATCTAGCAGAAGCAACAGTTGACTTGAAGTACTTGGATACCTGCAGATTTTCTAACCTCAATAACAGATTTAAGTAAATGTTTTTGTTTTAATCTCTTATTTAAGGATTGACCTCCATGTACATATCCAATTTGATTGTTCTCAACATTTAAGTCCATGTATCTTGATGACATGCTTCTTAGCTTGCAAATATGGAATTTGTGCTACACCCGTACTTGGGAGCTTCTAATGCTGACATTGACATCAAAGGCAAGCAACAATTGTTATTATAGTGCCTTTAGAAAAGAGAATTTCATGAAATTTATGAAAGGATAGACCATCAGCTTTATACAATTGTTTAAAATGATTATAGATCTCTTTCTTGTAAGGTTGTTGGCAATAGTTTTATTGACCTTCCCTTCTAAATGCGTGTCTAACATATCCCAAATCAACCAGATTACAATTATTCAGCATTATAGACTTGGCGCCCCAACTGAATTCCGAGAATTGCTGGTGAGTCCACCGTTGTTCTTTGAGGTATTTCTTCTTATGTTCCGATGAAAACCTGGGAAACCTCAGCAGAGATTTCGATGGCACGGTATCCATCTGGCATAAACCAGACACAACGCCCCTTTTTAATATTGAATAGCTAGTTTCATCACATCAACAACCATTCAATATGTCTAATACTTCACCCAATACGGCGACCTTTGAACTACTAAGTTCTATGCTCTTTTCAAAGAGTTAATAGACCGCCAAGAACTGTTGCTCTCTGAAATTCAGGATAAGTTACAAGCCCTTTGACAAAACTGAAACAAAGCACGCCACTAAAAAACCAAATTTAGTCTTGCACAAGAAGTATAAATAACTTTGAAGCAATCAAAATCTCTGCCACAATCAGACTAAATTTATACAAAAGATCTTATGCTTCAAACTCTGAAGTCCTGTTCAATGATGCCTATGTAAAACCTCAAATTGTACATCAGTTATATGGAAATGCTATCGAGGCATTTCGTATAGAGGTTCCATTCTCAAGCTGCTAAACATATCAGCACAACTACATTTCATGACATAAGACTGTATGTACGAATCTTGGTGTGCACATCTTCCAGTCATTCTGCCATGTCAGACTTCCTGGTTGAGGATGTAACCACCACAACAATGAAAGAATGCAGGAACTAGTAACAGTTCAATCTATGGTCACACCAATGCAAATATCACAATTGCCAGGAGTGATGAAACTAGACTTGATCTCATTCTTGTACTGTCACTTGTTGGGTAAACCGATGGAAGTGAGCATTCTTCCCCGTTAAAGAATACTTTAGTGGGAAAACCATCTCCACCAGCCACATTAAGTCCTGGTGTATTTTTCTTTTTAAATGAAATCACAGATTGCTGTTTTCCAGGTACCCTGGGATCCTTATCTGGTTTGGCTCCATCAGTTTCTGCAACAAGATAGTTCAATCCTGGAAGCCCCTGCATGAATATGGTGTTGCTGAGATCACTCAACAGAGTTCCATTGAATGAGTATGCTGCTTCAAAACCAGGAGCTGCTTTATCAAATTCCATAGCTGCAAACCAATCAGAAAATGCAGTATCTTCCCAATTGAAGAGTGTGATTCTTGCACTCCATCCACCTGTATAATCTGTATAAAGATGCCAATTAATGCTAACTCCACAGTTATCTCCACAAGGGAGTGGATTTGGTAATTGTCGATGTTTCAGGTTAGACCATGCTACGGCCATCTTGGTACGATTCTCAAAAGGAACAAGAAGTGCCTCTGGTGGTAGGAGAATGGCTGGAGAAGTGGCACTACAGGTACGGGCTGTATTACCAGGGCACCCACATGCACAGGTGCTGCATGGGATAACAGAATCATTATAGTATGCAGAAAATGACACACAGCATTTAGGGCTTTCTCCCTTGTGCTGTGTGATATTGCACACAACCTGCCAGCTGGCAAATGCAGTGGAGTTCGATGGCAAACCACTAGGATCTCGAAATTGGCTAGGACTCACCCTAACTGGAGGGCCACATTGATAATCTGGATTGAGTGTGCCATTGATCTTCCAGTTTTGCGGTGGTGTAAGTACAGACCGATTGAGAGATGGGGGCATTTTATAAACCTGCATCTGGAAAACTGAAGTAGACTTGCTTGGATCCATTGATGGTGGCAAGATTGTACCATTTCGGCAGCAAGAAGGGATCAGGCCCAAGTTTGTGTCATTGGCTTTTGTTGGGGGTAGGTCAATTATTGTTGGCCTTCTTTGGCAGTTCAGTACATTTGCAAAGTCCAATTGCTGGTAGTATGTACCTTGAGAACCAAATATACAGTCTGACGAGTCAACAACATAAGGATAAGCTCCTTTCATAGTATATATGAATTCATCCTCCATCCAGTCCCAGCTCAATTGCCAGTTGTCAAGACGGCCAAGGGGATTATGGTTCGCAATGGTAACTTGTGCCCAATAGTTAGATTCATATGTTCTGATGATATCATACATAACCGTAAGATCCCCACTCTGGCGAGGCAGAAACTCACCCTCTACTGTTATGTTTGATTTAAAATTTGCATCTCTGGTGCAACAAACATACATGAGACTACCTGCGAAGATCCAGAAATATGCCACATCAACAACTAAGCAACATATGTGAACTTAAAAATGCAAGTCAGAAAAGAAAATTCATATGGTCTTCTAATTTTGATGGCTGGCCATGAGTAGAAGAAACTAACGACAATTTGGCAGATAGGACCAGCTATAAAATCGAACAATATCTGTCACTAAATCAGATTGAAAGGTAAAATAAACAGAAAGAAAGAAAGAAAGTAAAGGAAAGGAAAGGAAACCACACAAGTTAAGATATACAATTTAAGATATCAATTCCACAGAGTTATCTTTCATTTAGCTGCAATCTAGTATAAGTATAACCATCCACAGTTCGTAGTGAAGGCATAATCATTATGATCAGATCAGAAACATATTAAATAAAAACACAAATCCGAAAACTTGGACAAAATAATTGCACCCAAGGGGTGAAGAAGGAAATCTAACAAGAGATGCCAAATCCTTGCAAAAAAGGGTCAGAAGTTCAACATATGAACAAATACAGTCCACCATATCGTATCACCCAAATATGCGGAGTATGAGTTAGATCAATAATCATAAGCTCTGAAGCAAGTCTAGCATATATATATATATATATCTCATCAATAGTCAAACACCTTGAACCCATAGGGTTGAACCGAACCAAATATTTCTCTCACCTCACAATCAGATCCTTAAATATGGTAAATCGAACCTTTAAAAGATGTGATGCCAAAATGTGAAACATAAAAGGCACCAATTAAACATAACCATCTTTTCCAAAGAATAATACAACTGGATAAAATTACCTACAAAACAAATTGAAGCTTAGAACTAAACCCACATGGGTAACGGCACAAAGAATTGATCTTCACATCATAGGATTCCTGAACATGGAAAAGTGAAAATCACAGAGACAAGAAATGATGAAATGAACTTACCATCGGTGGCCGGCTGAGGACAAACGAATCCATCATTAGCCAGCGAGATATTCTCGGGCAAAGGCACAGACTTTAACGGCACACCAAACTCAGTCCCGATTATCTTAACCTGAACACTAGTCTGAGTGGAATCACCAGCAGTCTCAATCGGAGTTTTGAGATCAGTCATGGGATACCCAGCAAAAACAGTCCCATTCCCAACCGTAGCAGGAAAAGTAGAGCCATCGGCGAGAATCGCATTAGAAGCAGACACCAAAAGCTCATCGTGCGTAAAGCCCACAAAAGCTTTCCACGAGTTAAGGTCATGGACCCCATTGTTTTGCAGACTGAGCGTAGACTCGAACCTGTAAGCTTGGCGCTTGGGATCGGTGGGCATGAGCTGTGAGCCACCATTGAATTGGTAGGACAAGAAAATACCATTGCAAAGAGTGGCCGCGGGGGCCGGAGCGTCGGAGGAGGAGGGCGACTGAGCGATGGAGAAGGGAAGCGACACGAGCAGAAGCAAAGAGACGAGATTGAAGTAAGAAGCCATGAACTTTGAATGTGAGTTTGAAGTTAGTTTTTGAGTTATTGTAAGAGAACGTTGAAAGTGGGGAAGCGCGTTTGAGGATGTTTATTTATTTAGGACAGCTTAATAAGAGCTGTGCCTGTGCCTGTGAACGTGTTTGGGTTCCTACTAATGCTGTTCTTTTGTTTTCGTTCAAATTGTTTGTGACGCCGTCGCCATGTTTTGTTTTTGAAAAAAAAGAAAAACAATATTATTACTCTTTTCTTTTCCCTTTTTCTTAATTTCGGTAAGCGTGAGCCTCCCTCAGCCGTTGTGCCTTTCCATTTTGAATTCGTCGGGGAAAGTTAGTAGCAGGATGTTCTAACATACAAAACTGTCCACACTATCATCTTTCATCACCCACTAAAACTCCGCCACGTTGCAGTATGACATCTTTGTTTCTTATTAGAAGCGGCTTTTTCGGCGTGCGAAAGACTAAATAGTGGGACCCGCCGAGTTACGTGTCGATTTCTTATTCGTTAAGTGGGACCAATAAAGACTTTTATATGTCGTGCAATGGTAAATCAAATTAAAATTTTTAATAGAAAAAAAAAATTAAATTTGCTTTCTATTTTGAGTTAGTAAAAGGCAAGTTAACCATTTTTTTGACTTTGGAGGCTACATTTGAACACGATATCTCTCTCAAGAGGAATAGTTCAATGGATGAGAGTTACGAATTTGAATGCAATAGTTCTTGCCTGTTGACACGTTCCAAAAATCGAGATTATTATCACTTTGTAGTTAAATATTATCACTTTGTTAATAAAAAATACCATACCCCAAATTAAGTTTTCAGAAATAGAAATGGAACCCATTGACAAAGTGATTCTTGAAGATTGACATTTTGTTGGAGAACCGAGAAAAAGTAAACACTTTGTGTGTATGTATGAACAACGAAAGTGCTTGGACCCGATCTGATGATGCTATGCTACGCTTGCCAGTTACCATTCAGGAAGTAGATGGGGAGGAGTCAAAGCGTAATTAGTCAATTGCGATTATAAAAAAAAGAGAATGTCATGTCATGTCCCGAATAATACGCTACTTAATATGTCCGTAGCAACGG
>JANIHZ010000209.1:33064192-33075523 GCA_027478365.1 Erythroxylum rufum | reverse complement strand
ATGATAATTAATTAATTTAAAAATATAATGTATAATATTATAATCATTGCACATAATAGTATAATTACAAAAGAATAGAAACATGATAATAAAAACAAATATGTTTTTTGTTTTCAGTTTTTATATTACAAATCTCAACTAAACAGGTTTTCGTTTCTTTTAAGAAAAAACAGAAACTAAAAACAGGAAACAGAAACAAAAAATCAAAAACGACAACTGAAAAACAGAAGTGGACAATGCATCTCAACAAACTAGTTTTTTTGGAATTTTCTGTAATACATTTATTGCAATGAGCTGTGAAATTTATAGAATTACATACTCAAGCACATCTAAGCATGACTCAAATTAGATTACTACTAAAGCTGAAAAATAGCAACTAAAAAAAGGCAAAAGAGTTGACAACTAAAGAATAGCTCAAAGTGGCTAAACTATAGCCCACTACTGCAACCATGTGTTGATTAACTAAATTTAAGGAAATGAAATATTTGAGTAAATCAACTTAACAAATAACAGAAATCTAAGGATGAGATGTGGACACCTGACAATGTGCTAATCTTTTTACGTTCTATTAGTGTCCAGTCTTAATAGAATAATGACTAGGGACATTTTAGGGATAATATATGATGTAATATAAATCTCATAATTATGATCTCATCATAATTTTATTTGCAAAATATATTTATCACACGAACTTTTTCATATATATTTAAATATGTATAAGATTAAAAATATCTTTAAATTATTTTGTCACTAAATATAATTGACTATAAGAAATAAACTAACAATAATTGTAGTTTTTTATCAAGGAGAAATAAAATGTACATTTGACTCTTGGAAACTTGAATGAATGTGCTGTTACTTATTAGTAGGAGCACTTGAAAAGTTAATTGTTATTTTAGAGGGAATAAAAAGTAGAGGTTGCTAATCATTTTTAACATCCATCCAATTTGACAACCATTAATTAGTGATTCTACTGTGATTAGATTCGGATAGGAGACGTGGAAATATTAGACCATCACGTAAATAAATTGGCATTCTAGTGAAAAAGAAAAAGAAAATCAATTGATGTGTATCAACATTCTCCAATTCTGCACTGACAAGGCATAGATAGGATTTTGATTGAAGGTTTAATTTTGTGCCTGTAGCTTTGCGCGGCACCAAGTTATTATAATATCTACACTAATAAGCTAAAACTGATGTTTACTAAAAGGGAATGGGAACGAGAACGAGAATGATAGGTGCTCAATATGGTTTTCCCTAGCAACAGGATTCTCCCTTGCAATGGCAGGCGGTGACGGTGACCGTGGCGGAGATGCAAACATGGTTGAGGCTTCCAGCATTTCCCGACGGGCGGTTTCCTGCTCTTGAGACATTCTTTGTGCACGTAAAGCGGTCAAGTATAAACCAGCAGCAAGGAAGACTGTAACAAGTGAAAACACTCCTGCAGCAGAGAATAACCCTTCTTTGATTGCTAGGCAACTTTGTTTTGGTCTAGACCAATTCTTCAAATGTCCTGATTCTACGCTCAGTCCAATTAGCAACAGGATCTCCCCAACAGCAAAACAGACCCTACAGGAATAACTTTGAAATGTTTCATTTTATACACTATGCCAATGATTATGCATGTAAGAGAGGGAAAGAAAGAAAAAAAAAAACTGCCTAAGAATGAATATTAAGAAGCGTACCATGTGGAAACAAAGAAAACCCCTGCTTGCCATGTTATGGACCTGGCAAGAGCAGAATCAGGGTCCCATGAGACAACACCAGGTGGCAGAGCCTTACTGACAGCAAATAACATGTACAAGTGTTCCACCACCATAGCAACTGCTAGTCCTACAAATGCGATTGCAGCACACAGCAGTGGAGATTTTCCGCTGCCGCTATATACACACCCAGAATTCTCACCATTTCTCCTATTGTTCTCCACCCATGTCACCTACAAACCCAGAAGGTTTTGGAGCTTCTGATATGATTCGTACAAGAAATTTTGCAAACTAAAGTTTGTATCTTTATAAAGGGTTACCTGCGAACGAGTTGCCTCTGCAATGATACAAAGAATGAAACAGAAGAAACCACACAGAATGGTCAAGATCATAAGAAAAGCAGCTGCTTTGCTACCCAAATCTGTGCCCGAAGGACTTGGTGCCAGATCAGCATGCGTGACCGCTCTTGTTTTCGCCATGTTTGATTACAGTTCATGCAGGCTCATTAGCAAAAAGATGAAGAAGAAACAAAAGGAGGCAGTGAAAGATTTCCGTTTAGAATCCATTCATAAAAAAGGACGGAGAATTGTAGAATTGCTTGGAGCAAAAGTTTCTTAAGGGCCAAGATTCGAGGGTTCTGGTTCTGGTCTTTATGTTCAAGTATTCATACAAAGAGTGTTTAACGTTTGAGATTTTGCTTCAAGGCTGTCCAGCTAAAACTAGGATAGAGGCATAGTATGCTTGACACGTGTACCCTCCTTTTTTTTAAATCTTAAAAGCACTCTTTCAGCATCAAAGCGCATTTTGGAACGTAAATGTGAAGAGCTTCAAGGCAAACCTCTCTCTGTACTCCAATTACTGGAACTTTAATCTTTCTGCTCTACTTTTTCTAGATTTAAAACCAGGTCCAGTGCTTTTAAAAATTAACAACGCCGTAAAATTAGAACAACTTTGTAATTTGAAGATGGAGGGATCGGATTCGCATGCCCATTATGGCATAAAAGTGTGAGGGAGGACTATTCTTGATGACGCAATCATTGGATGAGCTTGCCCACCAAGTCAAACCAGTTACATTGCAAGGCATGGTGAAATTCAAGTTGTGGATGATAATTTCCATTCTCCAGAAGAGAACAAGCCTGTGTGATGTCCCAAATCCCAATATATTTAGTGGATGCTGTTTCTCGGGTCTGTAAGTCAGCAGTCCCTGACCATCATGTGGCAATTGGCAAACAGTGCTGTGATCCTAAGCTCTCCTAAGAAATCAACCTACCAATCATACCACAAGACCCCATGTAAAGGATCCCTAGACCCGAAGTGCAAGTAAGCCAAATTCCTTTACAAACTCAGAATTGTACACCGATGCTCCATTAATTATACATACAATGTACTGTTTAAATGCCTACTAACAGAATCATGTACGCATAGAATAAAGACATAATCCTGTTTTGGTTTACTAGACTTTGCAAACGCATTATTTTGGTTTCAACTGTCCATCTAGATTCCTCCTAATCACCTTCAACTTGTCACTTCATGCACTTCTCAAATGTTCACCTTTATGATGTTGTTGTACACACGGCAGAAATTAAACGTAAATCCTTTACCACCATTCTCATGCGTTTCTTTTCTAGTTGTCTATGCAAAAGAAGCGTCTTTGAGAAGAAAAACGACCTTCTTTAAGAATAAACACAACGCATTGATATTGGTCGTCAACAAGCAATTTCATCACTTGCTTTACATACAAGACATAGGAAACTTATTCGATGAGCTAAGAATATGGCTTCCTATCGCCAATACAACTTGTTTCCAACATATTCCTTGCCTTTATGCCTAACTACAGACCATGTTATGGTTGTATAAAAGTAAGGACTCTCCGACATATGCCTTTCTCAGAAATCTATACCCTTTTTCAGGTCCATAGTTCCTCTCCATTTGATCAATCCTGAATCTATGGCGTCTACAAAGGCCAGTGACGCGAATCTAAAGGTCTACACAAGCAACAGCAAACAGCAATCCCTTGTAGAAAAAATGACCAAGAAGAACGCCTCAGAGAACTCCAACTTTGAGAAAGCTCTGGCAAGAAGAGCCCTTTTTGGGTCACAGCGTCAGCAAGTCAAGGGCAGAAAAAAGGTGATCGACAATGGTGGCACATCTTTGCCAAGCAGGCTAAGCAAGGTTTCTTTGGCTGACGATTCTGAGGACTAATCTAAGAGGTTTTGAACAACTTTGGATGTAAAAGTCTGTACTTTTAAAGACGATAAAAAGGATAAAGTTACTATGTTCATGTGCCGAAGGAAAGATGTTAAAATGGGAGATATACTGTGATCTTTAAAATGGGAGTTAGCCAACATTTTCTGCTACTATTTTACTTAGATCCGCTTATCCGTTAACATCTAAAGGAATCTCACCACATCTATGTATTTCCTCATTTCATCTATTCACTGAATCTACGTCACGCTGCACCCAGTTAAGGAGACCCTATTTCTGAACCTGTTAAATAAATAGTAAAATAATACCACTTCTGTAATTTGACAAAATAAACTTGGAGCACACTCTATAGGAACCGTTGGTGAAATTATGAGGGTTATGAAGATTAGTGGGAATACAATTGAGGAATTTAGTTCGTCTTGGAAAAATTGAGTACGTTAGATCATAGCTCAAGGTTGAAAGGTTGGTCTCATAAAAATGGCAAAGGGCTGACCAAACAAGCAACTTCTGTTTCATTGTTGTTGAGTCCTCGTTTATTTATCTACGAAGAAAATATCTTCCATCCAAGCAACAATATTGAAGGCTTAGCATTCTAATACTCTCAAATAGCTCTTCATGATTGTATGCTCCACATACTCCATTTATTAATTTTCCAATTGGAACTGACCTTGTATTAAATTATGTTTGAGAAAGTATAGGGTATCTATGTTTAAGCAAAACAGCCAAGTTTTATACTCTTTGAACTAAAACATGGTTCTTAAAATGACATAAGAAGTTAGAGAAAATGCTCCCACTTCTCACTACACTAAACCGTTTGGTTCCCTTTATTTTCTACCCAGTTCCATTGTTTTGAATCGACTCAACTCTTTTCATTTCCATTTCTAGTAGGCCACTTGTCCTTTTAATTTTCCCATTTCCTTTTTTTTGTCTAATAGTTTTTTGTTAGAGAAAAATGTCCTCGCCTCTTGCTTCTTCCCTGATCTCCCCTACCTTTGATCTTAACTCTGCCACTGCTTTTCCTACCCTATCACACCCCTAGATTGCTAAAAAAAGGCAAAGAAACTCTTTAGAAGTGTCCAAGCTCGAATCCACCTTTGGAATTACCAAGTGGATCCGCTTGGAACAAAGTTGCTGTTGACCCTGTTAGCTCTAGCAAGCTATGCTACATACCTCCAACAAAAGAAGGGAAACCAGTGTCACTCCCTGAGGAAATTCTTCAGATAGGAGCCAAGAAATGGAAGGCCTCTGATCTGGTGGGTTACTTCATAGACAATAGACTTAGCAGTCTCCTTAGTGCAACACTAGGATACTAAAAACTGGAAGAAGATGGGATACGTCAGAATTTTGATAAGTGAGGATGATTTCTTTCTGTTCAAGTTCACCTCTAGGCAACTTATCCAAAGGTTTATAGATTTGGGACCTTGGTATATCCTAGGGAAATCAATGCTAGTTAAGAGATGGACTCCATAAGTGTTTTTAGATAGGGATAAACTGAACTCCATTCCTCTTTAGGTGAATCTTCACAAGGTTCCCTTAGAGTACTAGTCAACTAAAGGTCTAAGCTATTTAGCTAGCTCCCTTAGAAATCCAATCATTTATGATGAAAATACAAATTTGGTAAACAAGATTGGTTTTGCACTTGCATATATTGAGATCTCCCTAGAAAGTGATCTATTGGACTCCATTAAGCTGGTGAGACTTTCGGAGGAAGGAGGCTTAGTGGAGGATGCCATTAGGGTCACATACCCTAGGAAGCCTTTAAGAAAAGGAATGGTGAGAATATGGAAACTAAAAGATAATGTTGGGAAACATATTCAATATAAGGAAGGGGGGATAGGCCAGAAATTGTAATGAAATTGATCGTGGGTAACAATAAAAGGAACTATCGTCTTCATCCACACAGGCTAATATGCAAACTAAAACTATAAGGGAGATTAATCTTAAGGGATAGCAATAAGAGCAATTATCTACACACACACAAGCCATAATGCAAGCTGGAAAAAATATGGAGACTAATAGTATGAGAGATCAAAAGATATTGGAGGCCATAGGTGAAGACAATGGATTACCTATAAATTTTAACATGAAATGTCTTAGAGAAATTACAAGTGATATGAATGAGCTACCTATAAACCAAACTTGGCTAGCCCTCTCAACAGTAAAGGTATGGAGACTCCTTAACTAAAAGAGGTAAACCTAATAAAATCCAAAACCATGCACTAATCCAAGAGAAAGAAGTTTGGTCTTTCTCCCTCATAATGAAGATACTAACTTTGAATGTAAAGGGAATCAATTTCCGAAATAAACAAATGGCTCTCAGTGAAATTATAAAACTGAAGAGGCCTAATTTTATTAAGATTATTAAAATCAAAATAAAGTAGGAGATATTCTAGAGGGGACTTTGGTTCCCAATCAAGCAATGGATTACAATAAGCAATCACCAAGTAAATTCAAATGGCATAATTATAGTTTCCCTAGATCCTGAAGTGTGGCAACTAAGGAATTGGCCTTCCTCTGAACAATTCTTACATTATTAGTTAATCCTAAGATACTCACATAAACTAATCTTCGTCACAATTATGTATGTGGCTAATTGGGAGTTTGAAAGGGATAGAATATGGAACTTGGAAGCAATGGTATCCTCCTTACATACACCTTGGATGTTATTATGTGATTACAATTGCATTCTTAAACCTGATGAGGCTTAAGAAAATGCAAGATTTATGTATTATAGATATCAGGAGCTTGGCCATTTAATTAGTGCTAGGACTAGTGGACTTAAGGTACACATGTCATCACTTTACATGGTCCAACAAACAATTGGGTACTTATTTTATCCAAAAGAAACTAGATAGTTGCATGATTAATTTAGATTGGCACAACTTATCTTTAGTAGTTCAGTACCTTTCATTAACTCTTAGTTTTCAGATCATTCACTTATAAAGGTTGATATAAGGGATGTAAAGACTAAAAGGAAATCTCCTTTTAAAATCTTCAATTCCCTACCTAAACACCTTGAATGTAGTTCACTAGTAATGAAAGGAATGAGTACAAGTGTCTCAGGATAATAGATTTATCAATTAGTGTAGAAGCTAAAGGCTATAAGGAAGGAACTTATTAATGTGCAAAAAGAATGAAGTTAATCCTATGAAGATGGATTTAAGAAAGGCCTTTGAAAGACTTAAAAATGTAAGAAGGATCTGGCCAATGATCCTTTAAACAATTCCCTTAAGGGAGTGGAGAGAATGGTTGGAGAGTTATTTGATTGTTGTTGATAAATACAACTCTTAACTCAAGTAGAAATCTAAAATATAGTGGCTTAGAGAGGGGATAGTAACTCAAAATTCTTCTCCTATAATGTCAAAGGTTGAAGAAACATAAATAGAATTATCTCTCTTACAGACTTAGAGGGGAATCAAGTAAATGATCAACAACATTTTAAGTAACTAGCTCATGATTATTCCAAGAAACTGTTAGGAACAAGCAAAAGAGTATAAGGCTTCTATCACGATATTCTCATTGGTCATTGCCTTAGGAGGATCCATACAAACACATCTCTATAATGATCTTATTAAAGAGGTAACACCAGAAGAAATTAAAGCTACCATATTCTCATTCCACCCTGACAAAGCACCTAGTTTTGATGGCTTCAATGCCAGATTCTTCCAAACCTCATAGAATACCATCATACCAAAGATCATTGATGTAGTGTTGTAATTTTTTCACACTGGGAAGATGCTCAATGAGTAAAATAACACTTACCTTTACCTAATTCCAAAGCTATTTAATCGCTTATCCTTGAATGAATAAAGGCCCATAACATGTTGCAATGTTTTATATAAGATGATTTCAAAGATTTTGGCCAGTAAGCTGAAGAAAAATCTTAACAAATCATTAATACAGGATAGGGAGATTACATAAAGGGTAGATCCATTGATGACAACATTCTTATATCTTAAGAGATGTTTAGAGGATACAACTCCAACAAGTCCTATACAAGTTGTACCTTACAAGTTGATTTTATTATTTAATTATGTAAGTTGAGACTTTATCAGATCTTCACTAACAGCTCTAGGATATCCAATTAAGGTTGTGATTGGATTATGGCTTGTCTAACCTTAGTGTCTTATGCTATTATAATGAATAGAAAGCCCATTAGAAACTTCAAAGCTGAGGGAATCAAGTAGAGTGATCCCTCCCTACCTGTTTTCAATGTCCATAGAAATGCTCTCAATATCACAACACTTCAAATCAGCGGGAATCCCTCCTTCAAATATCATTATAGATGTGGCAAACTCAATCTCTCACACCTTCTATTGCTAATGATCTTTTTATGTTATATGGATCTAATCAAACTTCTATTACAAATTTAATGGATTCACTAGATGCTTTTAACAAATCATTTAGCCTCATTTTAAATCTAAGAAAGAGTTCTTGGATGTCCTCTGCTGAATGCTCCCCAAACTTAATGGAATTTTTTTGACTCTTTGTGATTGAGAATCACAAAACCTCCTTTTAAATACTTAGGAGGGTGTATTGCTTTAAAAAATATGAATATAAGTGAATGTAGTCCTTTAACTAACTCCATTACAAAGAGATTACAGGCTTAGTGTAATAGAGCCTTATTATATGGAGGTAAAATTCAGCTAGTCATATATATTTTTTTACAGCTTATACACATACTAGATCTCACATCTTACTATTCCCAAATGAGTTATGAAGAAGATTGATAAGCCTATTAGAAACTTCATATGAAATGGAATTAGTTCCTTAAAAAGAACCCCATGTATTAAATGGTCCTTAATATTCCAACATAAACAACTAGGTGGACTAACTATCACTCTTGTAAAGAAAATAAGCAAAGTATTACTAACCATAAGGCTATAGAGGGTGTGTGCAGATAAAGAAAACATATGGGTGCAATAAATTCATAGCTACTATCTAAAAAGGATAAGTATTTGGGTAGTTTCAGTAAGTAAAGTACATTTTTGGACTTTCCAATAAATACTAGACTTGAGAGACTCAATTCAACCAACAACCCTCAACAAGATTGGAAATGGAAACTCAACATACCTCTGGTTTAGTAACTAGCATCCTTTAGGTCCATTGCATAAAGTTAGAGAAGTTAGTAGTCTTAGACCATTAATCCCCTACAATTCCAAGGTTGAAACTCTACTACTGAACAACACCTGGTCTTAGCCTTCTTTTTTAAGAGGAAGTAACTCTATCATTATTAATTGGCCTTCTTACCTTCATAATTAATTAAGAGATGAAGTCATTATCTAGAAAGCTGATTAGTCTAGCATATTCCATTGCCTATGCAAAATAATCTTTTTAAAGCCTGCAATCCTTTTCCTTGCCACAAAATGATATAGGATTTACATATTGTCCCCTCCCACTTAATCATATTATGGCTAGTAGCTTAAGGAAAGCTAAAGGAAAAGGATAAGTTGAAGTTCTAGTTAAATGATAATAGTTTTGTATTATGTTAAAGGAAGGAAGACAATCTAAATAATCTGTTATTTGGGTATCTATTCTTTAATAGAATTTGGAAGCTTATCTTTAACATGTTCAATATGATTGCTTCAGTTACAGGATGTATGAATACACTCAACTAGGTCACTGAACTTAAGATGAAATACAAAGGAGATTTTAAGTTTTTCAAGATGGCTTTTAGCTCTAAGGTGTATTTCATTTGGAAAGAAAGAAAGAAAGAAAGAAAGAAAGAAATTCAAAACAGTTCAGTAACAATTCCTAAAATTTTTGAGGACATTACTAGAAGAATATTACTTAAGATCAAAACCTATTCCATAGCTAATGAAACAAGTTGAACTTGTCCCCTAAAGTAAAAAACAACCTGTTTATTAACTAGGAGACAATATAAACAATAACAACAACAAACCAATAAGAATCTTACTAATACATGAGGTCTAGAGAGGTCTAATAGTATGCAGCCTTACCACTAATTAATGGTTTATCCTCCTTAAGTTATATTAAATTGGTGGTTTGAATATAATACATATGAGGTAGATGTTGTTTTGAATGGAGCACTCTTTATGTTATGTTCTTGTGATTTATGTTGTGACAGCTGAATTGGGTTGTGAAACATAATTGCTGCATTTTTTATAGCTAGCGTTACCCAGTTTTGGATGAATGCTAATTTGCACACTTGATATCTCATTAAGTGTTACTTTTTCTTCACTAGCTTGATGGCTTTTATCCTACATTACCCAGAATTCATCTCACCTTACGTTTTTCCACATTACAACCCTAGAAAACTCCTTTGATTCATGATTATGCATATGAATTTTAGTGGTGGAGAAATGAAATGATATGTAAAGTTGTGGATTATTGTGATCATATATGGCGTTTGAGTGTACCTATGGAATTATCTTATTTAAAAACCTTTTGTCCAAGTCTACCTCTAGATTACTCAGCTTAGAAGGTGATGAATATTGATTAATCATAAGTAGAAGCTTTAAATGTTGAGTTATTATTATAAGTTTTGAAAGTCATTGATCTTTACTTATGATTATCAATTCTTAGGAAATATGGAAAATGAGTAAAAGTTTTAGTTTATGATTTTGATTTTGATGATTTGACCGAGGACGGTCAAAAGCTAAATATGGGGGAACTTGATAAGTGTTTAAATTTTGATTCGTTTGATATGCTGCACTTAGTTATAATTGCCTTAGAAATACTTAGAATACACACTTTAGCTCGATTATAGGTACATTTTGGAAGTAAAGGAGCTAAAGTGACCCGAAAGCATGTTCATTGAAGCCATCTTCTTAATTTCCATACTCTATTGATTCATGGAGTATGAAGAAGAAGAAAATTAAAAGCAAGAAGAAGACAAGAAAATGTTGTCAACATGGCTCACGGCCATCTAGAAAATTTCACAGCCATACAACGTGAGTTAATAGTGTTTCAGCCATGCAACGAGAGTTAATATTATTTCGGCCATGCCAAATTGTTATAACTCACAACAAAGCTAAAATTTACATTGTCACTCCCATAAAATATCACTCTCCAACGTGATTTTTATAGACAACTGTCCTTTTATCTCATGGTAACACTAGCTTTCCCATGGTAACATAACTGTCCATTTTATCAAATTTTAAACTAGCTCTTCAAGGTATAAAGAATAGGATAATGCAAGATGAAGACACATGTCCATTATATTTAACCTAGCTATTGGAAGATAAGGAGCAAAAGAGTGGACAGCTAGATGATAAAAGGTCATGTGTTGACTGTAAAGAGCAAGTGGAAATATGAATAATCGAGAGTAAATAAAGAGAAGGCCAGCTGCCACATTTTAACCTAGCTATTGAATATAAAAAGAATGTGTTGTGTGTGACGGGGGGGGGGGGGTGGCGACGGTAGTTGGAGCAAAAAGAGAGTGAAGACCTGAAGGGGGGTG
>JANIHZ010000209.1:32942082-32960325 GCA_027478365.1 Erythroxylum rufum | reverse complement strand
AGGAATTTGGTTGATGAATTGTGAAATGATGATGGAAATGCATATGAAATATTTCATGTTCATGAAAAACAAGTTTTCGAAGTGTGCCATTTGGGCAATCAGTTTTCAAGTCATGAATTACATGTAATGTGGGTTTGTGGTGGTTTGTTCTGTCTGTCAAGTGGACTTTGACTAAAGGCTTCTCCCGCCTGCCCGCTAGTAGCATGGAGCTCCTACACAAACTCCCCTAAGTTTACGGCTACGCAAAACTATTTTGTGAGATTGTGATAGTACGTTCTATTTACGACTACACAATACCCTTATGGGGAATGTGTTAGTACGTTCTGTTACAGACTATCCAAACCATTATGATGTGTTTATGTGATTATAAAGTATTGGCAAGTTTAAATTGGACTGACAAGTTGAGATGTGAATTGGTTTGACTTATGTGAGATGTGAATTAAGTGATACATGACTTATGTGAGTTTGGTTTAATAAGTTGAGAATTTGAGAATTTTGCGTTTAATGATTCAATGAGAATTTTCTATGATCATGAATGTTTTAAATGATTTTTTTCTTGTTATCGATTATAAAACTATTACTCACGAGCTTTAAGCTCACCCCCTGTTCCTTCCCATCTTCAGGCGATGAGCAAGATATCAAGTGATCGAATCGAGAGTCAAGGCATCACTCCAATTTGCATATTTTGTTTTGAACCTAGATATTCTAAAATAAGGCTTTAGTCGCATTTTGATCAATTATTGATCTTGTAAAACTTGTATTTTGGATTATGATGTAAGGTGGCTTGGAATGCTCACTAAAGCGTTGTAAAACTCTTATCTTTTGGTGCTAATGAAATACATATACATTATGTTTGTTTATGACTTTTTAAGTTTTTATATTGCATTTTGCATGCTTTCATAGGTGTAGAAATTGTGTTTTGAACTCAAAGGAAAAGCTGCATCGATCTAAGTAGAATTAGCCAAAATTGTCTTCTTGAAAGTTGTAGATGATCTTTCTAACTTTTCAACGATATAAAGTATGAAATTTTTATATGTGGAGTTGAAAGATATGATCATTACAAGTTGGTGATGCTGAATAGGATGTACATCAGGACAACTATAGTGAATGATGAGATGTAGTTAAATGTGATGAATAAAATGAGTTGAGAATTGAGAGTTTTATGAGATCAATTTGATGTTTGAATTGTTAAGAAGTGATATTGCACTAGAAGAGGTGAATTTGGGAAGATTATGAGTGAACATGATATTAGAATGGATGTATGAACTATTGGAGAGGCTTTGGAGGGAGTTTTGTATCACTTAACGGACCTTCTCGGGTCTATGAGGACCCCAGCCTCACCAATAAATGGACCTTCTTGGGTCTGGAATGGCCCCCAGACCCGTGTATGTCTGTTTAACAGACATAATGTTTACTGTCAGAAATTGGCATTTTTAACCCTCTAAATGGCAAAATCTTGCTTTAAGGCCTTTATAAAAATTGTAGATCTAGAAATTCTCTTTCAAACCGTCAAGAATGAACTCAATCCGACATCTCTAGAGGAGGTTATGGTAATTGTCCCAAGACAGGTACAATATGATTGAGGATATAAACAAGCTTGATTCTTTTGGCCATAATCTCTTCATTCGACATTCAAATGAGGTAATTCTTGAAGTAATAGATTCCTAAGACAGTTTTGTATCCTTCCATAAAAATTGGTTTCTGGGACGATTATAATCAAAATTATGTTGGATATAATTATTAGTGTAAATGTATAATAAGTCAAGTTTTTAATCTATGTTAGTATAAGGGATCTTTTTTAATCAAATAGTTTTAAGGTATATAATTGGATACTTTTGTCTTATATTTTATATTTTCAGAGGTGTTATTTAAGTTTGGATGTAACATTAATTATCGTTGTACTATTTTATCGTTTGAGTATATAATTAAAAAAATTGAATCTTATTTGATTATAATATAATACGAATGCATTGTATTTTATTTTAATGAATTTGAAATTTAAATAGGTTTCATATGCCTGTAAATAGATAAAAGCTTTAATCATTGATTAGCTTTCTATATTTTTTTAAAGTAGAGTGCAAAATAACATTAATAGAGCAAAATAAAAAAGGATTGAGAAGATATATTGGATTCTCTTATAATTTAATTTTTTATATTTCTTTCTTCATATTTTAAAAATTATCACTTATTTGGTGTGATATGCTGACTCTCTTTTCTTAACTATAAAAAAATTATTAATAAAGTTACAAAATATAATTATAATTAAACAATACTCCAAAAGTTAAGTGATGGATTTTACGAATTAAAGTTTAAAAAAAGATCCAAAAAGCAAAACCAATTGTAAATACAGAGTGGATTGTCCTTTTCATGACAAAATTGGGCGTTGGTTTTTCTTTTTCCCAAGCCCTAAAAATTTTCATATTCTTTTTGAAATAGTATTTTCATGTTTTAGAGAAATTAAATGCCACATTTCGGGCACCTATATATCGGTCTGTTGTGTAGTAGCATGAATTTATAGGAGCGTGATGTGTAATTTACTTGTGGCACAAAGGAGAGCACATCCGTTGGGAAAGGCCTGAATTCCTGATCCTTTAAACGTTGAATTAATACATTGCAACTATTGAATAATATATTACACAAACATTTTATTGAATCAAAACTATATACAAAGCAAGGCTGAATTCACACAGCAGTTTATTTTTGGTACAAACGGAAAGCGTACAAAAGTACATCAAAATTTAAACTCACTGAAATAAATGTAAAGATCATTTTTGCCCCTCAGTAGCCATCACGGACATCCACTTTATGACATAATTATTAGTCCCATCGACCTATGTCGGCATCAACTCCCATACAGTCCCAATCGATCAGTTCGTTATGGAAACTTGGATAATATTGATTTGGTTGAACACAATTATTCCATAGTAATTCCACGCTGCTCTCTGCATTTGATGAGCTCCAAAAGCTGCAGCTTGTTGCACTACTACTGTCTTGATCATCCCTTGTTGCCACTTTGTCAGTTTCCATCATATTCATCAACAATACCCCGTTATTTTTCTCACTAATGATACCTTGTTCTTGTTCTAGTACCACATTTTGTCTCTCCTTGGAAAAGGTATGATTGACCAGCTTGCTTGGATGATCAAACACTTCGCCTTGCAGAACGTACTGAAGGCGTTTCATTTCACTGTCTAGCCATTCGTATGGTCCCAAACCATGATCACTTTCTTTATCAGCAGACCTATATACTGTTCTTTCTTGATCACCACCTAAGCAAGATCCATGGAATTCCATACTTCGGTTTGTTCTAGTCGGTAGTTCATGTTTTGGGTTCCAAGTGGAGACCAAACCCATGATTTGTCTAATCTTGTTGTGTTGGTTGGACGTCATAAGTGAGGAGAAAGGTTGTGTTTTTTCCATGGTGGTTGGTTTCAATGCTATTTGATGAGCAGTACCACCATCCTCTGCTTTCCCTACAGACATTAATGAGGTGTGCTTTTTCATGGATGAATGACTACTTCTACCATCTTTATGCTTGCATGGCCCAACTTCATTATTGTTGGTGGGAACAATCCAATCGCTTTTTGACTTGGCGAAGCTGTAGATTTTTCTGCTCAGATGAGAGTTCCAGTAGTTCTTTATCTCATTATCTGTTCTTCCAGGCAAATGAGCAGCGATCAAAGACCACCTACACCAACATTCAGAACCATCAAAAGTCACAGAATGTTATATATCTTGAATTGTGATGCGGAAGAGATTATCCACAGTATGAACTATGATTACACTATGACTCACATCTCAACATATCTACTGGGGTCAAGCAACACATATTTTTCAAGCCTTGACTACAAGTTAAACCCCAAAACTTTGGATTTGAGGATTGGAGGTACTACTACGTACTTTATTCGATATATACATGCTGACTCCTAAAAGTTTATTATATAAAATTTTATGTTTAACATAAATTTACAAATAACTGTAGAGATCTTTCATTAGAAAATCGTATCAAATATGATAACGTGATATACTTCATTAATGTAAAGTAGTGCTCCTTTATTAACAACTTTAACTTGAACTCTACGGAACGAGTACTGTCTTTTGTTTGTCAGCGATGCTCTAATCTGATGATTCTTAATATGTTCAGAAGAATAATCTTAATTCCGTAGAATGAAAATTAGTTGGCTTCATAAATCATGAAAATGCTATCGAACTCTATTCTTATTTCTTAAAACCTAAATGGAATGAAGGAATATATGCATGTGGTCCACGTAACTAATTGAGCTTGATGACCAAACCAAACATGGGGTCATGACTTGGTTCACGTGTTTTGCGGCTTTAGGAAATTTGAGACAAAGCCCATGAGCTTCAGGTTTATGTCTATATAGAGTCTTGCATGCATCAGGCAATTGATAAACTAAAGAAAACTAATTATGGAGGTTATGGGATTCAGCGATTTTGTTACACATGAATTAGGCTTAATTGAAAGGCTTCTGGCGGGATGATTTCGATACAAGACAAGATAATTCCTTTGACGTACAGATCTTAGTTCGTTTTGTCAAAAAGTAGTAAACTTGTCCAAGATATGATGCTGATAAGGCGAGTCCTGGCTCAAAATGGAACAATATTTTGTACGTATTCATAGCACTACGAAGGGAAATTTCTAGCACTTTGGAACTTTAATGAGGCTCAGTTGAATGTAAATTCTACTCGAGTTCACATCATTTGGAGAGGTTAACTTGGAAAAACAAAATTTTGAAAAGGGTAGTGGTCCAAAGCCTATTATCGTTGTCATAAATTCCCTACGGGGAAATATACTATCACCGCCGTGTTTGGGCATGCCGTGTTTTTATACCCTAGCTCCCCCTAAAAGCAGGCTAGAATGAAGCCCTCGAATTTCAGGACAAGTCCTAGCTAGAGTGTAGGCTTTAAGTATTTACCAAACTGTATAGTGCTACTCTATCCTTAAAGCAAAAAGGTGGTAAGTGGCTCGTCAGGTTTGTCAGTTAAGTTAGCCAACAAAACCTATCTTGAGCATAGCGTGGTTAGATTAGTCAACCTTGCACAACATGTATGTTCGATTATGAGTCCAACGTACGATATAAATAGACAATTAAACCAGGTAAGTGTTAGGAAGGGTAGGCTATTGTAGATAAAAATATCTCCTAAAACTATTAAAATTTTGATTTCTTCGTGAAAAAAAGAGGCTTTATTTTCCTATTCATTTCCTTTCTTGTTTGTATAGATTTATGAACCTTATACTTAAGATATTTTCATGATCTCAACTTGACCGTTTTATCTGCCATCTTTTGTTTGCTTTAGTTTATTCTTTTTAATTAGCTCTCCGTCCAAGTGCACTAGATCCATAGTAAATAATAAAGAAAAAGTCATAGTAGGACTTCTTTGCATGCATGCTTTTGCTGCTAGTTGGGATGTTGATAGTTAAGAAGTGACATATTTTTTAAAAAGTGCTGAAGCCATGCAATTGTAAGATATACATACTAGAAAAAGAGATATTGAAATTAAACATGGGGAGACTATGAATATTTAACATTTTATGTACCTATTTCCCAAAGCGTTATGCAACTTAACAATGGTCTCCTCCTCCTCTTTGGAGATGTTCCCTCTCTTCAGTCCAGCTCGCAAGTAGTTGATCCATCTCAGTCTGCAACTCTTTCCACACCTTAACAACCCTTCATATCACAAACCCGATCGTTAATTATCTCGTAATATCATTGAAGATATCAACCTTAGGACATGAACAGAGTAAGTAGAAACAAGCTATTTATTTAGCTAGTTTATTGCCATAAAACCGGAGTTTTGGGTCCATAATTGTTTCGTATTTATGTGCATATATACCTGCATTCTTGGGTAATGACCTCCATGAACCCTCTCCATTGGCGAGAATGTAGTTGGTTAAGATCTTATCTTCTTCAGCCGTCCATCTCCCTCGTTTCAACCCCACTTTCTCACAGCACGGAGTCCTTCCCATCTCTTTTTAGTCCCTATAATAGTGACAGTCCCAAATGAAGTATTTTTGTCTACAGGATTTTCATAAATTGAAAAACAAGTGCAGATCAGGAAATAGAGACAAGATGGACAATTCTTTGGTTGATAGTGAGGTTGTGGGAGGAGAGGAAGTGAGATGTGTAGTATTGATGGTTCTTTACCCAATCATATATATAGAAAGATGGTGATGGCAAGGGAGTATTAAAGACCATGATTTAGACATGGGAACGTGTACGTCTCATTTGTATTAAGGTCTTAATCTTTCTGGTCCAAATTTTACAAAATTAAAGCCAACAAAGACTAGGATCCACAAGTGTTCAACAAGTGAACCCTATCCACTCATATTTTACACTCAAAGTGCTAAAGAGCTCGTGAAAAGAATGTTAAAAGTTAAGAAAGGCAAATTGAAAAGGGATGCTTTCAATTACATTTAGTAATTTCAGATTATAGAAAAAGAGATTGGATGAGATTCAGATAGAAAAGTCGCAATTTTGATTAACATTTGTTTTAAAAATGGGCTAATTTTACTTTGTTTATATTTATAAAATATAATAATAATAATAATAATAATAATAAGGTTATCAATATTTGCATATTTTCAACAACGACAAAGAATAAAAGCTAATAAAAATTTTTATATATAAAAAACCTAATTCATAATTTTATGCCTTAAAATTTTAAGTTAAAATATGAAGTACGTTATTTTTATTCTCAAATCAAAATAATTATGCTTTATCTTGTACGAACAACAGGCACACGACAAAAACCTACAAGTCGTCGACTGGAGACTTTTAGCTTTTGGCAGTTGATGAACTTATTGAGAAATTAAATGAGAAATATATAGAACAGTTGGCGGTTTCTCTGATGATTCACATGGTAGGAAAGGCCCATCACTAAAACCTCTGCAGCTGCAGGCATTCATGAGCTTTCCTGACAATGTCGTCATTCCCTTCTGTTTTTACAGAACTTTTTGTTAACCTAGGTCTTGTTCTAGTACTATGATTCAGCCTTTCAGGTGTCATTTGTTACTGCCAGTAGGTAAGTAGTAGCGCTTTATCCACTAACTTCCAAATTTTCGTTAGGTCGATGAGCTTAAAGAAATATTTTTTACTTTGCGGTATGTTGAGATTCTTTTTGTCAATGTGCATGCCACGTTACTCTTTTATCTGTGAGTCGATGTAGCCCATTAGCTGGGGAATGTATTTTTCTTAGCTTGGCAGTGAGTCGTATGGTTTCAGGGACCTAGAAGCACATAACTGTCAATAACACAAATACTCTTAACAACCAAATAAACATTAAAATTCTCTAGCGTATTAAAAAAAAACTACCGAAAAAATTAACAAACAAATTTACTAAACTCAAATAACTATTTACATAGCTTGATCTTTCTTCTCACAATAACAAAATGTCTCACAAAGATTCAGGATTGAAACTGACGTTAACGTAATAATCAACAAATTCTCAAACTAATCTCCAAAACAATAAAAAAGAATGAGAATATATATAACACTAGCTATTTGCCCTCTCTCTGTTTTTCCTCATTTATGGACGTTATGGCCTCATACCTATGCAACATCTACGTATTTTTCTCTTTTATTATAATAAAATAAGTTTTTTTTCACTGTATACGGTCACATACAGAGTCGTGTAAGTGATCATGTGTATTCAGCATAAATTCACTCACAGAAGTACACAATCACAGAGATATACAAATATGTATATGACCGTTTCTCTTCAGTACAATCATGTACATGCTCATGTTCATGTATGTCATGAACATGAGCATGTACATGATTGTGTATCTCTTCACTTTTCACGTCCTTCTTCACATGGTTTTAGAGACTTACAAGATTGATCCTTACAATCGTGTAAGTGAAGACATAGGAGTGTGCCACTTTACGCAGGTGTGTGTGCTTACATAGTTAATATATAAAATAATGTAAGTTAAAGACACAAACGTGTAGCACCCTACACGATCATGTCTTCTTATAGAAGAACTTCATTCATCTTGTCTTTAATTGTTCGTCATTTTCATGAAACATAAAGGCATCTACGATCACCAAAAGTCTCAAAATAGGATTGAATATTCAACAATTTCCCTGCCATCCCAATTATTGGAAAGATAGGTTATTCTCTAACATCTACTTAAAAGACATCCCGATAAGCATACTACATAGATCATATTTGCTTTCAAGAGTAGCTTTATTCAACATATCAACATAATTCATGTATGTATGAATCTTCTTCAAAACTGATTATTGCTCCTCCACAGACCTCAACCGATGATAGCTTACATCTATATGCTTTGTGCAGAAATGATACATAGTATTTTAGTTCAAACCAATAACGCCTTGATTATCATAAAATACTATACAGTCTTCTTGCTTCACATCAACATCTTGAAGGAACCTTTTCAACTAGAGTATCTCCTTATAAGCTTTCACTACAACTATATGCTCTACTTTAGTCGTAGATAAAGTCATATTTTTTTAGCTTTGATTGCCATGAGATGGCTCTCCCTGCAAACATGAACGTAAAACTTGAAATGAACTTTCTTCCATCAAGATCTCTAACCATATCTGCATCTGTAAGATCTACTAGAGTTGGCTTACCATTATCAAAACACAAATTCCATTTTGACATGCCTCTAGAGTATCTTAGAATCCATTTCCTTGTTTCCCCGTGAAACTTCCATAGATTTGACAAGAATATGCTCATCGTCCCAATAGGTTGTACAATATATGGCCTTATGCATACCATTGCATGCAATAAAGACCCTACTGCAGATGAGTATGAAATAGTGGACACACCATCTTTCTCTTTTTGTTAAGTAACATACAGGCTTACTCAACTTGAAGTGAGGTTTCAAAGGCGTGCTAACTGGCTTGGTACGCTTTATATTGAACCTTTCTAGCACTCTTTCAACTTATCTCTCCTAAGACAACCACAATCTCCTATTCTTCCTGTCTCAAGTTATCTTCATGTCTAAAATAAACTTTGTAGGTTCCAAATATTTCATATCAAAATATCTAGAAAAATGCTACTTCAACTTTTGGGGTTTTCCAACATTTTGACCCACAATCAACATATTATCAACATGTAGAAGAAGAATGATGAAGTTATCACTTATGAACTTCTTGGAAAACACATAAGCATCGGTATAAGTTCACTTGTAACTATGATCTGTTATACAAGAATTGAACTTCCACTACCACTGCCTTGGTCTGTTTTAACCCATATAGGCTTTCTTAAACTTGTAGACCATATTTTTCTTGCCTTTATCTTCGAAAACTTCTGGCTACTTCATCTATATCTCTTTTTCCAAATCTTCAAGCTAGAAGGCTATTTTAACATCTAATTTTTCGAGTTTAAGATCCAAACGGGAGTCAGACCCAAAACTATTTAAAGTAAGGTCATCTTGATTATTAATGAGAAGATTTTCTCAAAATCTTTACCTATCTTTTGACTAAACCTTTTTACCAATAGCTTTTCCTTGCGTTTTACCAGTTTGTCACTATCATTCTTTATCTTAAACACTCACTTAATCTATAGTTCTTTTTTGTCTTTCGGAAGCTTCACAAGCTCATATGTATCTCTCTTTTTTCAGGGAATTCATCTCTTCCTTCATAACTGTAAGTAAGAGACCTTTGTCTTTATAAAATGCGACCTTTAGCACATTTTCCGACTTCCCCTTAGCAGTAACCAATAAGTATTTTGAACTTGAACACCTTATAAAAGGCCTTTTCTCCCTTGTCGACCTTTAAAGCTATATATCACTAGTTGTTGAATCCAATTACTCCCCATGCTCATTATACTCAAAGACTCCATCTTCAGCATTATCTGAATGCAGTTCATGTTGCTCAACATTACTAGGCTACATTTGATCATCATCAATATATGCTTGGTCACACACTTCATCTCCTTTATTTGTCAACTACTTAATAGTGGAAGACATTGGCAAAGAATTAACAATGTCATACGATGAGCTGTTGTGTGATGACTTATCTACTCGTAGAAGATAAATACCTCTCTCGTACTCCTAGAATACCACATCCCTACTCCTAACTACATTCTGCTTCATAAGGTTATAGAGTTTGAAGCCAAATTGATCACCATCATACCCAACAAAGATGCAAGATATCATCTTAGAGTTAAGCTTTCTTCTCTGATCCATAGGTACATGTCTAAATACATTGTAGCTAAAAACTCTTAAATGATGATATGTGTGATCTTTACCAGTCCACACTCTCTCGAGAATCTCAAAATCTAGTGGAACTAAGGAAGCTCAATTAATTAAGGAGACTGCAGTTTGGATTGCTTCACCTCAAAATTCTTGTATAACATAGACATTCTAAGCGTACAATGAAATTGCTCAATTATTATACTATTCATCCTCTCAATAACACTGTTATACTATGGAGTCCTTGGTTTTGTCGTTTCATGTATAAAGCCATGTAATATACAATAATCTTCAAGCACCTTGGAAGTATACTCACCTTCATTATTTTTTCGCCGACACTTTAGCTTCCTCTCAACTTTTTTTTCTACCATGACATGAAATTTCTAAAAAGTTTCAAATACTTGACTCTTTGAGTTCAACATGTACACCCAAGTCTTCCTCAAAGCATCATCAACAAATGTAAGAAAATATTTATTACCTCCTAATGACTCCTTCTCAATAGTGTCATAAACATCTGAATACACCAACTATAATATCTCTGACTTCCTTGTAGATCCTTCCTTGAAAAAGACTCTATATTGCTTTCTGTCCAAGCAATGATTACAAGCATTAAGCGATAGTTTGTTTTAAACTAAGATAAGGGGTTTACTAGCCAACAACTTTAATCCCTTATCACTCATATGTCTCAATTGTTGATTCCACAGACTTGGAGAAGTTTTCTCTTTGATTGTGTATATTTCTCCACCACCCTACACCTTTGATGTGTCATGTACAATGAGCAACATAACTCTCCTCGAGCAACATTCATTGCTCCTTTTTACAATCTCCACTTCCTATCCCCAAAAGTATGCTAAAATCCTTCTTTACTCAACACATTCATTAATAACAAATTTAGCCTTAGATTAGGGATGTATTATACATCTCTTAAGGTTTTTAAGTGTCCTACGTTTGTCTTAACCCAGATATCACTCATACCAACAATCTTATCAAAACTATAACTTCCCTTCTTTACACTCCCAAAGTCTCCGCGCTCTTGTAGTTTGAAAAGTACTCTACCTTTAGAACAAAATTATAAGAAGCTTCTGTGTTAATCAACCACTCAGAGCCTGAATTATTGACATGGAATAATTTATTGTCTCATAAACTAGGGACACCTCATCATCCGTGCTTAGAGTTATTGCAATTGTGTTCTATCATTTCCATCATTATGATAATCTTACTTTTTCTAATCCCTCTTCTACTTATAGCAGAACCCCTTAATATGTCCTAGCTTATTGCAATAGTGGCATGTCTTTATGTCTTTGTCACCTATAGACTTTGATCTATTCTTAGGCTTGCATGCCCTTTTGGGACCATACTCTTATTCCTTCCCTTGATTTTTGTCACAAAAGCCTACACATTGTTAACTCTCATCTCCTTTCTTCTGATTTCTTCAATAAACATACTCTCTTTGATTACATCCAAAGAGAACACACCTTCAGGAACTTAGTTGCTAATCATCACCACTACTGTCTCCCAACTATCTGTAACAATCTCAACAAGAACAAGGCTTGAAGCTCGTCATCCAGAGTGATCTTCATTATAGTAAGCTTGTTGATTTTATCCAATAAATCACTTAAATACTCCGACACCGATTTCTTAACTTTTAACTTTAAGTTCACAAGCCTTTTAATATAAGAGGCCTTATTATAGGTATTATTCCTTTCATAGAGTTCTTTTACTTTTTTTCATAGCTCAAAAGGATTCGTTTCTTAACACACATAGTTGAATATGTTGATATCAATCTATTTTCTAATTGTGCTTAAATTTTTTTGCTTCACCTTTTCCTATTTTCTATTTGACATCTTTTCATATTTCAATGGAACATGATCCTTCACACCTTTATTTACATTAATAAGATCAAAGATATCCTAGCAATATAGTAGGTCCTCCATTTATGGGCCTACGAATTGAGTACTTTGATGACGTCAACATGACTATAAAGTTGTTTTCACTTACCATGATGATGGCTCTGATATTACTTGTTGGGAGATAATGACACAACTCTCTAAAAGATCAACCAAATATAGATAACAAAATACTCTTCAAGTTCAACCAGCAAACTAGTATAAGAATAAGAAACTTAACAATAAAACAAACACCAAAATTTAAATTAAAAACCCTCCAATGTAGAGGAAAAAAATCACAAGCTAAACCAATAAGCAAATCCATTAAACTGAAATAAGGATTTACAAAATTTGATCTCTCATCTTACAACAAGAAGTTGTCTCACAAAGTTTCAGTATTGAAACCAAAGTTGATGTAACAATCACAAACTCTCAAACCAATCTAAAAAACAATCAAGAAAAAATGAGAATACAACACTACTTGTCTCTCACTGTTTTTCCTCACTTTTAAACGTTATGACCTCACAATCATGCAAAACCTACATTTTTTTTTATATATCAACAAACAGTTTTTTCTACACTGTACATAGTCATATACACAAGTCTCTTCAGCACTACCTCACTTATAGAAGTACATGATCACAAAGAGATATATAGTCACCACACAAATTCGTGTATGTCATGAACACAGGTTTGTACACTATCGTACATGTCTTTACTCTTTACGTCCTTCTTCACACGGGTTTAAAGACTTAATAGTTGATCAACATGATTGTGTAACGGTCTTGTGTTACTCTACACGGGCATGTATGCTTACACGATTAATATACACGAAAGTGTAAGTTAAGAATCCAAGCGTGTAGCACCCTACACGACCGTGTCTCCCCTCAAAAGAGCTTCATTCGTCCTGTCTTCACTTGTCTGTCATCCCACGAACTATAACGGCATCTACGATCACCAAAAGCGTTAAAATAAGGCTAGATACTCAACATTGATGAGGAAGTTTCTATAGAATTGTTCTACATATACTACATATCCTAAAATCTAGTATAAGATACCCTTAAAAATAATATATGGACTGTATATCTAATTTTGGCATGATGTGACGTGACAGTCTGTCATTCCTTAAGAATGGAAGACCAAGACATGATTCCAAGTATTCGTAAGTAAATTTGAAGGAATTAGAGAATTTTCATCCAAACAGCATGTGCTAAGGTCAGAAAAGAGCGCTACTTTTTTCTTTTACAAAAACAAGTGGGACCATTTACAAGCGGCAATAAAATCCATTGTCAGAGACTTGTATTCTTCACATTACCGAACAAGCCAGAGGCACCACAGCGACCGTAAAAGTCCGCGAGTCGCTTCTATATTTGCTACGATCTGCAAAACTATCAAGTAACCTGTTGACATGCTGCGTGCATGCACTGAAACATTTGAAATGCCTAAATTCCATGCATGATTACCTATTACTGGCACTATGCGCAGTGACAGAGGCAACAGAACTTGTTTTACCTGTTACCAACCACTGCCACCATGCGCAGTGACAGAGGGAACAGAGCTTGTTTTAAGTAATACTATTACTAGCCCAGTGAAAGAGAGAGAGAGAGCTTGTTTGGCGATTAAGAACACTTCTGTAAGTCAGAGTTTCTGGCATCCAGCTCATAAAGTTCGTTCAGATATTTCAAAAAACAGGTTGTTTCTGATCTTGTAATACTGGTGGGAGAATGCATATTACTTTCCAATAACTATGGGGAGTTAAAGCATATATCTAGAATTTTGTCAGCAACTTGCAGAGTGCTGACAGGTTATAAACCTTCCACTCTCATTGATGATACACGTGGTCCAAAAAGTTCACTGGGGGACCCGACTCGTCAGATGACCATGAAATGAAAACTAGTCACAATTCTATGCCTTAGCCACGTGTTCATATTAAGTGCCAAACTTTTTGCCTGACACAATGAAAAAGAACACTTAAATTGTTAGTTTCACGATTCACATCAGTAAAAAGATTATTGTCAACACACAGAATTAAGTATGTGAAAAGACTATTTTCAACACACACAATTAAGTATTACAAAGTTTTTCGCTCCCAGCAAGATTAATAACTCCCAAAATCAAGTCTAGAGTTGGCAGGTTCAGCCTGCCCAGTCCGATTAGGATGAGGTTGAGCAAAATTTGGACCTAGCTCAAACTTATAGGTTGGCTTGACAGATCCAACCTGTACTACTAAAATGACGTCATTTTTGCAACAGCCTAAGCAAAAAGCAAGTCTAGAGTCTCACAAAAAGCAAAAAGGAATACTACTTATGACCTATCTAATCATAGGTCAATCAATCAGTAGTCATTGGATGTAGTATGAATTATATGGAGGTAGTTGTGTGATAAATATAGAATTCATCACCCTAAAGTAATTAGGGAGAATGTCTCATTGTTCTCAATTAGTATTAATTCTGGAAATGAATGTCTACTCTACTTTCTATGTCTAATAGAAACATTGTATGATGAAATTATTAAATTATACGAGAAAATCATCTACAGAAAGGTTAGTAAAAACCACTTAGAGGTTGACCTGATAGATCCAACCTGTACTATTAAAATGACATCATTTTTGCAACAGCCTAAGCAAAAGCAAGTCTAGAGTCTCACAAAAAGCAAAAAGGAATAGAACGTTTATAATGTAAAAGGGAAATGAATTGTGTTTTTCTTGTTTTGGATTAGTGCCATTGTATTTGACCTTTTCATTGAAAATGAAAATTTTGCAAGGTTCAATTTTGCTAAATTAACCACATCTATAAAAAGCTATTCCATCAAAATTAAGATTATGTATAAAATAACATCATTAACGAAAAGCAACTCCCTTGCCTTGATGTATCAGTGGGGGCCATAATTGCTTCAGGCAACATGATCTGAAAGTAGGATCGAGATAAGTCTTTTAGCATCACTTAATACAATGGAGAACAAACCAGAAAAAGAAAATAAAATATCCAAGTTTCCACTTTCACCTAATGAGTAATTAGTGCATATCAAATGACGACATGAAACTGTTGGTTTATGCCCTACAACTAATCTCTTTGGTTGTAGTTTAGTGTAATATAAATTAAAGACATTTTTTATCTTGTACATGTTTAGATGTATATGATAAAGTCCATTAAATAACTATGCATTGCAAATAAAATTATTATGAGATTCATATTGCATTTATTTATTTCTCTAAATTGTTCTTAGTTATTATTCTATTAAGATAGAATATTAATATAACACAAAAGACTAGCACACGTTATTTTCCTCATGAAAGATGTAGTTGATCTCATAGGTTAAAGTATAGAGATACTTAAATAAATGTGTGGGTGCTTGTTAGAGAACAAGTTCATTGAACATACCTGCTATGATAAATCCATTTGGAACATTACTTGTATCTCTATAGAATTCTCATTGTGATGATTGTATAAGTGATCATTTGACTTGAGGTCACTAAAGGTATCTTGTACAGGGATTGTTATGTTTTGATACTACCTATGACCTATTTAATCATAGGTCAGTCAATTAATAGTCATTGGATGTAGTGTGAACTATATGGAGGTAGGTGTGTGATCGATTTAGAATTTATCACTTTAAAGTAATTAGAGAGAACGCTCTGTTGTTCTTAATTAGTATTAATTCAGGAAATCCTTGGCCAAGGTGGAATGATATTTTGTAAATAGTTAACAAATGTCATTAAGTGAATCGATAGTTAATAGCGGAGAACTAATATGATTGGACTCAAAATAGAGTGGACAATAATTTCATGCTCTATGTCTAATAGGAATATTGTATGATGAAAGGATTGAATTATACGAAAAAATCATATACAGAAAGGTTAGTCAAAACTACTTTGACATTCCTAAATATTTGGGTGGTCATGACATGTTGCTAGATGCCAAACTTGATTTATTATAAATTGTTTAATTGGAGAATTAAAGATAAATTAAAAAGAGTTTTAATTTTTCTAGTTCTAATTATGAATTGAAATTATAATTTATAATCATTGTCAACATGTTTAGGAACCTGATGGGTCTCACATATAGAATAGGTTGAAGAGAGCAAAGTTATTTTAATCAAGTTGGACTTGATTGTAAAGTTTGATAAACTTTATCATTAAATATGACATATTTAATAAATAAGGATCAGTATGATATATTAAATAGAATTATTTGTAATTTTAATTAAGTTTTATTGAAATTTGAATTTAATTTCAATTAAATTACTAAAAAGCTCAAAACCTATTATAAATAAGCTTAAGTTATAATAGAGCTAGCACTCCTTGCTTAACATTCTTTATAAAAGTTACAGAGTTCTCTCAATCCATTATGTAGATACTGTTAGAGGCCGAAAATTTGTGTGGTTATGGTAATTGAGACAGATCAGCTTCGAAAATGGTTTGAGGGATACAATAAGATAAGGATCAAGTTTCGAAATAAGGTACGAATTTAGTTTCCACTTCATTATGATTTATGTTAATCATTTTATAGAACTAAAAAGATCTTGGGTTTTTGGGAAATCAAAGATTACGAAAAAGTTTCGTAATTATTCTATTGCAGCTGGTATCAGATCTCGGCTACCTTTCTTAACAGTGTTAGCAGAGCCAGGTTTTTAATTTTATAATTTGATTAAATTTGTTTGATTGTTGTTGATTTTATTAAACAAAAGAAAGTTTCGGCTAAAACAAGTGACGCCTGTTCAATTTGTGTTTTTTATGGAAATTCAATATGTACACATTTGATTGTTCTGTTTCTAAATTTTGGCTTAGGAATAAGCCATGTATATTGCGTATTGTTGTACCTTTTAAAAAATTGTTTTTCTGAATCCCTCTGTGTACGTTATATGTTCTTGCGTTCTGGAAAACATATCTTTTCATTTCAAGTTCTGGAATTGTCTCTACTTGTGCGCATCGACTGCCTGCGTTTATGCTTTTGGAATTATGTCTACTTAATCTTTCTTGGATCTGGAATTTTATGCTCCCATGTTGCTTCTACATTTGGTGATGGTTTAATCACCAATGGCAGTTCGCCGCTGGTAGTGGGTTGAAACCAGCAGCACGTTCATTGTTGGTGGTGGGTTAAAACCAGCGGTTAAGGTTGCTAGTTCAACCATGAATCAGCGGTCACCCATGGTTCAGCGAAGAACTAGTGATGAATTTAACGTCTCCAAACAACAGACAATGGCGATGTAGCATGACAGTCCAACGACGGCATGGTGAATGGAGGAAACAGGTCGAGGGTGAACAGTAGATGAACGACGACAAGGAGAGAACAACGTGGATGGCGGTGGGAGAAAACTTAGAAACCTAATTCTATGAAAAACATTGGGCGCCTGTGAGACATGTGCCGATTGTTATAGGAGTGAAACTGAAGTAGTTGTTGCCACATAAAGTGCACGCACCAGTCAACATCTCTCATTGACTGAGGGCGCGTGCACTACACTAGACTTCTAACGTGTGTACTCTTCACATTTGCTTTTATTTGATTATTTTAATGGTTTTAAAGCCTTAATGTTAGTTAAATTCATTTAATGGTGATTACATTGATTTATATTCTTATAAAAATTGAAAAAGTGTTTTATTTGAAAATTGTTTTCAAGGAGTAATTATTATTATAAATACTTTGGAATTTAGTTTAATTTTTTAAAAGTTGAATTATTAAATTAAATTGAAAAAGTTGAATTATTAAATTAAATTGATAATCAAATCAATAATTAGAATCAAACAAATATTTAAAAAGTTATCTCTCATGATTAGATTATGTTAGACAACCAATAAAATGAGATTATACTAATTAAGATGAGAACTTAATTTCAAAATGAAAGTAATTATTTTTCTTAATATGACTAAGATTAATAATTAAATTTATTCCTAATTTAATTAAAAATTAATTTCTAACATTAAAGTTAATTAGTTTCAATATATTGAAATTAATTAATTAGACTCCTTAAAATTAAGAAAAAAATTCTTAGGTAATTAAGAAAGGTGTTTCTTAATTAAATTTATTTATTTCAATTTGATTGAGATAAATTTATGATTTATTTGTTTAGAGAATTATTGTTCAAATGATTTAGAAAATTTTTCTTTATTAATGAATAATAAGTTTTTTGATTTTTTTAAAATATTTTTCTTAGTTAAAATATGAAAAGAGTTTT
>JANIHZ010000209.1:32845467-32857212 GCA_027478365.1 Erythroxylum rufum | reverse complement strand
CACATTTAACACATTTCATTCATGCTACCTAACTGAATTAATGTTACCATGCTAATTTATTACCAACTTAATTTAATCTACTAAGGCATCAATTTACTCTAATCATGCTTAATATCATAAAAAAAAATTCAGGGCTAACTTGAACCGTCTTCTGATTCCTCAGCACAACTAGCTGATCTATCAGACTTAGCACAAGTTCTTATGTTATGTTTGAACCTACTGAAGATGAATCAGAAATAAGTGAAGCATAATCCACATGTATTGAACCTTTCAGACCTACACTAGTACCATAAGCAACACCAGCTTAACCAGCTGCACTGATCAAGCCTACTTCAGAACCTTGGTTTACTTTTGATGATCTTCCCCCAAAGAAATGGAGAGACTGTTTACATGAATTTGATGCATAGATAGATCTTTAGATGACTCGGCCGAATAATCCTTTATAGGATATTTTGTCTGAGTTTACTTCTCATTTCACTAGTACTTTATGAGAATGATGGCAAAGTATTAACGACTATTAAAGGCTTTAGTATATCCAAGTCACTACAGTCGAAGCTCTTCTTGGAATAATTCATAAGGAATTTATTGGTAACTTTCAGATTATAGATAAGCAGATACGTCAGGAGTATTTTGCAATGAAATGTTGCTCACTTGACAAATGTGATTTAGAGAAGCATTTTAAACGTATGAAGGAAAGGTATTATCTTTTGAATGGATGGAATGATGTTAATGTTCGATATACTTTTATCTCATTCCTTCTATATTAACCACAACCAGAGCTACAACGGACCATTGTTTCCTTACAAAGGGATATTGCTAATATATCTCTTAGAGAAGTCTACCAGCTTGCTTTAGCCTCTCTTGATAAGCTTTATGATCAACATGCCTTATTCAAGAACATCGTTAAAGGTGGTCCACTTCTCAAACAGGCATGCAAGAAGCCTTATCTTTAAATTAAGGGCAAAGACAAAAACAGCTGTGATTGTAACAACAAGAAGAAATCTCGTCACAATCATGGCTATCATCGATGAAAGTTTTGCTGACAAATGGAAGGTTACAAGCCCTTCAGGAAAACTTATATGAGAAAATATGGAACCAAGAGAAAGTTTGTTTGATTCTTCAAGAAGAAATCCCATCATACTCATTAAGTTGATCGATGTTTCCTCTGTGGACAACCAGGACATTTTGCACGAACCTGTCCTCACAAAAGCAAAAAAGATGTCAAGTTATTAGAGCAAATGCAATCAATGTTGCCCATTCAATCTTCTAATAACTTTGAAGATCTTATTGAGGAACAATTTACTGAAGATGAAGAGACTAAGTTTGTTGTTTTTGTTACGACCTCTGATGATGAATCCTCTATCTCTCTAGGGGATGATTCTCTATACATGTTACAGCAGACTTGTATGAAGTTAGATCGTACTCCAGTCCAACGACCATATGCCCAGATCCAAGTCTTCAGACAAGATAAATATGATCGTCCCATCAAAATTATTGGATTTATGGATACTGGATTTAGTTGTATGATTATGAAGCCCAACATTTTACATTCTAAGGCATGGACATCACAAGATGATACTTTACTACTGCAAATGGCAATTCATTCAAGATCGGACTTATTACAAAGAGAAAGGTCGGGATGCGATTCTTTCCACAGTGTACAGTTTGGATTAAAGTACTTGGCAGCAATCTACCAGGCCCAGATATTCTCAGTGGTATAGAAGTATACAACAATGCCTCACCTTTATAGATCCTAACCACAGGCCTCAGGTATTGATGATTTTATAGTCCCTACACTGAAGTGAAAAAAGTGTTTAAACTTTCTTAAGTTCCTACACCATATAACTCATTGCGAGATTAACTGTTAGACTACTATCCTGAGTCACATACACATTTTTCTCATCCATATCCTCTTTGGAAAAATGTTGACTTTTTCATAAGTTCTACCTCTAAAAAAGAATAAGGATATCAATCTTATGAAAGCTACATATCCAGGGATGAACCCTGATGACCTCAAACTCGCACAAGATGAGTGTTCTATCTTTCTGAAGCAAGAAATCATTGAGCCCACAAAGTCGGATTGGGCTTGCCAGGCTTCTATGTGAACAAATGTTCGAAGCAAAAGCGCGGTAAAAAGAGATTGGTGATTGATTACAAGCCTTTGAATGCATTCCTATAAGATGATAAGTTTCCTCTCCCTAAGATTAGTGCTCAGGTACTATTTTTAAAAGAAGCTGTTGTCTTTTCCAAGTTTGAGCTTAAGGCCGGATTTTGGCAATTAGATGTTCATCCGACTGAGTGGTACAAAACTAAATTCTACATTCCCAATGCATAATACCAATGGACTATTATGCCATTTGGGCTTAAAGTTTCCCCATCACTATTTCAAATAACCATGAGCAAGATCTATGAGCCTATCCTCAACAATGCAATCATTTATATTGATGAAATTTTCTTGTTCTCAAAGACCCATGAGAAACATCAGGCCTTACTTCGGCAATTATTAGATCTTACTAAACAGTATGGCATTATGCTTTCAGCCTCTAAAAGCATCATTGGTATAAAGGAGATTGAATTTCTGGGTATGCATTTCAAAGATGGATTCTACCAACCTGGTCCACATATTGCACAAGAGCTGTTACACTTTCCTGATTAATATCTCATTGTGAAACAAATACAACAATTCCTTGGGATTGTCAATTACATTCGTGAGTTCATACCACAGGTGGCAACTTACACTTTATGCTTATCCAAGTTATTAACACATAATCCACCCTGGCCTCCATATTTTTTTTTCTCATTATAAATATCTTCTTCCTCTTCAGCGAGGTATCTTCTTCTCAACCCCTTTATTTTGTCAAGTTCTTACGGCTCATCAAACTCTTTTTGCCATCACAAAGAAATACTTTCCTCCCATTGCTAGTACACCTACTAATGTTTCTAAAGTTGCCTCACTTGCTTGTATGAGTTTGTTTTATTATCTGCATCATTTTCTCAGTGAAACTAACTCTTTTATAGTCCCACAATGTTTAACCTCAAAGCACCTTACCTTAATGTGACTTTTCTTTATGACCCCCTTTTTAAAACACATTATGGTATCTTTAGGCACTTTCTGCCTTTTATGCTTGTGTTGTCACCTTATCCCCTCTTTAGCTCTACCAACATCTCTGTGACATATGGCATTAAAAGGTCTTTATTATGGACATTTCTTGAATGGTTTCAACCAATAGATCAATGGACGCAATAATGTTCTATGGTTATTTCACAACATCATCTATGGAAAGCTTCTGCTAGATGACAATCTACTCATTGTTTCTTCGTCCTTCATCATCCATATCGTGAAACATATACTGGTGCCCTTTACACTAAATACCATGTCCATTTTTATCATACTTCATTATATTGTCCACGATATCAAGATAATGTGGTACAAGAGATCAATCATTTTTCTGATACACCGATCATTTCCTCCTCTATTGGACCTTATCCAGGTGAATTTATTCTTGGTGAACCAGAAGCACGAGATGTTGACATACTAGGTCCCAATAGCCCTCAATATGACACAGAAGAATCAGTCTCAGACCTTGCAGGACCTTCTCAGCCTCTTGACTCAGTCTTTCAGGATGCTCAAAACCTTAATGACGATAATTACAGTCCTAATGAAGATAAGTTAAATCAATTCCTGCACAAACTTTACAGATATGAGCTTAGTCACAGTAAGCAACAAAAGACATATCTAAACGATACTGACAGTTCCAATAATCCAGCCTCTCCATCCAATTTGCAATCTGGCATGAACCAATACGTGACAAATAATGCATTAGATTTTATGGGACTTACCTTTTTAGGTGTTTTTCTTTTACGTCTTTTGATGAAAGAGAATCGTTGTGGCCCATAAACTACTATGTAAGATTCTTTCTTATCATCATACTATTTGCTTTTAGAAAGTTGTTTGCCTTTTCAAACTAGCTTTATGAAAGGTGTGATGATTGTACTTAAAGTTGCTTTCTTTTTTTAAGTAGTAATCAGTGTGTCTTTTGAGTGTTTTACTTTTCTACCTTTGCTTCACCTATAAAAGCAAGACTCCTCTTCCATTGTAAGGAGGCATAAGTTCAATGTTTGATTTCAATGAATATTAGTTTGTGTGTTTTCCATTTTCTCTAAGTTCTTCCTCTTCTGAAAGCTTAAGTCTTTAGTAATGTTACTATCTGTCATTAGTAACATGTCTGTGATGTGATTTCTTCTTGTTGCTATAATCACAGTTCTTTTTATCTTTGTACTTAATTTGAAAATAAGGCTTCTTGCAAGCTTGCTTGAGAAGTGGACAATCTTTAACGATTTTCTTGTATAAGGCATGTTGATCACAAAGCTTATCAAGAGAGCCTAAGCAAGCTGGTAAATTTCTCCAAAAGATATATTAGCAATATTCTTTTATAAAGAAACAATGGTCTGTTGTAGCTCTGGTTGCAGTTGATTTGGAAGGATGAGATAAAGTATATCAAAGATTAACATCATTCAATCTATTCAAAAGATAATACCTTTTTGTCATAAGTTGAAAATGCTTCTATAAATCTCCCTTATCAAGTGAATAACATTTCATTGCAAAATACTCTTAACGGATCTGCTTATCTATAAGCTAAAAGTCACCAATAATTTCCTTATGAATTATTCCAAGAAGAGCTATGGCTATAATGACTTAGTTATATTGAAGTCTTCGATATTCGTCAATACTTTGCCACCATTCTCGCAAAGTACCAATGAAACAAGAAGTAAATTCAAACAAAATATCCTACAAAGGATTATTCGGTTGAGTCATTTGAAGATCTATCCATGCACTAAATTCATGTAAGCGATCTCTCCATTTCTTTAGGGGAAGATGGTCAAAAGTAAACCAAGGTCCTAAAGTAGGCTTAGTCTGTGCAGTTGGTTGAGTTGGTGTTGGTTGTGGTGCTGGTATTGGTATGAAAGGTTCAGTATCTATGGATTCTGCTTCACTTATTTCTAGTTCAGCTTCAGTAGGTTCAGGCATAATTATTAGAACTTGTGCTAAGTCTAATAGATCAGCTTGTTGTGTTGATTAATCAGAAGACAGTTCAGAGATCTATTCAGATGATGACTCAGAAATTGTTGCAGAAACTTCAGATATTGGGACAGAGGCTTCAGAACAAGCCTCTGAATTATCTGATTGAGCAGAGGAATCTTCTACAGCAGGTGTAGGTGCAAGAGTGGCTATGAACTCTGTTAGAGGCATTTTATCATTCCTAGTAGAGGTGGAAGGTTGAGACTTCAGTGGAGAAGTGCGAGGTGTTTGGATTTGTAACGGTTTACTTCGCCGGTTAACTGGTTAAGGTTTAGCATATGAAGGTGATGGCTTAGGAACTTGTTTAGGCTTTGGTTTTAACTTTGGCTTTTTAAGTTTTGCTTGAGCTGCCTGAGGATGTATATGCTGTGTGATCAAAGGATAGTTGAACTTAAAAATCTTTGAATAGTTAGCTTTTTCTGGATACATTTGATACAGAGGAGGAGTGTATACTAGCTGTATATTTGTAAATACTGAAGAAGATGAGCCACATATAGTCTTAGACTGTGCAGATTGCATATTAGCTTCCATTCATTACACAATTCCTTGTATCTTCCTGAGTTCTTTAGTTTTGACATCGAAGTTAGGTCTAAAATATTGCGTAGCAATGTAATGTCTAAGATCAACGTCAAGATCCCTGATATGAGTGTTGTATAAGTAGTACAATTATTGGATCTACTTAGAGATGACGTCAACTTTATGTTAAGTAGCATGAGTCTGTTGACTGATTCCATCTAGTTTGGAATTAATTCTTTAAAGGACTTTGTTTTGTGCTACTCCATTTGATGTCTTCCAGTTAAAAACTTCATTAGAAGGATTTGAGACTAGTGTTCCTTGTGAAGTGATTCTTGTGGCGTGAATATAAGGGCTAGAGATAACCCTAGTTGTTTCATTTGTACTCCTGTGTAGAGAAGGAAACTCTTCATCGTATGGCTTAACCATCATACAAGGTATAGGAGTAGGAGTAATGACAGGAATTGCTGGCTTACGCATGACAGGTAAAATATTTCATCTTCTCACAAAGAGATCTAGGTTTGGGTCTTTCTATGGATATACCACTAGATTTGCTGGAATCGTTTAGATCTGAATCATCCTTGTGTGGATGATATTGTTAAGAAGGCATACAACGAGGTTTAGACTTTTTCTTCCTTATTTGTTTTCTGGCATACCATTCATCATCATCATCACTGTCTGACTTAGGGTTGAGACAGACTCCACAGTCAGGTTCGCACATAGATGGGTCAACATCATACAAAGTGTCTATGATGATGACTTATAGAGACTGGATCTCCATTATATTTAAAATAATGGATAGAAGGACCATATTTACCTTCCGTATGAGAAAATAAGGCTGGATAAAAAATATAGCACCGGATGTAGAAGGTCCAGATGGATCTTCATTGGTCTTTACATAGATGGACTTTACAGTTCCATCTTTTAACGTCTTTAGAATCGGAGGGGTATTTATATAAAAAGAGTGTCGATGAGACGCATGAAACACCTTATGGTAATTGGTGATCCAGTCAGTAGGCATCAACTTTTTAAGCTCCACAGCTAGCAATTGCTTCGGGATCTGGATGATAGTAGTATAATCTTTGGAACGATCAGTAACCATATAAAGAGCATCCGAAGTAGAATTTGGAAAGTTGAGGTCCAAAGTGTGATTCTATAGATGATAAATCATCTAGTGATGTAAGGTAGCCATGATGGCTGTAGGATCTTGATCTCCTCCAGTGATCAGAATCTAAACTTGCAGTTGTTCAGACAAAGTGAGATCATCCAACCTGATGTTGAAATCAGGTGTTATTGTCAGAATGACACTTCCATTGTTGAGAGTAGTTAGTAAAGTACCAATCAAAGTATTTTGGTACGTTGTGTAGGCAATGTTGAGTAGAGATATCCTGGCTGTAGCAGGTATTCCCTTTCTTCCATGAAGTGTGAGAGCAAGGCGTATAGCTCCTATATGTAGATACGTATGGCTGTGTTCTTTCCAGAGAGAGATCAACTCCTTTGGTATCTCAAGCTTTATATACTATTATGCTATAGTAGATCTAAGACCACACCGTTCTAATCTGGAACTTTGGATTATTTCTTTGACTTTTGATCTAAATGTAGACTAAATAGTATGTATACTTCTTATCTAAGAATGATCACGAGAATAGATACTGTAAGGACTCAACACAGGTAAAGAAAACTCACAAACACGATTTTCTATAGGAACATGGGTAATTTCAATTAGATTTTCAATACGATTAGACAAAACACGCTTAACACTAGAAGGTAGACTAGATATAGACAAAATTGAAGATAGATGAATAGGATCATTAGGTAGTGTTTCCATAACTGTTGGGCTCTCTCCTTACTCACTCTTATCAAGAGAGAATGTTACCGCCAGCCAAGATACGAAAGATGGCTCGATACCACACTAAGGGCCCCGAAGGGTACACAAGGAAAGTACGAAAACCAACTAGCTAAAACAACACCTTTGAACAGACCATCAACTAACCAAAGTCGAATTGTAGACTACTGCAGTGTCTGGTAAACTATTATGGAATAATATGGAAACCTTATGACTATTGGTAAGTTCTAAGTATGATGGCCGAGACACAAAGCCCTTCTATCCACGGCCATACAACTATTATCTTTCCTCTTAGGAACCTTATACTCTCATAACTTTTCCCCCTTTAAAACAATAGTCGCAACAGTACCTACACTCTTGCCCGTTACAGCAGAATTGTTTTATGTAGTCATAGACTGTCTTAGACTTTCTCATACACAAGATCCTAAAAAAAGGCGAGTGTAGAGCATACTTGTCTCTATATAATGACAGATAATAACATTACTCAAGACTTAAACTTTCAAGAGAGGAAGAACTTAGAGAAAATGGAAAATACACAAACTAATATTCATTTAAATCAAATGTTGAACTTCTGCCTCCTTACAATGGAAGAGGAGCCTTGCTTTTATAGGTGAAGTAAGGGTAGAAAAGTAAAAGACACAAAAGACACACTGATTACAACTTTAAAAAAGAAAGCAACTTTAAGTACAATCATCATACCTTTGACAAAGCTATTATGAAAAAGCAAACAACTTTCTAGAAGAAAATAGTATGATGATAAGAAAGCATCTTAGATAGTGGTTTGTAGGCCACAAAGATTCTCCTTTATTAAAAGACTAAAAAAAACACCTGAAAAGATGAGTCCCATAGAATCAAATACATTATTTTTCATGTATTAGTTCATGCCATGATTGTAAATTGGATGGAGAGGCTGGAATACTGGAACTCTTAGTATCATTTGGAGATGTCTTTTATCGCTTACTGTGACTGAGCTCACATGTGTGAAGTTTGTGCAGGAATTGATTTAATTCATCTTCATTAGGACTATAATTATCATCATTAAGGTTTTGAGCATCCTGAATACTGAGTCAAAAGGTTGAGAAGGTCCTGCAAGGTCTGAGATTGATTCTTCTGTGTCATATTGAGGGCTACTGGAACCTGGTTTGTCAACATCTGGTGCTTCTGGTTCACCAGGACTAAATTTACCTGGATAAGGTCCAATAGAGGAGGAAATGATCGGTGTATCAGAAAAATGATTGATCTCTTTGAGAAAATCTCTAAGAGATTGGACCACATTGTCTTGATATCGTGCCCAATATAATGAAGTATGATGAAAATGGACATGGTGTTTAGTGTAAAGGGAACCAGTATATGTTTCACAATATGGACAATGAAGGATGAAGAAACAATGAGTAGATTGTTGTCTAGCAGAAGCTTTCCATAGATGATGTTGTAAAATAACCATAGAACATTGTTGCTTCCATTGATCTAGCGGTTGAAACCATTCAAGAAATGTCCATAACAAAGACCTTTCATTGTTTATGTCACAGAGATGTTAGTAGAGCTGAAAAGGGGATAAGGTGATGGCACAAGCATAGAGGGCAGAAAGTGCTTAAAGATATCATAATGTGTTTTCAAAAAGGGGGTCATAAAGAAAAGTCATATTAAGGTAAGGTGTTTTGAGGTTGAACATTGTAGGACTACCATGAGAGTTAGTTTCACTGAGAAAATGATGCAGGTAATAAAACAAACTCATACGAGAAAGTGAGGAAACTTTAGAAACATTAGTAGGTCTACTAGTAATGAGAGGAAAGTTTTTCTTTGTGATGGCAGAAAGGGATTGATGAGCCATAAGAACTTGACAAACAAAGGCTTTAAAAGATAAAGGGTTTGAGAAGAAGATACCTCGCTAAAGAGGAAGAGGATATTTATTATGAGAAAAAAGAGAAATATCTAGAGGCCAGGGTGGATTCTGTGTTAATAATTTGGGTAAGCAAGAAGTGTAAGTTGTCACATGTGGTATGAACTCACAAATGTAATTAACAATCCTGGGGAATTGTTGTATTTTTTTCACAATGTGATTTTCATCAGGAAAGTGTAACAACTCTTGTGCAATATGTGGACCAGGTTGGTAGAATCCATCTTTGAAATGCATACCAGAAATTCAATCTCCTTTGTACCAATGATGCTTTTAGAGGCTAAAAGCATAATGTCATACTATTTAGTAAGACCTAAGAATTGCTGAAGGAAGATCTGATGCTCCTTATGGGTCTTTGAGAATAGGAGAATGTCATCAATATAAATGATTGCACTGTTGAGGATAGGTTCATAGATTTTGGTCATGGTTCTTTCAAACAGTGATGGGGTAACTTTTAGCCCAAATAGCATAACAGTTCATTGGTATTGTGCATTGGGAATGCATAATGCAGTTTTGTACCACTCAATCGGGTGAACTCCCAATTGCTAAAACCCTGCCTTAAGATCAAACTTGAAAAAGACAACAACTTCTATTAAAAATAGTACCTGAGTATTGATCTTAAGGAGAGGAAACTTGTCATCTTGCAGGAATGCATTTAGAGGCTTGTAATCAATCACCAATCTCTTTTTATGGTGCTTTTTCTTTGAACGTTTGTTCACATAGAATGCCTTAAGCCCAATCCGACTTTGTGGGCTTAATGAGTCCTTGCTTCAGAAGGATAGCACACTTATCTTGTGCGAGTTTGAGAACATCAGGGTTCATCCTTGGATGTGTAGCTTTTGTAGGATTGATATCCTCATTCTTTTTGAAAGGTAAACTTATGAAAAAGTCAGCATTTTTTCAAAGAGGATATGAATGAGAATGTGATTCAGGACAGTAGTCTAACAGTTTATCTCGTAATGAGTTATATGGTGTAAGAACTTGAGAAAGATCACACACATTTTTCACTTCAGTGTAAAGACTGTAAAATGATCGATACCTGAGGAATGTGGGTAGGATTTGTAAAGGTGAGGCTTTGCTGTATATATCCATAGCAATAAGAATATCTGGGCCTAGTAGATTACTGCTAAGTACTTTAGTCCAAACTGAACACTGTAGAAAGAATCGTATCCTAACCTTTCTCTTTGTAATAAGCCCGATCTTGAATGAATTGCTTTCTGCAGTAGTAAAGTACTCATCATATAAGGTCCATGCCTCAATAAAAGGTTGGGCTTCATAATCGTACGGCTGGATCCAGTATCCATAAATCCAATAGCTTTGATGGGTCAATCGTATTTTTCTTGTCTGAAGAGTTGGATCTAGACATATGGTCATTGGACTGAAGTACGATCTAATTTCATACAGGTCTGTTGTAGCATGTATAGAGAATCATCCCTTAGAGAGTGATTGAGCCAAGTTTATCTTATAAATTGGCTTCATTTTTATAAGTGTTAATGAACTTTTTGACTCCTAATTGATGATTTTTGTGCTTAAATTGGTTCCCTGTGATTGTTTCATATGAATTGCAAATTGTTGGTAAAATTGTCATGAATTGATCTTAATTGCATTATAATTTTTTTCCAAGGACAATTGATGCTGCAAATTGTGATTTAATTGTAGGAACACAAAGGAGTCAACCAAAAAGTCAACTGGTCGTGAGCCATCGCTCGTCGCGGCGCATCAATAGAATAATTCACACATTGCGGCGAGCAAGGCAAGTCGACACGTCGCAACGAATATTAATTTATACGTCGCGACGAGCAAAGCCAAGTAGACACATCGCGACGAATATTAATTTATACGTCGCAACATATGCCGGATATCCGGACCAAAAATGGAAAATTCTCTACTATTTCGACCCGGCCCGCATCCAGATGTTTAAATATTTGCCGAATTAGGTCATAAGGGGAACGACCATCGAGACCACACAGACACACTACGCAGACACCATCTTCTCCAACACCAAACACCGCTCTTCATCATCCTTTTCACCAGCTGCCAGTGATCACCATTTTCCACTGCCACCATCATCCATCATCGCCTACTTCTTCATCATCTACATGCCTACACCGCAGGATCACTTTCATCATGGATGCCGTTGGAGTCACGCTAGTGTTGAGGACAACGACAGACATGCTTGGCTAAGCTTCCCGGACCTCTTGGAAAAGTAGTATAGGCTTGAGCTCATCGTGGGCTTCAGAAGGGAGTTTTTCAATTATTGTCTGAAAGTTTAATTATATTATTGTAAAATTCTGTGCTTGCAGTTTACAGTAGTATGATTAGATTAGTCCGGTTATGGTTTAATTGGATGTTGAACAATATTTTGCGATTTGGATATTGTTGATGTTGAATTTTGTGCTTAAATATATG
>JANIHZ010000209.1:32829207-32845367 GCA_027478365.1 Erythroxylum rufum | reverse complement strand
AATAATAATTGAAAACTTTGAGAAGTCTACTAATAATTGGGAAATCACTAAAGTTCAAAATGACTAAATTTATCAACAATTAAAATTAAAACTATTTCAAAAAAATGGATTACAATGTCAAAATAGAGGAATGTGACATTCCTCTTTTAAAGCCCCTTGAAACCATTCACATATGTATATCCACGTAAGATTAGTGCACATAAGAGTAAAGCCCCTTGTTAAAAAGGTTTGGACACATCCATTTTGATGGTATTGAGAAATGCTAGGTTCTATAACTCTTAGGATTCATTGTTAAGTTTAATAGAGTCTAGTCCTTGCACCGGTCCCGTATCATTTAACTGTTATCTGAATCTAACATTTTCCAAGACATACGAAGAAGAGTTTCCTTCTCTACACAGGAGTACAAATGAAACAATTAGGGTTATCTCTAGCCCTTCTGATAAAGTTCTTAACAGGCAGCACAAAACAAAGTCCTTAGAAGAATTGATTCCAAGTTAGATGGAATCAGTCAACAGACTCATGCTACTCAACAAAAAGTTGATGTCGTCTCTAAACAAATCCAACAACTATACCATTCATACAAAGCTTAGATCTAGCAACTTGATGTTGATCTTCGACATTACATTGCTACACAGTATTTTGGACCTGACTTCGACGTCAAAATTAGAGAACTCAAGAAGATACAAGGAATTGTGCAACGAATGGAAACTGATATGCAATTTGCACAGTCTAAGATTATATATGGCTCATCCTCTTTAATATTTCCAAATATACAGCCAGTATACACTCCTCCTCTGTATCAGATGTACTTAGAAGAAGTTGACTATTCAAAGGTCTTCAAGTTCAACTATCCTTTGATCAGATAATATATCCATCCTCAAGCAGCTTAAGCTAAAAATAAAAGGCCAAAATCAAAGCCAAAGCCTGAACAAGTTCCTGAGCCATTACCTTTTTATACTAAACCTGAACTGGTTAACCAGTGGAGCAAATCGTTACAAATTCATACACCTCCCACTTCTCCACCAAAGTCCCAACCTTCCACCTCTAATGGGAAGGATAAAGCGCCTTTGACAGAGTTCATAGCAACTCTTGCATCTACACCTGCTGCAGAAGATTCCTTTACTCAATCAGATAATTCAGAAGCTTGTTATGAAGCCTCTGACCTAACATCTGAAGTCTCTGCAATAATTTCTGAGTCATCATCTGAACATATCTCTTAACTGACTTCTAATTCCTTAGCACAACTAACTGATCTATCAGACTTAGCTCAAGTTCTAATGACTATGCCTAAACCTAATGAAGTTGAACCAGATATAAGTGAAGCAAAATCTAAATTTACTGAAACTTTCAGACCTGCACCAGCGCTACAAGCAGTACCAGCTCAATCAGCTGCACAGACCAAGCCTACTTTAGGACTTTGGTTTACTTTTGACGATCTTCCCCCAAAGAAATGGAGAGATTGCTTGCATGAATATGGTGTATAGATAGATCTTCAAATGACTCAACCGAATAATCCTTTACAGGATATTTTGTCTGAGTTCACTTCTCGTTTCACTGGTACTTTGCAAGAATGGTGGCAAAGTATTGACGACTATCGAAGACTTCAATATATCTAAGTCATGACAACTGGAGCTCTTCTTGGAATAATTCATAAGGAATTCATTGGTGACTTTCAGCTTATAGATAAGCAGATCGGTTAGGAGTATTTTACAATGAAATGTTGTTCACTTAACAAGCGTGATTTACAGAAGCATTTTCAACGCATGACGGAAAGGTATTGTCTTTTAAATGGATGGAATGATGTTAATCTTTGATATACATTTATCTCATCTCTTCCGGATCAACTGCAACCAGAGCTACAATGGACCATTGTTTCTTTACAAAGAGATATTACTAATATATCTCTCAGAGAAATCTACCAGCTTACTTTAGCCTCTCTTGATAAGCTTTGTGATCAACATGCCTTATTCAAGAACATTGATAAAGATGGTCCAATTCTCAAATAGGCTTGCAAGAAGCCTTATCTTCAAATTAAGTACAAAAACAAAAAGAATTGTGATTGTAGCAACAAGAAGAAATCTCATCACAATCATGTCTATCTTCGACGAAAGTTTTACAGACAAATAGAATGTTATAAGCCCTTCAATAAAATTTATATGAAAAAAGATGGAAAAAAAATGAAAGTTTGTTTGATTTTTCAAGAAGAAATCCCATCATTCTTAAAAAGTTGATCGATGTTTTCTCTGTGGACAACCAAGACACTTTGCACGAACTTGTCCTCACAGAAGCAAGAAAGATTTCAAGTTATTGAAGCACATGCAATCAATTTTGCCTATTCATTCTTCTAATAACTTTGAAGATCTTATTGAGGAACAATCCACTAAAGATGAAGACACTACGTTTGTTGTTTCTGTTACGACCTCTGAAGATGAATCCTCTGATTCCTCTATCTCTCTAGGGAATGATTCACTATACATGCTACAATAGACCGGCAAGAAATTAGATCGTACTCCAGATATGTCCAGATCCAACTCTTCAGACAAGACAAATATGATCACCCCATCAAAGTTATTAGATTTGTAGAAATTGGATCGAGTCGTATGATTATGAAGCCCAACATTTTACCTTCTGAAGCATGGACCTCACATGATGAGTACTTTACTGCTACAAATGGCAATTCATTCAAGATTGGGTTAATTACAAAGAGAAAGATTGGGATACAATTCTTTTCACAGTATACAATTTGGACTAAATTGCCTGGCATCAATCTACCTGGCCTAGATGTTCTCATTGTTATGGATGTATACAACAAAGTCTTACCTTTATAAATCCTACCCACAAGCCGTAGATATCGATCATTTTTCAGTCTTTACACTGAAGTGAAAAATGTTTTTGAACTTTCTCAAGTTCTTACACCATATATCTCATTGCGAGATAAACTGTTAGACTACTGTCCTGAATCATATGCACTATTTTCTCATCCATATCCTCTTTGAAAAAATGCTATCTTTTTCATAAGTCTACCTTTACAAAAAAGAGAGGATATCAATCCTACGAAAGCTACACATCTAGGGATGAACCCTGATGACCTCAAACTCGCACAAGCCGAGTGTGCTATCCTTTTGAAGCAAGGACTCATTAAGCCCACAAAGTCTGATTGGGCTTGCCAGGCTTTTTATGTGAACAAACATTCAGAGAAAAAGCGTGGTAAAAAAACGACAAATTTCCTCTACCTAAGATCAGTACTCAGGTACTATTTTTAAAAGAAGCTGATATCTTTTCCAAGTTTGATCTTAAAGCAAGATTTTGGCAACTGGGTGTTCACCCAACTGAACAATACAAAACTACATTATGCATTCCCAATGCACAATACTAATAGACTGTTATGCCATTTGGGCTTAAAGTTTCGCTATCACTGTTTCAAAAAACCATGACCAAGTTCTATGAGCCTATCCTCAATAGTGCAATCATCTACATTAATGATATTCTCCTGTCCTGAAAGACCTATGAAGAATATCAGGCCTTACTTCAGCAATTCTTAGATCTTACTAAACAATATGGCATCATGCTTTCAGCCTCTAAAAGCATCATTGGTACAAAAGAGATTGAATTTTTAGGTATGCATTTTAAAGATGGATTCTACCACTGGTCCATATATTGCACAAGAGCTGTTACACTTTCCTGATGAAGATCTCACTGCAAAACAAAACAACAATTCCTCGGGATTGTTAATTACATTTGTGAGTTCATACCACACGTGGCAGCTTGCCCTTCATATTTATCCAAGTTGCTCAAACAGAATCCACCTTAGCCTCCAGATATTTTCTTCCTTTTTCTCATTATAAATATATTCTTCCTCTTCAGCGAGGTAACTTCTTCTTAAAACTTTTATCTTTTAAAGTCTTTGATTGTCAAGTTCTTACGGCTCATCCAACCCTTTCTGCTATCACCAAAAAAAAAATACTTTCCTCATACTGCTAGTACACCTAATAATGTTTCTGAAGTTGACTCACTTGCTCGTATGAGTTTGTTTTATTATTTGCATCATTTTCTCAGTGAAAATAACTCTCTTAGTAGTTCCACAATGTTCAACGTCAAAGCACCTTACCTTAATGTGACTTTTCTTCATGACCCCCTTTTTAAAAAAACATTATGGCATTGTTGGGCACTTTTTTCCCTCTATGCTTGTGCCATCACTCTATCCCCTCTTCAGCTCTACTAACATCTCTATGACATAAACAATGAAAGGTCTTTGTTATGGACATTTTTGAATAGTTTCAACTACTATCACAAAGAAATACTTTCCTCCTATCGCTAGTACACCTAATAATGTTTCTGAAGTTGCCTCACTTGCTCGTATGAGTTTGTTTTATTATTTGCGTCATTTTCTTAGTGAAAATAACTCTCTTGGTAGTCCCACAATGTTCAACCTCAAAGCACCTTACCTTAATGTGACTTTTCTTCATGACCCCCCTTCTAAAAACACATTATGGTATCTTTGGGCACTTTTTGCCCTCTATGCTTGTACCATCACTCTATCCCCTCTTCAGCTTTACTAACATCTCTGTAACATAAACAATGTAAGGTCTTTTTAGGTGTTTTTCCTTTTGAGTCTTTTAATGAAAGAGAATCTTTGTGGCCCATAAACCATTATGTAAGATTCCTTCTTATCATCCTATTGTTTACCTTTTCAAAGTAGCTTTGTGAAAGGTGTGATGATCGTACTTAAAATTGCTTTCTTTTTTAAAGTTGTAATCAGTGTGTCATTTGAGTGTTTTACTTTCTTACTCTTACTTCGCCTATAAAAGCAAGGTTCTTCTTTCATTGTAGAGGCAGAAGTTCAATGTTTGATTTCAATGAATATTAGTTTATGTGTTTTCCATTCTCTCTAAGTTCTCCATCTTCTAAAAGCTTAAGTCTTGAGGAATGTTACTATCTGTCATTATACAGAGATAATTATGCTCTACATTCGCCTCTTCTGAGGATCTTGTGTATCAGAAAGTCTAAGACAGTCTATGACTGCATAAAACAATTCCACTATAAGATTGTTTAACAGGAAATAGTGTAGGTACTTTGCGACTATTGTTTCAAAGGGAAAAAGAGTTATGAGAGTGTAAGGTTCCTAAGAGGAGAGCTGAGAGTTGTGTGCCTATGGAGAGAAGGGCTTTGTATCTTGGTCATCATACTTGGAACATACTAATAGTCACAAGGTTCCTATGTCGTTCCACAATAGTCTACCAGACACTGCAATAGTCTACAATCTGACTTTGGTTAGTCAATAGTCTGTTTAATGGTGTTATTTTAGCTAGTTGGTTGTGCTACTTTCCTTGTGTGCCCTTTGGGGTCCTGGTGGTCATATCAGAGCCATCTTTCATGTCTTAGCTGACGATAACATTGTCTCTTGATAAGAGTGAGTAAGGAGAGAACCCAATAGACATTACCAAATAATCATGTTCATCTGTCTTCAACTTTGTCTATGTTTAGTCTACCTTCTAGTGTTAAGCGTGTTTTGTCTAATCATATAGAAAATTTAGTTGAAATTACCATGTTCTTGTAGAAAATGGTGTTTGTGAGTCTTCTTTACCTTTGCTGAGTCCTTATAGTATTTATTCTTGTGATCGTTCTTGGACAAGAAGTATACGTACTATTTTGTCTACATCTAGACCAAAAGTCAAAGAAATAATCTAAAGTTCCATATTGGAACAGTGTGGTCTTAAATCTACTATAGCAAAACAACACGTAGAGCTTAAGATACCAAAGGAGTTGATCTCTCTCTGGAGAGAACACAACCATACATATCTACATATAGGAGCTATATGTCTTGTTCTCATACGTCATGGAAAAAAGGGAATACCTGCTACAGCTAAGATATCTCTACTCGACACTGCCTACACAACATACTAAAATGCTTTAATTGGTACTTTGCTGACTACCTTTAGCAATGGAAGTGTCATTATGACAATAGTACCTGATTTCAACATCAGGTTAGATGATCTCACTTTGTCTGAACGACTACAAGTTCAGATTCAGATCACTAGAGCAGATCAAGATCCCACAGCCAACATGGCTACCTTACGTCACCAGATGATCTATCATCTGCAGAATCATACTTAATACCTCAACTTTCCAAATTCTACTTCGGATGCTCTTTATATGGTTTCTAATCATTCTAATGATCAAACTACTATCATTCAGATCCCTAAGCAATTACCAGCTGTGGAGCTTGAAAAGTTGATGCCTACTGAATGGATCACCAGTTATCAGAAGGTGTTCCATACTCCTCATCGACACTCTTTTCATAAAACAACTCCTCCAATTTTGAAAGCATTAAAAGGTGGAACGGTGAAGTCTATCTATGTAAGGCCCAATAGAGATCCATCTAGACCTTCTACATTTGGTTCTATATTTCTAATTTAGCCTGTATTTTCTCATACAGAAAGTAAATCTGGCATACTTATTCATTATTTTAAATCTAATGGAGATCCAGTCCATGCAATCCATCATCGTGGACATTTTATATAATGTGTTGACCTATCTATGTGCGAATCGGACTGTGAAGTTTGTCTTAACCTTGAATCAGACAATAGGGATGATGATGAGCGGTATGTTAGACGAGGAAGAAAAAAGAAAAAGTATAAAAACTCATTGTATGCCTTCTCAACAGTATCATCCACACAAGGATGATTCAAATCCAGATGATTCCAACAAATCTAGTGGTATATCCACAGAAAGATTCAAACCTATATCAATTCTTGTAGCTTTGATTAACAAAGCAATTTATAATGTAATGAACACTAAATTTGCCTTTAAAGCCTTCATACATAGCCAAAAAGGTGAAATCATGTTTTCATAATCAAATTTGACAAAGCCCAACAATGTAGCGATGAAAGTCCATTAAATCTAAAGACTTTAGCTTGCTTGAGGAATTGATACTTGAAGGTGAAGTGGATCCAGATCTACTTGTACTCTTGAGTCCAAACATAAAGATCAAATAGATAAAGTAATATGAAGTTAGTAAGGTGAAATTGTCCTTTAGCAGAAAATCAGTGAGCTATAAGTTTGATGATAATGTCTCAAAGTCACCTATTGACATAGAAATAGTCTCTAGGATCTTTTTGTGATTAATCTTCCTAATAAAAACCTACCTAGGTAATTAACATCTGATATCCCATCTTTAAGCCTTTAAGTAGTATATTGCAACAAAATTGATTCACAATGTGTTTTAAAAAAATAGTAAGCAACAATCTTCCCTAACATCTCTAACTTTTTTTATCAATAATAGGAAATGTGAATAATGAGTTATGTTCGTAAGAAAAGAAAGGTCAATAAAAAAAATTTGCATGGTGACTTTTTATTCTTTAGAAAACAAGGAAAAAATATTATGATTTTTTAACAAAATTTTATAACAAATAAAACAAATTTAGGAAAAATATTATGAGTTCGTCAATTAATATAGGGTTAATATTTTGTTTTTTTAATTGACTTGAGATATATGCCTATGAAAACAATATAGAATATCATTTTAGAGCCATTAATAATAACAACAAAACAAAGGTACGAGAAATTGCAACATGAGAAAAATTACATTAAGAAAGCCCTCTTTTTCATGAAATTAGGATTTTTTTTTACATGCAAAACATAGTTATAGCACCCCCTAATGAATAAGAAAGTGAAAATGTAAACCGAAAAGATATTTACAAAAATTATTTCAAAACAATTACATCAATAGCTATTTGCATACTATAAGAGGACAACGATCCAAAATAGAGAAAACTCTAGAAAATTCTAATGCAATAATAAAGAAAATTGCTGTCAAGACACTTTAAGCTTTATGAAGTGTCTAGTAACAACTCAAATTAGTTTAAGAAGAAAATTAATGAAGAATTTCTTAATGTCATACAAAGCTAGACGAATAAGATTAATGAAAATATTGTTTTTGATTCTCTAAGGTCTTCAATATCCTAAACATTGAACACCATCTAAACTAGGAACCAAGCTAAGGTTAAAACTAATAGCTCCCAAGAAGTGAACATGATAGAGCAAGATAGTAATATTGAGTCTGAAAGCCTTCAACCTCCTTCTCCTATAGTGAACAAACTCTATTGGCAACATATCACAAATTATATTAGTCCAAACTTATTATCCCAGATGTAAATATTAATAAAAAATCCTAATGTCTTACAACATGCTAAGTACAATGCTTCCTTAGTATATGAGTGGAATATAGATCGCATATCTAAGTGCAAAAATTTAAATATACTCCAACAAATGACAATGGTCATTAATTCCTATAGAGCCCAATTAGGAACATTTGATCATACCATAGTTGAATTACTGATAGCTGAATTTTTTAGACAATTAAAAGGATGTTAGGATTACCACTTGACTGAATCTCAAGGACTTAATATCTTCTAATTTGTTAAGATTAATAAAGGTAAGACAATTTTAGATGAGAATAGTGAGCTAATCCAAGATGTTGTCCCTACTTTTTTTTGTTAAAAAGGGAAAAGAAAAGTATACTAAAGAGAGCCCCTGCATAGTCTCATCTGCTCAACACCCATGGCGTCATCACGTAGAATCCTATTCAACTCCTCAGGTGGGACCTCCAGATCATGAAAACCTCTTTTCATCGTTAGTGCATAGGTTGCCAGAAAATTTGCACACTTATTTCCCTCACAATATATATGAGCCAAATCCACTTGCCAATCTCTGCTGAGGAGCATATGGATCTGTCTAAGATTTTTTCCGGACTCTTAAGTTTTTCATTATGGAGGACTGCAACCTCACTCCATAAGACGTGTGTCTTTTATCCGGTCTTTAGGCACTCTAATTTCCTTTTCCGCCCAATCCCTAAAGAGCCCACTGGTTCTAAAATTGTCATTATTTCTTTCCTCCTAACATTGCTCATGTCCTCCAGAGCTGTCCTATCCCTTCTTACTTCCATAACAGTGTGTTTCTTTTTGTCCAAATACGTCTATGCTTCAAATGCTTTGAAGATTGCGGAGTTAAAATGAAGTCACTGGTTCGAGTGTTCTTTTCCGAGTCTAAATTCTCTCCCTGGGCCTGTTTTGCTGTGCCTTGATCTTGAAGGTTGTCCCTATTACTCTCACCATGATACACACAAGTATCATCTTTTTTAGGCTTAAAACATCATCATTAGATCCAGAGCCTGTATTGACTTTCTGGATGTTGACCCTATTGTCCTTTTGCACTTTTTGCTTTCCTTTATTAATTACAACTTCATCCCTATTTTGTGGGCCCACACTAGTTTTAATGGCAATTGCACCATGTGAGCCATTTTCCCCCCCTCTCATGCCTTCACTCTCCTCTGCACGTGCAGGTTCTTGGACCATATTTTTTGAACCACTATCTTTGCCACAAAATCTTCTGCCATATCTTCCTTCTGATCATCATAATCATAAAGCACATTATAGCGAGATCCTTCATAATGGTACGTATCACCCAAATTGTGCTCTTTCCATTTTTATTCTTTATTTCCTTTTTGGGGATATTTAGCCATCATTCGTAGGCCATAAATGGGTTTCGACGGTGCCAGAGTTTGTTGTCCTCCGAACAACGGTTGAAACGCCATTGACGAGGTGCTCTCCATCTCCAATCCTAGGGAAGAGTTAGCTACTGTGATATGTTCTGTTGCTTTTTAGTTCTCAAGATGAGTCTTGCATTGATCCTTAGTATGGCCATATCTTCCATATCCAAAGCATATCATTGGAAACCCTTCATACTCGACTCGATATAATTTTCTGTCCACCTTAATCTCAAGGATAAGTGGTTGCGCCAGATCAATAAGTACAACAATCCGTGCTTATTTTCCCTTTCCTCTCACCTCTATTGTGTAATCTATTTTGACAACTTGTCCCAATAGCTCGCCAATGGCCCTTAAAGGACCCTTATGATAATATCGGAAGGAAAGCCCAGGAACTTTGATCCACCCCATTACTTTAGAGACTTTCATTGTAGCCGGATCAAACTCAAAAGACCAAGTTTGCACTGTTAGATAAGCCCCAAATATCATCCAAGGTCCTCCTATTAACACCTTTGTGTAGTCATCCATTGCTGTAAAGGTAGCCAAGTAGAACCCGCCTTCTACATCTGCAAGTTCAAAGGAACCTTTAATTTTCACAAGTTCGAAAGCTTCCCAGAAGGTCTTTATATCGTATATTTTTTCCCAGCAGCCTCAAAATAAGAGTTTTCTCCATCCCTTTGACAAAAAGCTGGTGTATATGATTAAAGAAAGTAATTGTGGGTGTGAAGCCTTCTTTTCCAATCGTTTAATCATCCTCAGTAATCTTAAGCTACTCCCGAGAGTCTCCTTGCCCATTAGCAATCAACTTATTTTTGTATGAGTAATTTATCATATTCCCCCCTTCCTATCTGGCAGTATTAGAGCCACTCCTTACAGTCTCCATCGTCACATCTTGCGTTGTACTCTCAACTCCCTCACGTATCCGAACTTTCTTGGTGGATTGTATACTATCCGCCGCAAGTGACTGTGCATCGATTTTCCCTCTCTATGATGTTGTCCCTACTTTGATATTAATAATCTCTTTAAATTTCGTAGGAGACCCCTTATACTTGAAAGATAAACATGTTGAATTATTGTTCAATCTTAGGTGCAAAAAACTTTCAAATTTAAAATGTTACAAATAAGCTTTTTTTAACAAGAGTCATGATGAAAAAAGATTCAAACCAACCCTTTTTAAAAGGAGAAGTTCTTAGTAGAACTTCCTCCTATATTAGGTGAGAAAGTGAGAAATAAGACTGGAGAAAGCCACGATGACCAAGTTCCTTAAAATTGATTGACTTACTAGTGAGCTAATTAGTTACACTCATAAAGAAGGATTGAAACTTTGCTAGGATATGAAACTCCAAAGACAATTGAAACTTGAAATGTTCAAAACCAAAAAAGAATTATGAACCTTTTGCCAATAATTTGATATTTCTCACAACAATAATAAGAAAATCTGTAAAGACTATAACAAAGCTCTATGAAACAAAAATGTATTCACTTAAAAAAGATTCTATAAAAACCCCAAACCAAATAGGAAATATGTGAGCAAACCTCAAAGCTTTCCTTCAACATCAAAATTTAGAAACATAACATGTTATAGGTGCAATAAAAAATTTCATATAGCTAGATATTGCAGGTTCAACAAAAAATTTAAATATTAGATTTAGATAAGGAAATATTTGAAAAAAATTCAAGCCTTAACGATATTTAATAATAAAACCTCTAATGATTATTCTGACAAGGAATTTGGTAATAAAGCATTAAGATTAGAAAATGATAGCTCTTCTGGCAGTAATGAAACAATAAATAATGATCAATTAGAAGAAGACAAACAAATCAATTGTGCTAACAAAAGATCAAAAATTCCTCTTAAAAGTTATAAATATCATCTAAACACCCTAATTACAAAAAGAATATCTAGTGAAATTTCAACAATCATTTGAAACCCTACTCAAAGCCTTTCATCAACACCCTCATTTACCTACAATCTGACAAACATATTAGATATAGCCAATAAAATTCAAAATTAACATTTTCTAGTGTATACCAAGAAACCATAATGATAAAACAAGAATTAAAAATACTTAAACAAAAACAAAAGGGAAATAGTGAAATAACAAAAACTTGCTTTAACAAATCAACAAAGTATAATGCATTTCAGATGAACAAATTAATGAAAAATTTAAGCTTAATAATAATGAAAATTTATCTAAAGACTTTTTATTCATACTTAACTAGATAAATTCCTAAAAAAATTTGATTAGGATAACTTTAAGAAATAACAAAGATTTTCATATTAAGACAATTGCACTATTTGACATAGGAGCCGATTTGAATTATATTAAACAATGAATAATTCCCACAAAATTATTACGAAAATGCCAAGAAAGACTCAATAACGCAAATAACTTAAAGCTTAGGATAAATTTCAATATTGATGCTTATATTTACTAAGGTAAGTTTTTAGTCATAACCTCTTTTGGGATAGTAGAGGATATACACAACATGATTATTTTACAAACGATTTTCATAACCTTAATAACCCCTTACATGGTGAGCCGCGAAAATATTTTAGCAAACATCAAAAACAAAAGAATTTGCTTTCCTTTCGTAGAAAACTAGGAATATTAATTTGATAGACCTTTGTTCAATTTACAAAAAACATTAGAATAGCATAATCAACACAAAACAAAAATAATTGACTTATTTAAAGAAAAATATAATGAGTGAAAGAATAGAGAAACAATTCAAAGTGAGAAAATAAAACAAAAAAATTTAGTTACTTGCAAGAAACCATTGACAATGAGATATATGTTGATTTAAACAATCCTTTTTAGAATAGAAAACAACGCATTTTACATTTGCCTTATGAAAAAGATTTCAATAAAGAACAAACTCTTGCCAAATGTTGTCCCATCTAAATGACAAAGATTTAAAGCAATGTTATAAGCAAGAGATCAATGGTTTGTTAAATAAAAGGCTAATCTCTCCCTATAGGTCTCCTTGGAGTTATGCAACCTTCTATGTGGATAAATATTCTAAAAAGGAAAGAGGCGTGCACAATTTAGTGATCAATTACAAACCTCTTAACAAAGCATTAAAATGGATTAGCTATTCGTAATAAGAAAAGATTTGCATCATAAAATTTATAATTCTCAAATCTTTTTAAAATTTAATATGAAATCGAAATTTTAGCAAGTCTAGATAGATCCAAAAGATAGGTATAAAAACTACTTTTGCTATTTTATTTGGATAGTGCACATGAAATATAATGGCCTTTGTATTAACAAGTGCTTCTTCAGAATTCCAAATGATAATGAATGAGATATTTACACCATATTTTGAATTTTGAATTGTTTACATAAGCAATGTCTTAATAGTTTCCTTAATACTAGAGCAACACTTCAAACACATCAAAACGTTCATCCATGTCATTATGAAGAATGAGTTAGTAGTGCCAAAAACAAAACGTAGCCTTTTTCAAACTAATTTTAGGTTTCTAAGACACTATATCCATAATGGCACAATTACACCAACTGAGAGAACCTTATAACTTAACAATAAATTCCCTAATGAGATATTTGATTAAAAAAAAACCTGTTACAAAGGTTTCTAGGTAACCTAAATTATGCTATGGTTTTTTATCCTAATTTAAATAGGCTCTACAAACCTCACCATGATATACTGAAGAAAAACCCAAAACCTTGGATAGAAGAACACACTAGTTTAGTAAAACACACTAGTTTAGTAAATCAATTGAAAGAAATGTTGAAAGATATCCTTATGTTACATATAGCTAACCATAATGCATTCAAAATTATAGAAACAAATACTTCCAGTCAAGGATACAAGGGCACCTCAAAACAAAAGGTCAATAATAAAGAGCAAATTATTCAATACACTTTGAGACATTAAAATCCCACTCAAAGTAAATATTCAACAATTAAGAAAGAAAATTTATCTATTGTTTTGTGCATGTCAAAGTTTCAAGGTGATTTATGGAATCAATGATTTCTTCTCTACATTAATTGCAAATCTGCTAAAGAAATTTTACTCAAAGATATTCAAAATATTGTTTTAAAACAAACAACGATTTTAAGTATTTTTAATTTTGACATTGAATTTATTTAAGGTGAAGCAAATTTTAGCCCTAAGTTTATAAGCAGAGAACTTTTGCAATCTAAAAAAGGATCGCAACAGTATTCCTTCACCCAAAGCCAACTAGAGGTCAAAAGAACCACACCATCCTATTCTACTTGTAAAATAAATAAAGTGATTCACCCAATAAAGTCTTGAAAAACTAAAAAATTTGAAGTATGATTCCCAATAAGCCTACCATATTGCTCAACGTATAGTCACTATGACTACCAAGAAGCCTATTTCAATCTCTTCTTAACAAACAGTGTGACAAGCCTTCATTCGTGGCTATTCCTTTTCAACACCAACTTAAAATATAATTTTCTATTTTGATTCATTAATTAGTGGAAATGGTATATATAAAATAACAACAATATCCAGTATAAATCCTGTTGATATACAAGGTTTAGGGAGGTTTAGTAATACGTAACCTTACCCCTAATTAGTAGAGAGGCTCCCTAACCACATAGGTAAGTCATATAGATGCATGCCACAAATATTTTTGCCAAACGCATTCTAAATATATTGTATTTTCAAAGAAAAATACCAAACCAAAGATTATGAAGATATTTTCCCTCTAAGCCTACTATTTGCCTCAAAGTTATTCGCCCCTTAGGTAATAAGACCCACAACTAAACATCCCAATGCTAATATGAAAATTTAAGGTAGGATGAGTTTGACTAAGGATATAAAGCTTCTCAAGTTATTGTAGAAGAATGGCTAACCTAAAATTCTTAGCTTATTAGACAAAGGAGAAGGGAGACAATGATGTTTTTGTAATAAAAATCCAAATCTCAAACATTGATGACTGTTGTGAAGATTGAAGATTAGTACTGTGAAATAATGAAACAATTATTAAAATCAAGATCTTTTGCCTCAATGTCCAAGAACAATAAAGAAATAAAGCCAAATTTATTATGAACCCTCTTTTTGTAACGTGAGCCCTTTCTATCAATGCCCAAATATAAAAGCTTAAGTGTACACAAAATTAATTATTTGAAATGACAAAAATTTGTAGCAAAGAAGACTATGCCAAGCTGAGTACATGACTCTATAAGGATGGACAACCATTTTGAAGTATGAAAAGGCCAAAAAGGACATTAGAAAGCTTATATAAGGAATCATTTCAAACCAAGAAAGAAAAAGCTTATCATAAGCTTGCTACAAACTTCAACGACCCCTCCTTCCAAGACCTTAACTATGTCTCTCCTCTTCTTTTTAAAGTCAAAACAAGTAGAGGTGGCCTAAATGGTTTCAACTCCTCACTTAAGGCTCTCCCTTCCAGGAGGTCTTGAGTTCGAGTCATGCCAAAGGAGGAGAAATAGGAATGTTCCTATTGATGATCCTCTAGCCCCATGGGCAAAGTTTCTTGATCGGATCAATTACGGACGTCTCGCTTCCAGCGGCAGTGTAGGAGTTGGAGCTACAAGGGAACCTAGGGGCTGATGGGAACCTGATGCTGAGTAGGGGGAGGCTAGTAATCAATCATCAGCTGAACAATCAAGTATGTAAAGACTTTTTGTGCGCAAAAGTGTATAGGCTACGTAGGAACCTGAGGGATCTTGAGGTTCCAGATTTACATCTTCTAGGCTCTTGGGTTGGGGTCGTAGGGGTTTAAGATTGGTCCAGCTAAGCCGGGATACCTAATGTAATTATAAAAAAACTTCTGAAAGCTAAGAGCTTAAAGCCAAAGCTTCGAGAAACCTTATTTGAACTCAAAGCCTTTTTTTTTCCTTATCTTCTCAAAGCGCCTGTAATGCTTCACAAAATTTGGATTTAACATGAGTAATTTACTGCAAAGTTTTATTATTTGATTTTGCTCTTATATATGTACAACTTCTAGTGAACTGGTTTTGCTGCTTATCAAGCCTCTTTGTTTGCTTTCATATTTGGTATTTGCTTTTAATATTTGCCATATTACATCTTGCAATGGTCAACTATGCCGTCCATTATGGTATGATATTTCTTATTTGCTTTGAATGTTATAACTTGTATGGTCGACTTTGCCACCCATCATGCCATGGTATTCAAGATTTGCTTTAATTATAACTGCTTATATTTTCTTTAATTTGATATTTTTTATTCATGTCATATTTGATACGTTATATTTGAGATTTGTGAAGAAAATAGTAAAAATTGTTGAAAAAGAGATTCAGAGAAGAACAAATAACCATCGTAGAGTCTTTATAGCCATACACCTCTTGGATAAATTAGATTTATTCAAAAGTTTGATAGCAAGACTTAAACGATAACTAAATATTTACAAAGAAAAATTAATAATCTTAACTAGACCTTATAATTTAACTCATTTGAGCTAAAACTTTTATTTGAGCCTTTAATGAGCTTTTATGTTTATCCTTAAATTAGTAAAGATAACTTACTGTTTGAAATTCTTATTTCTCTTGGTAGCCCTGTCTCTTGGTTATTAAATAAATTTAAAATTTGGAAATATTTTTATCTTTATAAATATTAAATTATTTGAATTATAATTAAA
>JANIHZ010000209.1:32732768-32747173 GCA_027478365.1 Erythroxylum rufum | reverse complement strand
TCATTATTCACATACATGTGTATTTCACAATATGAATGAGCATGCCAAAAACAATAAATACATTTCCAAACTCTCATAGCACACCTATATTTACCATTCTAACCTTCACATAAGTGATGGGATGTTACAATATCGATGTTTGTGGTTAGCATTTAAGTAAATTCTTATTACACTAAGGACACTTAGGGGTTTAAAGGCTTATGCCATATGCTAAATGTCACTGTACATATATGAAAATAAAAACAAGTTCTTTTTTTAGTTAGTAGAATTTAGGTTAATATTTAGGGTTTATTTTTATTGATTGCTTAAGGATAAGCAATGAGTTAGGTATGGGAGAATTTGATAGACCTATATTTTACGTATTATTTGAGGTTACATTACTTAGTATTTTGCACTTCTATTACATATTTAATATAGATTTTATAATGTTTTCTATGTTTATTTCATTTTCTTGGATCGAATACATCTTTTTTCACTATTGTCTAATTGAGGAGATTTTTTAGTAATTTGGAAGATAGGAACATGGGAAACAACTTTTTAGAAGATATCAGAAGTCAACTCTAGCTCGAAGGTTGAAAAAATAGAGATATTGGTAAAATAAGGTATAACAAGCATCAAATATATATGAAGGAATAATATTTGTCTTTCATGAAGATCTGAGTAGTTGAGACAGAACAAGATCGACATCTGAGTTGATCAAAGACTAGCATCAAACTCATCACCATTTAATAAAGAAAGTTACATAACCAAAGTTGTGTTAGATACAACTTGTCTTAAGGTGCCAATTATACGTTAACTTGTGAAGAGTAAAAGTTTCAAAAAAAAAATGGTGTCAACATTAATATTGGCCCAACACTATTTCTCAGACCCAACTTATGAGGATGTATTATTTCTCAAGTTTAAATAGTCTAGAACTTTATTTTTGTAACCTAACTAGAACTACTCTTATTAGGGTTAATTGAGTATTTTTAAAAGGTTTTGAGAGCCACCTAGCTTTGTTTTCATAGTTTTCATTCGTTCCTAATATTGAAGGAAGATTTGGAGCAAGATTAGAGGAGCACATGACAATTCTCTTCATATTTTTTTTCCTCTTTCTTTATGATAAAAATTATTTTTTATGCTTTATTTTCATTTTGTTTAGTGGCCTAAAACCCTACATAGGAGTAAGGATGTAACTTGTGCGGATTCTTCAGTTATCTATACATGATTTGATTATTTATTTGTCAAATTTATTATTTTTGTTCTTAATAGTTGAGTTTATGCCTGGACATCATAAATTTAATCTTAGGGATTGTATGAAGGACTGAAAATGAAATATAATATGTGCACTAAGAGAACAAAAACTTTACCTATAGAGAACGACAATATCCTAGACTTTTGTAATAATCAAACAAATTAACTATACTTAATGAATTTGATACGGTTGAATCGCATATCAAGTTACTAGTACTCAATTAGATATACCTATGTCTCGCAAGAGAGGTCATATATAACTTAGGGTAATTATTATTTCAACTTAAAAAAATCAAACTTGTATGATAATTAGAATTCTATATGAGTGAGCTTTGAAGCCCTAATATTTAATTAATTGATCTCTTTTTGGCAGTTGTATACATTGTTTTTGTTAATTCAAAAGTTTAATTTATTTTCCATTAAATATTATTTTAATTTTCTTGTTTAATTAGAAATAATAATTATAATGATATAATTCCTTGTGGGATTTAATATTATGGAATTACTCCAATTTAATTACTTATTGAGTGCAAGTAGATCAATTTGATTAGAAGGTTATCATTTTTATGCAAACAAAGATAGGTACATGTGTATATATAAGAAGCACATCAATTTGGATCAGAGATTATAATGCTAAGGGACATAAAGAGCAATCTAAGCTTGGAGATGGCACACAAATGGAGTATTCTTCAGACTCATCTTATAATCTAAACAAAAATGGTCACTTAACTGATGCAAAAAGGAAAGCAAAACACAAGGAAACTATATGTGGAAATGAATCCTATAAGGACCAGCTACAAGCTAAAATTTGCAAGATATTTGTAAATAATTGTTAGTGATTGGATAGGCTTATGAATTCTCTTATTGTGTTCCCAAGAGGACTCTTGATATTATGGAACAAATATTGTTATTATAAACAAACTTGTTTGCCTTTTGGTATCTTATAATATTTTTAAGTTTTTAAAAATATAAATACTTAGATAATTTTGTGTCTTATATTCTTTTTCTTATCATTATGTGGATGAGAAATTATTAAATGACAACTATAAGTTAACCTAAATTTAGATATCCATAAATTAGGTTTGGTTTTTTTGTGTGGTTATAATTCAAACCCTACCCAAATCTAATTCTTAAACTAATTTTAAACCCAAATCTAATTCAAGGATTGATTTTTAAATTTTAAAGTTTAACTCATCAAACCATATAGATTGGATCAATTTGTACGGATCAGTTTGATAGCCATCCTTGTTCTCCTGACATCCACTGTCGATAAATCTTAACCTCCAGACATAGGATTGGAGTCATGGGAATGTACCATAAGGCTTGAGGTAGATCTTTAGTTATATGAGAATGTTACCAAAAGTTATTTTTTTAACCCTCATTAAAGATTCAAATTCTGCCAAGGATATAATTGCCATATTGAAATTCTCAAACTATAACAGAATCATACCAGTTGTCACAAAGTCCAGATTATCAAGAAACCGAAATTTGAAAACAACTAGGAAACTAGAAGGACTTTACTAACCTACCAATTAGGCAAATAACAAACAAAATTTGGGGTTTATGAAGGAGTATATTAGGATCTACTCTCCTATGAAGCATCTCAATGTTTAGTTTGTGGTTTTAAAAAAAAGAAAAAAGAATTTAAATTATAGTTAAAACTTAATCGACGTTATAATGAGTTCAAGACTTTAAGCCTACCATCATATTACAATATGACCTAAGAATAAAAACTCCCTATGGAAGATAGTATGACTATCTGCATAATAAACAACAACAAGAACAATTATAAGCACCATTGAACTTTCATCTTTATGGGAAAGCTTATTCATGATTTCTGGTATTTAAGATTTTTATTTCTCTTCCTAGCAGATTTCCTTTTTGCAAATTTGGATTGCACGAAAAAATTACTAGGGATGTCTGGGACATGGTTTACAGCTAGTAGGGTATCAACGTCTTCTGTTTGTTCGATATCTCCTATCTCTTAATTCGCTCAACAGTTGTAACTAGAGTCAGAATGTTGGCCCAATCCATCTAACAATGCTCCAAATATTAGGAGGGGAAATCATTCGCGCCATTATCTAGATTCTCCACATTGTTTGCACTGGAATTGTCAAGAGTTGTCTTTCCCTGAGAAATATGTGTGACAACTTGTTCAGCCCTCGATCCAACTAGTTGATTATCATTATATTGTTGCTTGTTCTTTTCCATTTTCTCCACTTCTGCGTCCTCAAGTCCAACACTTGGTTTTGTAGAAATAGAAATTGCTTCCTCTAAATTTCTTCAATTACACATATAGTAGATTCAACATTTTGCACATTCTTTTCATTATTTTTCCCAACTACATTAAAAATAACAACAGTAGAATCCCCTGTATCAATTGAATTTGTCGTCTCTTTAATTTCTTCACTTTCACATACTTTGGTTGCATCATTTGGATTCTTCACATTCTTTTCCTTTTTCTCCTCTGCAACAATATCATATCCAGCTACTGATTTTTTTAGTGTGCCTCGTTTTTATATTTCTTCCATTACCCTCCTCATTCTTATTTATCATAGGGACCTAAACTTTGGTTCCCTCTTTCATATATGGCTTCCAAGGATAAGACAACAGGATTTTATCCTCCTCCAATTCTCCACTATAGTTATACTTCATGAGAGGAATGTATTAAGGCAATATTTTCTTGTGTTCCACTTCAATTCACACCCTTGCATAACTAACTCTTTTGATGTTCACGATATTTTCATCCATAGCAGGAGGAACACCTAAGTAACTAGCTAAGTAGTTTAATCCTTTAGATGACCAGTATTTAAGGGAAATTTTGTGCAAATTGACCCAAATAGGAATTGTCTTGATTTTGCTTCTGCCAAGTTTGAATCTCATCCTCCACTTCTCTAAGAAAATTGGCTTACCTTGAATGTGTCAAGGTCCCATATCTATGACTTTGGCAGTCATTTCCTCTGACAAGAATCAAAAAATGAATATCTCATCTTCAGTTATCAACGTTGATTGAAGACCCCATTTCTTCCAATTCATATCAGCCTAATGTTGCACATTTGGGTAAGCCAATCTTTTTTTTTTTTTTGAGGAAGTATTCGACTAGTGACGCTTTCCATTTAGCTACTCCCTGCTGCAAAACTTCTATAAGAGGGGTGACAGGGTCATCCTTGTTTCCAGCTATGTACCGTAGTTTACCAAAGATCTTTGGGTCCCTAACAAGTCAACTCTATGACAGATTTCCAACATTCTGGGGTAATGGGATACGCTACTAGGTGGTTGGGAGAGGGGGAAAATTGGGGGAAATTCTCATTCTCCGATGTCTGGTTTAGATGTGAGCTCAGTTTGTGGTTTCCTCCATTCAGTTTGTGGTTTCAATCGAAAGCATCTTTACATTTAGTTTACCCTATATGGATATAAAAGGACCACTTAATTCATCAAAAAGATAATAGGTTAAAAGATCCTATAATCAAACTTAAAGTAGTAGGAGAAGGAGAAGGAGTAAAAAAAAAACGGTCGACTTGAATTATTAGGGCGTAAATTTCAGTTTTAGTGTGGACGAAAGTGATAAATTAAAATATAATTTGAGTATAAATCGTGGACTTCTGTTGATTAAAATTACAAAAATAAGAGCTAGAATATTTTTTGATGTTTGACCGATAATAAGTTGTAGAGACTGGAAAAAAGATGCAATATTTAACTACTAAATATTAAAAAAATCAAAACTATTAAATTAAATAATAGTAAAATATCCTTCAAAATTTGTGTCTTTTATTTCTAAAATATGATATTTTACAATCTAACTCTAAAATAATTAAAAATTCAATCATCAAAACTACCCTAAATGGATTTGAATAGCAATTACTTTAATAAAATTGCTATATTGTCAAAAGGCAAGTATTTTAAAATTTAAGATGTTAAATTTGAAGATAATTTAATTTATGTTCTTAAAATTATATTAAAAAGCACTTCACAAAATAATAGTCATTAATACTACCTAAAATATAATTTTAATTATTATGTAACATCTTGGAGTTTATTTCAGAACTAGATCTATAATGTAACATCATGAAATTTGTTTCAGAATTAGACCTATACGTGCATTGCTTTCTAAGTTTAAGCGTGACCTTCCCCTTCATGTTGTCATGCCATTGGGATTTTATGGCCGATCTCGAAGTTGCTCATTACAGTCTTTTTGTTTTTTTTTTCTGGAGTCTGAAATCTGAATTTTTACGAGGGTCCATTGCCAAGTGGTCCACTCAAAAAACAAAGCTTGCACATGTTCTATTTCAATAGCTCTATTAATTTCATATGATTTTACAAAATCAATTAATTATTAGGCCACTGAAATCTCATTAAGTATATCAATATAAATCTTTAGTTTCTCTTAATCTCTGTTGTAGTTCCACTCACTCCCCAAGTAAATATTTCCCATTCTTGATCTTATACAACCCAGATGAAAGCATCCCTTTTGATTTAGTATCTAGTCAATCGATCATCAATCGAGTTTCGAGTGCTCTTAAATCTACTTATACCTCATCTTGTTTTCTTCAAGCTATCTATCCAAGTGTGAACATCATCATACCAGAGTGCATATCCAAGCTTAAAAATTTTCTACGACCAAATTGGGTACAAGTGCAGTTATAACTTTAAAAAACAGAAATGAAACAATTTTTAGACATTAAATTTAATAATAACCAGTGACTATTTCAAGAAAACAATTCACAAACATTCTACCTCCATCCACTCTTTGAATTGGAAAATTTTTGCTTCTAGTAACAAACAAAATCCCCCAGTTCCTTCTCTTTCCAAGAAATGACTTACTTCACCTTGCCAATATGACCACTTCCCTTCAAAATTTTATGTTTAAGTATCAGGACGACTAGACTACAACTGTTTCAGTTACTCGGCTTGAAGAAGGAGCTTCCACCTGCCCCATAAATTAAAAACTTCTGTCACTAGCTTTAATATGGGGGATGCAGTCTTCAGCTTAACAAATACATGCAACCACCAGATATTGGTGAAAACATATTAGGATATAGGAGTATGCAATAGAGTTCCATTTAATCTCAAGGATGAACACAAGAAATTGCCTATGAGGTACAATTTTAGAGAAAATGAAGTATTCCCCATTCAGTACATAAGTGAAATGACATGTAAATCCAAAAAAAAGCATAAAACCTCACAATATTTTCATGTTTACTATCAATCATTTTATATGCATTAACATACAGTAACACAAGAAGCAGAGTCTATCCACATTAAAATGATGCCAGAAGCAAACATTTGATCAAAAGTTTACCTTAGCCGATTTAAAAAGTTCATCAAGAACTTCTGACAGAGTCGGATGAGCATGAACTGCAAATTTAATATCCTGCACCATGCAAAACATAAAGGTTTTCTTACATTTATCATCTAGAATAAAGTGAGATAAAGGCAACGTATCTTAGGCATGACTTATATCACTTCCAGAAAATTCAATTCAACATACGGGGCAGGTATTAACAGAAGAGAACAAAAATTGGAAGCTCCTTATTTAGAGATTGGAAAAAATCAGCCTGAGAATAAACTGAGCTATTAGAAGGTTTGTTTAATACATGTCTCCAGTAAGGCGTTGGATGATCTATGGCACTAGATGCCTCATGAATTAGTTCTAGCACACAACAAATAGTTATCTGATCTTGTAAAAAGAATACCAACCTGAATACATGTCCCCAAAGCTATGGCATTGGATGCTTCATGAATAAGATCTGCAGCATGCAAACCAAAAATATGGACTCCAAGTATCTCTCCATTATCAGGTCTGTATATAAGCTGAATAAAATAAAAGAAAATTAACCACAAAGCAACCAAATATAATTTAGACAGGTAAATTGAAATTCATGTCAAGTATATAAATATATATATATATAATTTTATAATTTTACATATCATGCAGAACTTATATGGACATTACAAAGGCAACTTACGTATGCAGTATGTTAATAGAGGCAATAGCACATCAGCCATGTTGTTATTGAATAGATAAATAAAATATCAACTATTATGAATAAAATTCATAGAAACACATGGCGTACAGCCTTTGGCTTGCGGCTGCCAGCCAACTTTTAGAAATAAACACACAAGGCATAGCCCAATAGTACTTGAAAATCATAAAAGCCATCTTCCCTTTACTCAAGTTACCAAAGAGTAAAAGAAATCCCGCACTCATCAACATTAACAAGTGCACTACTAAATAACTACTGGTTTAAATGATAACTAAACCATAATGGTTGCTTTATATTGAGCATATATGTCTGATCCAAGAGGTATGATAATAATGGGCACCAACAAACTGCCTTGGTCTAGCAGATAATAAACCAAGGAATCAATTAATAACAAACCATGCTGGAGAAGGCATTAACAGCCATTCACTGAAGAGATAGTTCAATGCCTAAATTTTGCTAATGATTAATATTATAATCTTTACAAGATTACTGTTGAAGAAGGAAATTTTCAAGATCTATATACCTTTGCAAGACCTTCTCCTTCGTTTTCAGCAAGCGCCTTGGTGTTGGCCTTAAAACTTGTCTTGGCAATACTTACTTCAAACCCCTCAACTTCAGCTTTCTCTCTTGCTTGAGGCTGCAAAAAATTGGTCCTTGGTCATAAGTACAGAAAAAGGAAAGAAAAAACTGAACAACATTACTCATTGTTAAGCAGCTAAACAAAAAATATAACCTGGAAGACAGTTGAATAATCAAAAACAAAAATATATCTATGAGGTTGTTGCAACATTTCAATAACACACCTCTGTCAATCCAACCATACTAATTTCAGGATGAGTGAAACAGGCTGCTGGAATGCTTAGATGATTAAGCACATGATCTCTTCCAGTGACTTGTTCAACCACTGTGTAAAGACATACACACAGAAGATCCAATGTGAACCAAATGAAGAATCAGTCCAGAAGTTGTTTAATTCTGGTAACAACTCACCTGAAATTCCTTGGGCACTTGCTGCATGGGCAAGCATCATTTTACCATTTGCATCACCAATGCAATATAAATGAGGTACCTGTAATTGATTGTAATGGGATCAAATCTTATCAAGAATAAATGTCACATATCACATTGTGCAAATACAGATCAGTAACAAACCAGATTTCCATCAGCATCAATAACCCTCATTCGCTCATCGACAGGAACAAAACCACGTAGAGTTGCCACATTAATCTGGGTGTGGAAAAGAAATTAGAAGATTATTTTCTTTCTGATAACAACTTTGAATAATTGCAACCAAATAATTAGAATAGCACACGCACATTCTCCAAGCCAAGACCGTTTGTGAATGGAGCCCGTCCAGTTGCAATCAGTGCTGCATCTACCTGTAGAAAAAAGCAAATACCAACTTACTATAGACTCCAAGATGTACGAATATACATCAAAATGAACAAAGATCATAATTGTGATGGGAAGTATAAATGCATGCTCACAGTGCAAAGAATTCTGATTATAATAAACCAAGGACATAGTTCTATTTTTTGACACATGGTACTGCATGCAAAGTACAAAGGAATGAAAACAAACTTGCTATTGGTACTTGTATAACTTTTAAAACATGGAATTGGATTTTAGTTGCATTCTGGTTATGGGGAATTTAAAAGTAAAGCAGGCCCAATCTACATTAGCCATTTAAGATGTCTCGAAATAGTCCAAATGAGTCCATACGCCAAGTATTGACCAACTAGTTCAAGATGGGGGTAAGTATCTCTTGGATGAACATCACAAAGGAGCCACAAATATAGAAGGTACCCTCTTTCCATATCATAAATAAAACTATTTTTTCATTCAGGAACATCAAAGTCTTAAGGATCGTTAACATCTCAATCCCAAACTTCAAAATTCATACAACTTAAATTACCTCCAAGGTATCTTTATGCTCCTTGGTCTTGGCATCAATGAGCTCGATAGTAACTGGTTTTCCATCCTTCGCTGGAGTAATCTATGAAAAATGGAAGTTGAATGGAATCCATACTAATTAAAAAAAAGAGAGAGAGAATACAAAGACCTAATAGTCCAGCAGCTCACTAAGGCCCACACATAGAGGAACTTCTAAGTTAAGTACCTTGGAAGCAAATACACCAGTGTGATAGTCAATCTTCCTCGGATTTATTAGAACTCGTTGGGCCAATTTTCCAATCTCAGGATCAAATCCAGGCATAAGCTGATCTAAAGCTTCAACAAAAGTGACCTAACAAAAGAAAATTATCTTCATGGACTTGATTTTCTGGATAAACTTCAAATGGAGCAAGGAAATACCATGAAAACATCATAAACAAGGACCACACCAACTATGAAAAGGGATTAGCACGGAAAACCTAGCAAGTCAAATATTTAGTAGTCTTAAAAATCATATGTTTTAGTTGATAGTAAAGCTTCAATAAACAAAGATAATTTCCAAACTACGGCCCATTCTAATAACACGTAAACAATGTCAAATACAAGTAAATTTGGAAAAATTTTAAGAAATTAATCAAAGAATAATGAAAACATTTTCCTATACTAAGCCAATATCTCCTAAGTAAAGTTGATGTCAACAAGGAAAGGGGAAAGAGAAGCATACATCATACAATTATGGAGACTAAGTTTCATCATACAATTATAGAGCGGAAGTCGTATTTAATATATTCTGATTCCCAAAAATGAAAAGAACATAAACAAGAAAGCTACCTCACTTCCCAGTGCAGTGTAGACATCGCTGAATTCTAGACCAATGTAGCCACTGCCCACAATGGCAATCCAATCAGGAACACACTCTAACTTAAGAGCATGGTCACTTGTAATCACAGTCTTTCCTGGAGGTCATGTATTGAATCAGAAATGGTGCATGCGAGAAAGAAGATATATGCAGAAAACAAAAGTAAGGATCTTTTTGTCCACAGCAGGAATACCAGCCTCATCCATGAATCTCTAACAATTGCAAAAGAACACAATCTTTACAAGTAGCAACAACTTCCAACTGCTTGTGAATGATTGTTACAAAGTCAAAGATTTTTTATCTGTCAGTACAAGGATCCAAACCGATCAATCCCAATGATGAGAGGATTTATGCATCTTCCAACTAAAGCCTGCAATATACCAGTATTGCAAAGATCTCCTTGACTTCCCAAAAGCACTTCAGAACTGCCTCTTTTTTTAGGAACAAAAAATGGTAAAATCATCCTCAATCAGTGTCCAGATCAGACACTTTATATTTACATTTATATGCTTACTAAATGGGGATACTCTGATTTACCTAACTTTCAAGCATTTCATATTGCCAAATAATACATAATGAAGGGAAAAATGAGCACTTGCTTTGCAAGTTTTGTAGGATATAAAAATACCATTTTTTACAACTGTCTGCTTGAGTAGAAAAATATGAAATATGAATGAAAGTTAGATCCTGTGTAACAAACATGAGCAAGGATGAAAGAAGAGAACAAATAGCTACCATCAATTTCAATTCCCTTAGGAACAAATGGCACAGAACCAGTAGCAATGATTATATCTTTTGCAGTCACTATGTTGTCTTTCCCATATTTCACCTTTTGTGGGCCCTGATGAATTAAAGAAATATAAGGCATAAAAACATGCATGTCTATGACTAATATTGACCTTAATGGTATTCAAAATTTAGAGCAGCAGAAGTTTCGTTTTTAGCGAGTGAACTCAGGAACATATGCTTATGATACAAGTCAGAGCCTCACTCACCAAAATTGTAGCCATGCCGGTCAGTATATCCACACCCAAAGCCGTCATAGAATTCGTCAAATTATTACGAATTTTTGAGGCAAGATTATTAGCATGATCAGCTACTCCCTGTCTGTCATACCCAGCAGCTGAGACCTGGCACAAATTTCAAACAGAACATTAACATCCCATTGATCTATTTTTCATAGTAGGACTAGAATTCTCTTTCTCTTAGGTTCTTTGGTTAGCATAAGCATTGAAGGACAAAAGGCAGTCAATAAAGACGAAGCCTTGTTACCTGCAGACCAAGAGCTTTTAGGTGATGCTCACTCTGAAGTTCACGCATTCGACCACTCACAGCAAGAAGAGCCTTCGAAGGAACACAACCTCTGTTCACACACGTACCTCCCACTACATCCCCTTCTATTATAGCAGTTTTTAGACCCTGTTTAGCAAAACCCATGACTAAAATCTTCTAAACTCAACAACTTCACATACCAACCAAATCAAATTATCGAAAAATGTACCTTCTCGACGGCGTGGAGAGCAGCACCGTGACCGTCGACGCCAGCTCCGATAATGATCAGATCGTAATCGAAAGACTTGGGGGCACTTCCATTGTCACCGAGGGAAGCTAGAATCTTACTGGATATTTGTTTAAGTTAAGGTTTTTATCAGATCTAAAGCAACAGGAATACGGAGCAGAAAAAATTAGGGATTTTGTAAATAAGATGAAGATTGCGAGGTCTGTGACGGCCGAGCAAAAAAAATATTAGGAGGCTGTAGAAGAGACTTACATCTTAGAGATCGAGAAATCAAGGACCCACACTGAGAGAGAGAGAGAAGGTTTGAGACGATGAGGTTGAAGGAAGCGCAGCTCTTAGATACAGAGAACGAGACAGAAGAAGCTAAAACCACAAAGAGTGGTTTTTAAAGGACGGTTAATGTAACCGTCGGTCGACGACGCCTCAGTCGTAGCCGCCGCCGTCTAGGGGACGAGGAAGAGCAGAGAGGACGAGGAAGAGCAGAGAGGACACTTGTTAGAGGCGCAGAAGGAAATGAAAAACATAAACAAAACCTTGCTTTGGATGGTTGGTCTGAGAAAATGAAAGAGAAAAGAACAAGAGAGGACTTGGATGAAGAGGAGATGAGATGCGTCGATGAAGCTGGGAAGGATACTCTGGTTAATGGGAAGAGTTATTAATCAGTGAAGATGAAGATAAGAGAGATTGGAGAGTGAAGCAAGAAGAGGACCAACCGTGGAGAAGACAGGAAGTCGAAGGAGAAAGAGAGTGGAAACTTCGAGAGTGAAGAGGACGGGATTTAACGAAGAAGCAGGCAACCATAAGATTAAATGGACGGTTGGGATGGATTGCGTGGTCGTCCATCCCAACTCGTCCTTTATATATATACTTAATAATCAATCTACTCTTGGTTTTAATTTCAGTTTTTAATTCTTTCTAAAAGATACATCTTCTATTCACTTTGACATCGTATGATATGATGATGCTACTTCCGTTTTTAATGGTTGGATTCGTATAATCATTAATTGGCAGCTCCTAATATGTAAATCAAAAGTTTATCTATATTTGACTTAATTCTAAACAAAATTTAAAATTTACTTAATTTTGTAATATTAAAAAATTGGCACTAAAATATTCTAATTTTTACAAAAATAGTTTTGGTTAATATTAATGATACATCAAATTATTGTTTTTACCCTGTTATATACTATCCGGTAGGATAGGAATATCACAAATAAAATAAAATTTGCTATTTAATACAATAAAAATATTAAATTAATTATTAAAAAAAACCCTAATTATCTTTAGAATCCCTCCTCGTGTCTCCTTTCCCTCTCCACTGACTTACTTTTATTTTTTACTTCAACTATCTAGAAGGTAAGGTTGGAACACCATGACCTGTATAGATCCTTTATCAAAATCAATAACTTAACAACTCGGGCACAAAGATAGAAGTAAAGGAAGATTCGCAGCTCATGTATAATCCTGGATTCTACAGAGTTGCTCGTTTTCTCAAGTTGCTTGAAGAGGCAGATTCGAAAAAGTACTTTTCAATCTTTATTCTGGTATACTTGGAAGAAGCTTGGTTATGTGTGATGATGGATCTTCTGTACAGCTGTGGGTTTATTTATCACAAAATTAGGAAAACCAAAGTTATTGTATGAGGACTTGATTATTTCACGTAACAATCGAAATTTGCATATATTGAGGGTTGTTTTCTCCGTTTGCATATGTTGGTCTTACTTGTAAACAAACCTGCAAAGCAAAAGCAGTAAACACAATAAGATATAACTGCTTTCTATGTGAACCCAGTTGAAGCTTGAACAAGCAAATTATTGTATTTATGTTGTCCACAGGTCAAAGAACCAGACATGTACAAATTTCACCAACACTCATCTCTTCAGCCCAGCCGATATAGGTAAAAGGCAAAGTTTTTCTTCTCATATATATTTGTGAATTCTGCAGCCGCTACTCTTCGAATATGCATGGTATACAACAGACATAATGAAAGGCAAAGTTACTAGTTCAGGAACACATGACAGTGTCAATTTGGCAATAAACAAGGCCACTGGCAAACTCTTTTGCTTTAGAGTCTCCAGTGATTCCTGGCAACATTGGATCTCCAATATGTTTGTCTGGTTAACTACAAAAAAAAGTATAGATTATGCGACGTTTGACTGGTGATACGTTGCAAAAAACTCTAACCTTTCTTGATGTTTTTTAAATGTCAGGAAATGTGAGAGTTTTTGGGGACGTTGGGCTCAGACGACGCGAAATCTATGAAGTAATTCAGACATTTTATTATTGAAACGTGGCCAAATAAATCTCACGACGTCTTCATGAAGTAAACGTCTTGGAAGTGTTGGTAAAAAATTAAAACTCAGTCGTTTATCATTTGGGTTTCAAAGTCTTCTTCAATAATCTCGCGCGCCTCCTGCCTCCCATATACGTACTCCTCTCTACACTCTCTCGTCTACAGACCACCTAAAAATTCTTTTGCTCAACGTCGCCGCCCCACTCGTCGTCAACAGCTTCATTTCTCTTTCCCTTTTCGTTCAACGTTCGAGTATATATCTATCTCTTTCCCTTTTCCTCTCTCGACCAGATTCCTAATTCTCCCTCACAAAATCACGCGTCATTTGTGCTCACGGTTGGATTCCTAAGGTACACCCCAATGCCCATGCATTCTCTTATTCGTATATAATATGCAAAATTTCGAACCTCTATCTGGTGTGTCAACGTTATTCGAAGCACATGAATGAAATAAACTTGTCTTCCAAGGATTTACAGTTTCTATGTTTATCCATATTTATGCGTCATGTGTTCCATAGATGGAACACCGAGTTGACCATGAATATTTCTTGATTTTCTGTTTTGATTTTCAAATTTAGTATAAATCTTGTCTTAATTCATTGATTAAACCAAATTTCAATTATTT
>JANIHZ010000209.1:32676512-32691462 GCA_027478365.1 Erythroxylum rufum | reverse complement strand
TTAAAATTATCAAACTAAAATCCTCAAAATAATATAAACATGTCTCAAAATAATTTAAACATGCCTAATACGAATCGAGGCCCAACATTTAGGCTGGTGTAAATTTGTCCTATTTAGGTCTCTAATTGTTGTAAATGTGGATTTGTCTTCTTTCGATATTCTACCCCCTATGTGTTTACTTGCCCAATCTGGTTAGCAAATTGTGTGACCATATCTTCCAAGGATTGACTAGTGGGTTGATTTTGAGGTGGGTTGTATAAAAGTAAGACCTTGGATTGTTTTAATTACTAATAAAAGTAGGTGGATTTGTCCTAAGTCTATATCTAAAGTTTGGATGATCTTTCCAACACTCATTATATGTGTTTGAAAAAGGGTTATATTTTCTTTGTGTTTGTCTTAGATAACTACCCATAACATTCACATCTTGAACTTGCAAAGAAGGACATGCATTAGTAGTGTGAGTAAAATTAGTGCAAATTTCACAAGCACGAGCTTGGGTAATACTACCAGCTACAAGTTTCGACACTAAAGTAGTTAAATGTGATACTTGTTGAGAATTTTCCCTTAGTTGATCCTGAATGGAATGCACGTCTATTTCGTTAACTCTACTAACTTGATTAATCTCATTTTTGGTTCCAAATTGTTGTGAATTTTCAGCCATGTTATATATTAATTATCTAGATTGTGCAAGAGTTTTATCAACTAATGCCCTGCCACTAGCTACATCTATCATACTCCTATCATGTGGTAAAAGTCCCTCATATAAATATTGTATTAAAATTGATCACTAATATGATGATTGGGGCAACTAGTACATAGTCTTTTTAAATCTTTCCCAATATTCATATAGTAACTCATTCATGTTTTTTCTAATTCTATATATTTCTTTCCTAATAGATCATGTTTTACTAGCAGGAAAATATTTTTTAAGAAATGCTTTATGTAATTCTGCCCATGTGTTTATAGATGTATGAGGTAAATAATATAACCGATCTTTAGCAAAATCGTGCAATGAAAATGGAAAAAAATGTAATTTCACTTGTTCTTCATCAATTCCTTCAGGTCTCATAGTAGAAAAAATAACCAAAAATTCTTTTAAATTCCTATAAGGATCCTCACCTACACGTCCATAGAATTTAGGCAATAAATCTTAAAAACTTGAATTCAACTTCAAGAGTCTTTCCAAGATTGGAAAGACAATGTGTAAAGGTTGATCTTCTAAGTTTGGCTCTGAAAGTTGCTTCAAGGTAGCTGCGGCCATTTCTATCCTTTTGTCTTCCTTTTCCAATTTGATTTATACTTTAGTTTCTTTTCTATCTCATAATTTCATAAAAATCACCATTTCTCTTCCTTACCTATTTGTTTTGAAAACAAAAGAACTTCAGTTATGATTGAAAAATAAATAAACTAGGCAAATAAAACTTTCTGTGACAAAGGCACTAAAATTTGATAATTGTCATTAGGCATATATAAATTAAATACTTATTTTAATTTGAATTTATTAATCAATTTAGAGTAGAGTAAATAAGAGTCAATCCCATAAAGAAAGTTAATTTACTAATTTAGTTTATTAATTATAATAAATCTAATTAAAAATGTTCTAAAAATCAATTTGTTTTTTTTAAGAGACAATTATATCCTAATAATTTTGGTTATACAAAAAGAATTCCAAAATAAAATATCAACACATAATATCCTCTTTAACCCACATAAATGAAATACAACATCAAAACTGAAGAAAATAAATTCATAACATATTCTTAGAATCATGTAGTCAATATTTAAAAGCTAGAAAATCATTTTTTTTAATGATGAAATCAAATTATACAAATATGAAATTTTAAGTGGACAACCCCTATTTCATTTTGCAATATTTTTAAAGCAATCAATTGGCAAATTACATATCTAGTTCAATCAAGACATATACCTTTACATAATTAAACTAATAAAACATATTTCGATAAACGAATGAACCATTAAAAGAAAATTTCTAGATTTGCCACAATATATATTAATCAACATATTCGTATGAAATATCCATTACATAGTTCTTTTTAAGATAATACATTAAGCTATGCTATTTTTTGAGTTGAGACAGGATTAAACATACATAATGAAGCACATATAAAGATTTCGTCCAAGTTGTCCATTTTCAACCAATTATCCTCACATATAAGTTTAACTTTATTTATAAGCTGAAACTAGGAAAAATTTGAAAACCAAAATAATTGTAATAATGGAACCTATAAATTTAGCTAAACTAATACGTATATACAAAGTGGGGGCAGCGATTGCTGTTTAAATTGAGTCTAGAAATCAAAGAAATAAAACAAAAATCTAACCTAATATTTACAAATGAGCAAGCATGTTTCAAATTTTAGTTTATTCATGCAATTCCAACATATCTAAGATGATATGAGACATTTAACAAATTAAATATACAAAACCAACCAATTGGTTCCTACCTATCCCTTTTCACTCTTTAGAATTGAACCAGCTCATCTCAAGCATCAAAAACATGTTAAGCACAACGGAACAAAATCAATAACCGAAATTTGTATGACAAATATCGAAATTCCAACTCATACAATTACATATGAATCACTAATTTAACTTATCACGTTCAAATAATCAAGTACATCTCCAATCAAATAAGAACATGAATCAATTGCATAAATGTTAATCCACTCGATATTTACTTGAATTAAATAAAAAATAATATACCATAGTTAAAATAATATGTCTAAACTAGAATTCAACAATTAATCATAAATTAATTATAAGAAACTAGAAACAAATAGAGTAGGGTTTCCAAAAAACTCATTCAATTTTTCTGCCTTCACAGACGTCAGACCAACCTTAAAGGTCTGGAATTTCTTCCTCCACTAGTCACAAACCAGCTCAAAACAGTTAGATATTTTCTCTCCTTTCACTCCCAAATGCTCCTTTCAATAATTCCTAGCTTTAACCTACCTTGAAAGCATGAAAGAACCTCTATGACCTCTCAACCTTGTGTGATTGCTTGCTTTGTCTTTCTCCTCCTAAGCTACCATTTTTAGTCTCAGAAACACACCCTAGTTGCCACACATTACTGGATTTAGATGAACCTCCAGTTATCTTCTTCCCTTTTACATGGATTTGGATGAGTTTCTGCTTATCTCTTCCATTTTGAAGAGATCAAATGGAGATAAAATTAGGTTGGCGAGTCTCCTTCTCCACCCCCTATGCTGTTTATGTTGATTTCTCTGTTGATGTTGCGTTTTCTCCTATGCTTCTTCTCTATTTTAACGTTTTCGCTTTTTTTTCTCTGTTATATGTTTTGGACTTATATGTCTGCTATTGTGCATTTTGCCCTCTTTTTCCTCGAGACTCTGCATTTTACTACTAGCATCTTCTCCTCTAGACTCTATTGCATTATACTCTTTTCTGGATGTGTCACTTTGCATTTTTTGGATTCTTCTTCTATGCTTTTGTTCTATTCCTTCTTTTATGCATTTTGATTTCGTTCTTGGCTATTGCTCTTTTATTCTTCTCCTTTCTACGATTTGTTTTGCTTTTTATCTATTGGGCTACTTCTTCTCCTTGTTCTGTTGTCAAGGTTTTAGATCTAGGCTAGGACATGGGCTAAAATTTTAGGCTATTGCTTTTCTATAGACTGCTTCTTTGTTCTGGGATTTTCTTCTGGGATAAACTTCATTTTGGCCCAGAGTTTCCTCTAGATTCTTTTCTTTAAGTCTATCAAGCCTACAAGAAAATATTTGGTACAAATTGAACCCTTTTTAAAAGTAAAATATAAAATAAATAATTAGGGTTAATCCACTAGCCTTCCAAACCAATCTGACTTAGCGAGAGCGGAGCGAAGGGAATGAGCTGGTGCTCTACTCTATCTAATAGGCATTCAGGGACCAAAGACTCCTTGCAAGAGGTGCATTCCCTTATTTATACGAACATAGAGATTGGTCTTGAAAGAAGAGATTGCAAACATGGAACTCATTCTCTAAGTGTTACTTTGGTAGAGAGAAGTGGAAAAATATAAAGAAATCATCGAAAGATTCATCGAAATACAAGATTAAGCCTCTACATTACAAGAACATTCGATAGAAGACAATCAGGGAGATGTAGAATTATGAACTCATTGTTTTCGATTCATATTTCTATTTATATATGATTGTTTTTGTATTCGATCATGTGTAACTAAACGTCCAGTTAGTATTTATGTTAGATGAACCTTATGTTAATATTTTGATATGAATTGATTTTTTTATTAATGCAATTGGTTGTTTGATATATTGTGATCTAATTACGTGTTTTATTTATATTATAATAATGCGAGAATATTATATCATAATCTGATTTCATAAGTAGAGATTGAGAAATCCTAGTATGAATAGATCTACTGTAATTAGGAGTTGATTGCAACCCTAGAGATAGGATAACATAAATCTTCTAGATTAGGATGAAACCTAATAAATGAAATCATAAATCAATAATGCAATCCTATAAGATATAACCTAAGTAATTCAATTAGAGACTTTATGTGTAACACCCTCTATACGAAACTTACAACTATCTACACATAAGGCAACCAATTTCCTGTACATACATTCATGACATGCATTTCAGTTCAATGTTATACATATACACATTACAAAACTCTCCAATGCTTAACATTATCATTTAACACTAGTAAAACATTTTTACATTTACATCGTAATCCAAAAGAAAACATACAATTTCCTTTAACCATTATATGTACAATCATATTTAAATAAAAATGCCTTCCAAAAGTACTTTTTCTTCTATATGTTGGCCTTGGTCCTTTTAGATGTTCCCTGTACCTCACTCATATGACTTGAACCTACACGGATTAACACTCGTGCTAAGCTTGAAAGCTTAGTGGGGAAACACTTAGTTTGGATAACCACTCACAGCATTCATCCGCCAAGCACATACATTCGTGAATATCATACAAATCTAAGCAATGAAGACATACTTAATCAAATAAATAATGCAAACATGCTTCAATATTTTTTTTCATATACCGTAAATTCACCATTAAAACTCAAACATTGATATTCAACACTCAATGATTCAAATTATCAATACAAATGAAAATGCTCATTCATGTACCGATTATTTATATTGTCATACTGCATTTCTTATTTATATCTCTTTACTTTAATTTCTGCGTTAGGCCTGCACATTTTCTATGGTGTGGATAACGGGTGTCGTGGATATCTAAAGATATCGAGCTGTGGATACCTGAAGGTATCAAACTATGGATACCCGAAGGTATCGAACTGTGGACATTGGTGGTGTCAAACTTTAGCATCTGCATTGTACACCTATAGGAATGCCTATCTATCCACAACCAAGACAATAAAGCAGGCACTATAACATTTTCTTTAACCATTTGCAAATTTCACAATTCATATATTAACAAATCATATGAAATACATTTCAAGTCATAAAATTTTTATTTTCATTCATACATGTAATTCATGGCTTACCACCATTAGGAGGGTGCTAAAATCACACTTTTATAATCATATTATACATATATGAGCAATAAATATACATACCAATCATTTATGTACAAGTAAGTTTTCTTTGGAATGCATTATGCTCAATATTAAATTCTATTGTTCGATCACCCAATTCACACATGGTAAGTCCTACTTAATTTATTTGGAAGTGTTTGAAAGGTATCATACACATTCAAAAAGATTCGGTAAAAAAAAATGGAAACAAAAACAATGCCACGGTCGTGACAGACACTCTCTCCATTCATACCACTACTTTTCCTTAATATGTGTATAGAAAAAGTCAGAACTGGGTTTCGAGGTCTTCTAGACATTTTTTCCTCTATGTCTATAGTTTCTATAGCACTAACAATCAGACTATTTGGACTTCTAAATCATGAGATATAAGCAAAATATCACAAGCTGCTCCAAAACAGGGGCAGCATCAGGTCACCTTTCTTGATCTCAATTTCCAAGGTCATAGCACCAGAATTAAGTTAGAGTTCCTTCTAAAGATATTTAGTTATATGTCTTAGGTTTCATATGCAACTAAAATCACACACTTTAGGGTTTTGTAGGCTGAGTTATGACTCAAACAATGTGGCTAACTCAAACAATTCTACTACAAAATACTCTCTTATCATATTCAACCAATTCTATCCAAGATAACACCCAAATAACACCAAAGCAACATCCCATAAACATTTCCACATCCAATTGAATCTTTATATCCAATCAATCATACACAAATATAGAAATTAACTAAGTGAAGTCCCAAACCTTAAAATTGGCAAAGTAGTTCTTCTAATGCTTTTCCTTTCCTTCCTTTTTGGTTTTGCCTGAATGACCAAGTGAAAAATGATGGGTGAAGAAGATGAAATGGAGAGGAGAAAAATCTGAAGCTAAGCCATCAAAGTTTCATTCATCTCCCCTCTCCATATGCCTTTTCATGAATTTTCTAGTCTTAGACACATGTTTCAATCCCATTAGACAATATGTCACAATCTCACTGGACCATGTGTTACAATTCTATTGGACCATGTGTTATAATTATATTGGACCATGTGTTACAATTCTATTGGATCATGTGTTACAATTCTATTGGACACACATGCTTTAATCTTGTTGGTCCATGAGTTGACTTTAGGCAAATTGCATATTGGTCTTTCTCCTTCCTTTAATTCCCACATTGGCCTCTAATATTATCAATTTATTTCATTCCCCTATGTCTTAATTTTCTAATGTAATAAGTTTCATGCAATTTGGTTAATTATTTCAGGAGTTATACCCAAAACACTACAGGCTGTTCGAAAATAGGGATAGCAGCTATAACTCAACTTCAAGCCAGAATTCAAAAATTTTATAGGCACAATAAAATTTTGGTTCTTAAAAGTTTTAGATCTATGTCTCTAGTTTAATCTCCACTTAAAATCATCCAATTTGGAGGTCTACAGGCCAAGATATGCCCAAATTACAAAACTATGTTCAGTGGAACCTATCCATTCAATGAGGTACACATCCCAAATCAACTAACTTCAGACTTATCATGCAAGAGCAACACAAAAACACATCTCATTTAGCCAAAAACATCTTATTTACTTATGGAATACTTCTTTTATCAATTTCCCCCACATCACATTCATAAATCCAAGCAAGCATATCAAAAAAATATATACATATTTCACATCTAAGTATATATGTCCATGTCGAAGCGAACAAATTATCAATTTATCCATGTCTTTTACATTAAGTACCATTATGTCTCTTACTATACTTAGATGCACTCAATTCATTATGTTCACTTCTTAATATACCATAGACATGCTATAATACTTCCCAAGGTATATGTTGGGGTGTTACATTAAGATTAGTTGTTAACAGACTCAAGGTCAGCTATTAGCATACTATAGGAGTCTTCACAGTCTAATACATCAACAAAACAATTGTATGATAAAAGATCAATCTGTTAAGGATTTAAAGGGATTTGAACCTAGATACTAACATGTGATAACAACAGCTTTCTAAATGAATTCCACTGTCTTTACATTCATTATCATTTCCTATTTCTTTAATTATTTTAGTTTTTATTTTCTTTTTATTAAAAATCTAAAATTAATCCGTAAACTAGATAATAAGGGAATGGTAATTATTAGTATTCATCGTCTTCGTGGGATCAACCCGTACTCGTTGGTACTAGCTACAACTACATTGTGCACTTACAGTTATTACATAATTGACCAACTCACAAATAAGTCAATTAACTTTTTAGCACCGTTGTCGAGAACTTTGATATTAGAAAAACCTGAATACTATTACTGTTAGAGTGTTCCATATTGCCTAAACATGAAAATGTTAAAAGGTTTATAAGTGGTAAGGGTCAACTATCTAAATAACTAGTTCTAGTTATTTGGACAATGGTTGACCCAAGCCCAATTCTTGTTAGGGGACTCTACACTCTGCCCATATTAAAAATTTTGATATGATATCAAAGCAGGTTTGGTCCAGATTATTAATTTCCCGGTCGTCTGTCTGGATGTCTAGTCCCAGCGGCCTAGTCCGGTTACTACTGCGTATATTTCAAATGACAACTGGATGTCCAGCCCTAGTTGCACGAGAGGGAGTATTAGAGTGTCTCATATTACCTAGACATGAAAATGTTGAAGGTTTATAAGTGGTAAGAGTCAACTATCTAAATAACTAGTTCTAGTTATTTGGACAATGGTTGACCCAAGTCCAATTCTTGTTAATGGACTCTGCACTCTGCCCATATTTAATCTTATTTTATTTCATCTGTGTTTTTATTTTCTTTTATTTTAATTTTGCTTTGTATTTATTTCCTTTTGTTTATTTTAGTTTTAAACAGAGTAATCAAACAGGTAACATGTTTCCACAAAAGATGATCAGGCTCTAGGAGGAAGATGACGATGAATCATTAGGGTGCCTACTGCAGCTTTGATGAGCAAACTGATAAAGAAGCAACTAAAATCGGTGAGGGAATTGTCAGTAGAGATCCATCTAATCGTGAGATAAATAACTTCGTTCAGGCTAACCTTTCATTATTGGGAATACGAGGCCAAAGTGAATACATGGCTCGAGGATATATTTGTCCCTAAAACTGTAAAAAGTTAATTGTCTGTTGCTCTGTTAGCATGTCATGATGTTCCATTCGTACTAAGTCAAATAACTAAGTAACTTGCCTTTCATAATCTATATACAGTCTGCTGTGTGTTGTCAAGTTTGATGGCCCTTGAGGCACCCATGGATTGCTTAATGACCAACTTATGTTCTTCTGTACAGATGAAGAAAGTAGTTAAAAGAAGAAACGCGTTTTATTACATAACAGCAACTTCAAGGGTAACGACCTGGGATATATATATTTGTATAATTTCTGACATAATTTTCATCAGACTTAGTTTTTGGTGGAGTTCATGGAAAAGGGACTATAGGTGGGAGTACAGTGAAGGGGAAACTTCAGAATCCTTGCTCCTCAGTGGTCAGTTCTTCAAATATATGTTTCCATGGTTTAGTGAAATTAAGCCTTGAATATCAGAGAACATTTGTAAGAACTTAACGTGGAACCGAGTCCCTGATCAGGCAAATGGATTGGCCTTCGTGTTTTACGCGCAATAATGACCGAGTTGATGATCTCATCAGTAGGATGAAAGACTGAAAGGACTTCAAAACCACGAAGGTCATTAGGATCAATTACTGGGTATAGAAATGCTCGAGCATCATGTGCACTCCTTAGCAACAGAAGAGCTCCAGTAGCCATGTGCTCAGCCAAGTGGTTAATGACCTGGAGTTTCTCTTCTTTGTTCATGCCCACGAGAGCTGCCAGGAAAACAACTTCATATTCTTTCAAGCTTTCTGAAACATGCATAATATCTGCAGTGTGGAAAAACATTCTCTTGGATAAGTCAGGATAAGATGAAATTAGGTGGAGGGCTTTCGAATTTGCCGATGGGTCAATATCATAGTTGTGAAAGTTGGTAGTCTTCAGGTGATTTGTAGCTAAAATGATTGATGTGAGTGGAAGGGGTCCAGAACCAACAAAGGCTACACGTTTAGGAACCTGCACACAAATATCATAAAGCATGGAAGACTCCAATTTGCTAAGTTTGACGTAATTGGAATAGTAAGGGAAAGCCCTGATATGGTCAAGAGAGTTCTCATAAGATCCTATTAGGGTAGAGAAATGACTTTCTAAGAGACCCTCAGCTTTCCCACAAAGCTTAATTAGTTTGGACCTAATGTCTTGAACTCTTGGACTCAATTTGTGAATGTCAAGGTCACATTGTGGTATACATAAGAGTACAAGCTGGGTGAAGAGAGAGTTGACATGCTTAGAGGGGCTTAGGTTTTCTAAGCTTGCAATCTTTTCATAGATCTCAGAGACCTTCTCTATCAGCAGCTCCTTTTGGCAAACCATGGAGACACAAGCTAAGTTACTGAGCAGAAGTTGCAGACAAAATTGGTCAAGTGATCCCTCCAATGCTCCAAGGGAACTATTTATAGGGATGTGGGCTACAGAAAGTGATTTCTTCATTCCCCATTATAGCAATGGCCATTCACGGTATGGCACTTGAGATACTATTATGTTTATTATGATGGTTCATTGAGATTAACTGGAAATATTCTTCGGGACGAGGAGAACCGCAAACGGCCCTCAGCCAAAAAAAAAAAAATCGTCCAGAAGAATATATATATATATATGTATAAAGTTCCCTTGATAAATTAATTTCTGATAAGATTACTGTGATAAGATGTTGAAATCCAGCAGAATACACAAGGAATTGCAGCTGAAGGAAGGTGGACGAGAGCCAGGCCAAAAGGGCTAAATCCAAATGATCCCAGTCATGAAGCACTTGAGTAATGAGTCATGAGCACTACACAATTTTTTTGGTTATGGTGCGTCTAACTTTTTAATCTTGGACGCCCCATAACCAAAACTGAAGTTGCAGTTGACATCCAACTGCTTGCTGACACCTCATTTAGTGTATCTGATTATAATGGAAAACTCGGACCTGTATTCCTGAAGTCCGTTGTGAAGGGGTCTGACTTACTATACGACTACTAAGAACTCTTTGTAAAGCACTGTAATAAAGAAATACGCCAGTCAAGCCCGTGAGCATATCATGTCGACATATTATGTTGTCATGAAAGCTTATCTTAAATATCAAATATTGTCTGCATATTTTACATTGGCTTCTCTCTTCCAAATTCAATAATGGGTTGCAACTCAGATCTCATTCATGTCTTTGTGGTTGTAATTGGATTAAAACTGTCTGCTCTTCATTCCTATTATTTAGATGAAAATATTTTCTTTTCACTCTTACTCTTGCTTTATGACAGAAAGCTGGACGTTGCAATTATGGCGCCACATAGACTTTGGCTGTATGGGATGAGTTCTGAAACTTTGAAAGCATTTTCTGGTCTAACAGTCATCGAACAAAGAAGAAATGATTGAAGCAGAAGCTTGCTGAAAGAACTAACGTCTCACATTTGGCAAAGATCTTTCCTTATTTTTATCATGTTCTTACAATTTGGGGGAATGGGGAAATTTTCTTTCAGAATAGAGCTTGGGAAGGGGATAGTTTTGCTTATTTGACTCAGTAAATCCAAATCAGATAAGAAAACTATATAGGCCTTGCAATCATCATCAGAAATCTGTTTATTAATTAAATTAAATCAATATAGCTTTCCCATTAACTCCAGCTTAATACTTTCAATAAACAGAAAAATTCGGAACGCATATATATTTGTCAACCCTCTTGCACGTCGCTCAATGGCTTCAGGATTCTGGAGGGCTCATAAAGATGGCTAAAAGGGCTTGACCCAAATACGCAAAAGTAAAAGGATAATTTTTCAGTGTTTGGAAACTCAGATCTTAATGTGGCAACTCACCAGACTTAAGACCCAAAGTAAGAGTTTAGCCCACAGCCTCTTTCACTGTAAGGCGGTGGAGGGAAGCGATTGGGTTTCATTTGTTTGTCTGACATGCCACATGGAACCACATTGTATTTGCCACTTGTTTCAACCTGAGAAGGTGTAAAAAATGTCAACTACCTCTCCATTAAAGCTTTGAACTTTCCAAACTTTTCTACCTCACAAAACAAAGTTGGGAAGAGTGGTATCAAAAGAAGATGGAGGACAGGAGTGGGATGATTGGGAAGTGGTTGAAGAAACACCTTCACCTCTACGTTGCTGCAACAAGACACACTTTTATACTCAGCATTCGTGACGGGTCAGTCGATCTCTCCAATTTTAAGAAATGGCTGGTATGGTTCCTCTACTTTGATTCTGAACTAATGGTCTGGGCATGTGTTACTGTTCGCCCATCTTTGATTTTTTCTGTTCTCATGTTTCTTCTGTGTTTGTGTAAATCCCATTTGTGTTTTTACTGAATGGCATCTGATAAGAATGACAAAACATTTGATTGATCAGTTGATTGAAACATACGTAGTGTCCTGTTTTAGGTGTCACATGTACTCCAATGACGTAGTGTGGATTTTGCAACTTACATAGTGCTCTGTCGTTCACTGGCTTTGGTCCTGGACACTGTATTGATCACAAATCATTAAGAGTTGCAGGAACAGGATTATATATTTGTGAGAGAGTTTGTCCCTTTTGTGGCTAGCGTAATGATTAAAGCTTCCAAGACTTCGGATGATAAGAATGATATGGAAGCTATATTGGGTGGTTTGACCTCTCTAAATGATGAGATTGACTGGTTCAAGCAAGAGGCCTCAAAATGGAGTATTCCCCTCTCTGGCACCATTGTTCATAAGGCAAACGAGAATTACTGCATGTGCGTTATCTCTTTGATACAATTGAATTTAAGTGGAGATAATTAGCTGATCACTATCAGTGTTCTGGTGCTATAGCTGCAGAATTCTCACCTTTAATTTGAATTTAAGTGGACATAATTAGCTGATCACTATCAGTGTTCTAGTGCTATAGCTGCCGAATTCTCACCTTTAATCTAGGTAGTTTAAGCAAACACTGAGTACTGCAAGTATTTGCAGGTTTCTGGCGAGTCTGATGCTACCAGAAGTCGAATATGCCGTGGCTATCACAGCATTTTGGGCCATTGAAGCTGTGTACCAAGAAAGCTTTGCCCATTGCCTGGAAGAAGATAATAAAGTTTCTCAAGAATTACAAGAAACTTGCAAAAGATGGGGTAATGAAAAATTCGGTCATTACTGCCGTTCTCTTCAAAACATTGCAAATCGCTGTCTAGAGAAGGCTCCAGACCACGTTTGTGCAAGGGCTGAAGTAGCATTCCAGCGTGTTCTTGAGCACGAAGTTGAGTTCTGGAACATGAGTCATGAAGGTGTTGGAAAGAGTATATAGATATCGTGTAGATTTTATGTTCTCTTGCCCCCTACATGTTTGTTATACAATTTCCTTTTTTTTACTGCGAAAGAGTATCAATTGGTGATACCTTGTAGGCAACTAATGGCATAAAACTGCCCTCCTGATCGTAAAGTCGTTGCCTTTTTACGTTCCTAATTTAGTTCAAGTGCTCCTATTCCTGTAGTGATAACTAAGGGAGTGATGCTAATATTAATAATGGGTATTTAACCAAACCTACTTTGGTGTGCTCTAATTCAATAGTTGGAAGACTTCTTCCTATTTGGTCTCGTTCTGTGTACACTATTTCAGCTCGCTCAGTACTCATGCAATGTTGAGTTTCAACTGAATGAAAACGTAAGGGGCTTAAACAGTTTACCTTTCCATGTAATATATGACTTACTATTCAAACATGGATGCAGTTAAGATTGTCGGAATATGAGTATAACATCAAAGAGAAGGTTGCGGCGAGGACACAACGACCAAATTACAAAATTTTAATCAAGATCAGATAGGTGCCAGTGAGTCTTCCCATGCTTTAAGATTCGATAGAGAAACACTAATTATGGCTGCAAAAAAAAAATGTATGCTTGGGCTAATTTTGTCAATTTTCTGTTTTGTTATGTTTGTTTGATCCTTTTTTTGGCAGTGTCCCGGTTCTATTGTCTCATTTGTATCATGTATGATATGGCCGATTGATTTCCTTTTACTTTTCCAATTTTGCACCTTGTGCATGATTCTATTATGCTAATCAATACATTGAAACTAATCACTTACTTTTTTTCTTTTTTACTCAATATCAATTTGATTTGGTGAGAATGCGTTTTAGGCTCCATTATCCAATTATCATTCATACATTTAGATTACATTGTCATTTAGGTTACAAATTTTGTGTTCTATCCAATGGGGTTGGATAATTTTTCATAACATTTCTCTTATATTGACTCTATTGAGAATGATGTCTCTTAGTCCGTTATTGCAATGTTGGATCAAATGGTAAGATATATTTAGTCCAACCTTTACTCTCTTAGGTGGGTTAGAAGGGAACAATTTAGGATTTGGGCATAACAATCGGCTTGACATTGTCGAGTATATTGTGCTTGGTGTTGTAGTTTGTGTGCCTATTGGAGTTGTGAAGAAGTGTTATGGAAGTGATGTTGTAAATTATGGTGAGTAGTTGGCTTGATTATTTGAGTTGAAGAATGCCTGCAAGGTACAAGGCCAGGGCTAATAGGACTAAGGTTTCTTCGTATGCTTCTTCATCAATATCATCCCCTCTGGAGGACATTCCAAAGTTCAAAAATCTAGAGAAGATGGAATTATACAAATAAGAGGAGCAATAATCACATTGTCATTAAAAAGACCATAACCCCCAACATTGATTGGCTCTTTAAGATTTGGGATATGCTTTAAAGTCTATAATGGAATTATCATTAAGGTTATAATTTAAGAGGAGCAACTTGACGAGCATCTCAAGTTGAGTTTTCATAGTGCAAATGTAAGGCCCCAAAATATACCATAGTTGAAATAATACATGTTTATCAAAGTATATGTGTGATAGGAGTTAGAATTTTTCTATGATTTGAATTTTTGGTCAAGTGGATTGTAGCACCCCACTCCCGCAAGACCCGAACCTGACATCAACGGTGATATCCGAGTCCGTGCCCTGCGAGGGTGGCGTGCTAAACACTCGATCACTCAGAAGTCGGTACACATTTTTTTTTTGAATCACAATATGCGTAAGTCAAAAATCAAATATGGCATAAGCCCTTTTCAATCATACAATGGAATTTACAGAATTCCTATATGGCCATTTGGGCCCTTTCACAAATACAGAACACTTGAGTCATTTCAAACTACAAATTTATATCAGAGTTGCGGAATAACAATCCAATACAAATTAAAGACATGCAATGCAGACGCGAACTGATCCCGACCCCTATCCTTCACTTGAAAGCTGTAGGTATACTCCCGTTTGCTTAACGGGGTATTCTTCTGAACCTGAAAAATAGTTGCAAATTTTGGGTGAGTTTTGCGAACTCAATGAGTGACCATCATCGATGGCTCACCCAATC
>JANIHZ010000209.1:32617265-32635877 GCA_027478365.1 Erythroxylum rufum | reverse complement strand
ATTTACAATTTACGACGTTTAAAAAAAAAACGTCACGGATTGTTACCTATTCCGTGACATTTACAAAACGTCGAAAATGGTTAGGGATTTTATGACGTTTTCCAAAAACGTCGCAAAAACTCTTACAATCTGCGACGTCGCAAATGCTTTAGGTTTTTTTGTGATGTTTTTTAAAACGTCGCGAATTGTAGGATTTTCAGCGACGTTTTATGAAAAACGTCGCAAATTACCTTTGCCTACTCCACATTCCGCAACGTTTAGATGTTTTTAGTGACGTTTTTCTAAACGTCGCAAATTCTCTTTTGAGACATTTTTTGAGCTTTTGTGATGTTTAAAAAACGTCACGAAAGGTCTTCTTTTCTTGTAGTGTCATCTATGTATTTACATATTTTTGTATTATGGCATCTTAAAAGTCAACTCTATGTATTTAAGTTCTTATTATACACGAGTGAAGGACTTCAGTGTATTTTTCTATTTCCTTTTTCTCCCTTTTTAACATATGACGTATAAAAAGTACTCCCTTGTGACTTTTGAAAGATTATACATAATGTTAATGGACAGTACACTAATGACAAGAGTTTGAACTCCATTTGAATTGGGATCAAAAGTCACAATTATTTTCTAGCTAGTTAACGCATAACTAGTACCCTTATTCATGACTAGAGTGACGCAAATTTCTGCAACTCTTAGTTGAAATTGATTGGATATTTACGCTGCTTGTTTGGAAGAAACACGCCCCAATGTTTCTCAAATTCCGGGTTCTTGTTGTTCTCGTCAAACATGGCGAAAATGTAGGTCTCTATAGGCTTTCCAGGCCTCTTTGGAGTCCCATTGTTACCCTTCACATGTTGAATCAAATTGTTATTGTAAGTCCTTGCATTGTCAACTGATGTTGCTGTTCCCCCAGCTGACGGCCAACCACTCTCCGATATCACTATGTCCAGCGATCTCCCACCAGCCTTCTCCAAGGCAGAGTAAACTGCATCCAGAATCGCATCGAAAAGGTTCTGGTATCTAAGCGGAGGATCGGAGACAACCGGCGATGGAGCACTGAAAAGTGCAAAATCAAGACGGATATCTCTGGTGTTTCCTACGTAACTGATGTATGGATACAAGTTGACAAGTAATGGGGATCGATTGTTCACTAGAAATCGAATGATGGGATCGAGAAGAGCTCGATACTGTTGTTTGAAAGAGCCTTTTGAGGGCGGGGAGGAGACATCAAGAACACCTGTGTCAATGGCTGTCGAGACTTGGATGTTTCCGAGGCCAACTGAAGTAAGTGCAGTGCGAATGTTTTGCATGGCAGGAACTAGATACTGCGCATAAGAGTCTGTCGGCTTGACCTCGTTTCCAACTACTATGTATCGAAACCTAACATTGCCGTAGTTTCTTACGTTGTTTTGCACCCACATGTTTGCGTTGGCTTGATTAGAAGCAACCCTTTGAAGGTCTGTGTTTGGGACGCCAAGCATGAGCTCAATATTGGTGCCCCTAAGGGCTTGAAGAGCTGCTTGGTTTGGATCATAGAGTCGCATTCGACGGATGTTATTCTGGTTGTACATTGCTACCACGTCTCCTGGTGGCGGTAAGTTGTTGCCAAGCATTCCGTAGCAGACACCTACTTGAGCATCTGCACAAGCACAAGTAACCAGTTAATTAACAACTCCTGTCTACAGGATGGAATGAGAAGTATTTTGAAGTATGTTTCCGATTTATAATTCACAAAGCCAGATTCCTAATAAGGACTAGTTTTTGATTTGGATGGCACAATTCTAGACATAGTGCATGCTTTGAGGTTACCTGTTTCATATATACTTGACAGGAGCATCCCAAAGAAAAGCATTACAGAGAAGATGGACGGACATTTGTCAGCGGAAAAAGATCTAGTCATAGCCATTTTGGAAGAGACCAGATAAGGAAGAGGGTTGAAACTCCACTTGCCAACTCTCAAAATTTTAGCTCCCTTTTATAGAGGTGGAGGGCTGCATATGAGCACTGTCAACTCAGTCACCGTATGGAAAAATCAACAGTAGCTAGCGGAAAAATTCAGCATTGTAAGTCAGTCACCGTATGGAAAATCAACAGTAGCTAGCGGAAAATTCAGCATTGCAAGTCAGTCACACGTTCAATGAATATCTAGCAGCTGGGGTCTGAGCTAACTTCCTTATCTTGGAAAATTCTGCTTAACTTGGGATATATTGAGTCAATTATTCTTTTGTGGCAGTCGTTTTCATCTACTAACCGGTCTTACAAGGCGCAATATATTCCTATGGTACATTTTTTATTCCTTTCAACAGTTTTTAATAAATTAATATTTATCCATAAGAATTTTCAGCCTAACCCTTTAAAGTCACTTACATCACTTCTTTTTTCCAGAATTGACTGCCATGTTCTCACAAAATCACTTCATTTCAGAATTGATACTTATCCAATCTCCACTTGTGTTTAAGGCTTTCAGCCATCGGACTTTTGGTTCTGGGTTTTGGACTACGTTCTACAGGTGGGCATACAATTACATTCTTTAAGATTGCTGTGATTATTATTGAGGTAAATAGCAGGTAATCGTCACTATTATGTCTGTATTAGTTTCACAATCACAGCAATAACTAGCACCACAACAGTACTTTTAGCAACGAAATCATCGCTAAAACGTTGTTAGAATAATCGCCAAATCTCTGTACGTAAAAAGTATAGGCTACGTTATTTCATATTCATTGTTAAAACAATTTTTTCTACGCTTCGCCTTCGTAGTGTTGCCAATATTTTTTCGCTATGAAATATTTTCGCAGTGAAACATTATTTGCCACGTTTTTCAAAACATAAGTAAAAGTTTTAACTACATTTTTGTAGACGTAGCTAAAAATTATTAACGACGTTTTTTTTAATGTAGCCAAAAATTTTTAGTTACAATTTCTAAAATGTAGTCAAAATTTTAATATAAATTTTAACTAAAATGTAGTCAACTTAAATTTATTATAATTTTGATCTTCTTAATATTAAAATTTTATGTATGTTATCTTTTTATTCAAAAATAATAATTCGAAAAGGTATGTTTATCTTTTTAACTTTTCAACAATATGTTTAAAAGCTTTGAAAACGTTTAACAATTTTAAGATGCTCAATATTTTCACGACGAACAAGATTTGCCTATTGACAAAAGAAGCTCAGACTAACTGTTATCAATTTCCTCATAATACCCAAATACGTGATATAGAAATACAGAGAATTAATGAATGCCAACAAGCTAAGAAGCACAAACACGGACACGGACACGGGACACGACACGGACACGGACACGAGGACACACCAACTTCTAAAATTTGGTGGACACGGACACAACATATATATATATATATATATATATATTCTTCAAAAATCTCTAAGTTCTGGTCCAGATTGATACACCATAAGCTTACAATACTTATTAATCAAAGGAATTAATAAGTATTGTAAGCGTGTACAGAGTCGTGGAAACACACGACTCTGTACACTGTTTTAGAGTCATGGAAACACATGACTCACATGACTCTGAAAATCAGTTGGCAGCACCATAAAAGAGTTGTGTGTTTTCACTGTATAGGTGCATGAGTGCACCATAAAGGAGCAGCGCAGACGTGAAGTTACGAAGAAAGCGTTATGAAGACAGCGTTATGAAAAGAAGGGCAGCACCACAAACGAACCTGAATGACGTTATGAAGACAGCATCGTATGAACCACCAACGCAGACGTGAAGTAGCAGATGGAAGCTACACCTCAAGAGCGTTGTATGAAGAGCAGATGAAAGGTGAAACGTCTTGGCGCAATGGTATAATTTGAAATGAAAAATGAAAAGTTCAATGGCGTGTCCGACCAGCTGTGTCCGAGCCGTCTAAGAGGTGTTCGAGCCATGTCCGAACCGAAAAATTTTAATTTTTAATGCTGACACGTACAGACATGTGTCGGACACGTGTCCACCGCGTGTCGGGTGGGTGTCCGTGTCGGACACGTGTCCGACACACGGACACAGCTCTATTTTACCGTGTCTGTGCTACATAGGTTAATATTTAATTTGGTCATGGTATTAGAGCCGATTTCCCTTAAAAAATTTTATGCATTATTGGTAGTGACTAGCTAAAAAGTAGAGAAGATGGAGGATTCGACTAGAGAATACATAGGTGAGATGATAAATAGTGAACAGGACTTTTATGTTACAAAGCTCAGATTAACGGGGTATGTTTGGTAATAACCTGTTTAACTAGATGAAATTATAGATCATGGTGGAGGGTACTTACTTAATTTTGACCTGTTTTATCCAACATCAATTACACATTTAAAATAAATATAGAGTTGAAATTAAATAGAATATGATTAAAATTGGATAAGTGGTGGAACGTAAGATCTCACGTGAACCTTTACCGTCTCAACGTAACGAGTTATTAGGTTCTCGTAGATATTTCATGGTGATATTAAGCGCGTACGTGTACCCATTCAGTTTAATCCTTGACGAAGCCCATTTCACTACTATTTCTCTTAAATAGAAAACACTATCACTTCAGTTGTCGGTTACCCACTACCGAACATTATTTTAAGTTTGTAAGTAACCCTTCCAACAAAACCTTTATCCAATGAAATCATGACAAGTAGACAATATTGCAATTATCGACGTGTCAAAGTCGTCCTCTTCTCCACTAAGTTCGCCTAGTATGGTATCAACCTTCGAAATAAAACGTAAACACTACAAAAATATCTAATTGTCGTCTCTCTTCCTTTACTTTGTCTATCAATCAATTAGCGTCTCCCCGTGGACCTGCGGTTCTTCTACAAAGAGGGGTCGATCAGCTGATCTGTCGGTGGTGATTGGTCGAGGAATTAGTATCGGACGGTGATTAGGTTAAAACCTTGATCTGATGGCGGAGGACAAGTATAATCTGAAGAATCCGGCGGTCAAGAGGATTTTGCAGGAGGTTAAGGAGATGCACTCTAATCCATCCGATGATTTCATGAGCCTCCCTCTTGAGGTTCGCTTCCTCTATTCATTAAAGCTTTTTTTCTTCAATTTTCTTTCGCTCTCTGATCTATTTTTTTTATTTGTATTCATATATTCTTTTTTTTGTTAATTATATGCTAGATTTATTGGTGTTTTTTCGCTTAGTTTCTGGGGATTTGGATCTAAGGATTTACTTCGATGCTAATTGTTCATTTTCTCTTCACTCTGCAGTTTTAATTTGGCTTATTGAATTACGTTGATGATATGTTATCTATTTTGAGAATTATGATTATATTGGGAGTTTTAGGAATATTTCGTGATGAGTAACTAGAAGTGGAAATTATGGTGCAATAAACCCTCAATTTTCAGTCTTTTCAAGTATATTTGTTTTTTCTTTAAAATTTTCAACCTTTGATTTGTTTTTGCAGGAAAACATATTTGAGTGGCAATTTGCAATTGGGGGACCTCGTGATACTGAATTTGAAGGCGGAATTTATCATGGACGCATTCAGTTACCTGCCGAGTATCCCTTCAAGCCTCCTTCATTCATGCTGTTGACTGTAAGATATATAGTTTCTCTTATATATGAGTTTGATTTTTACTTGCTTTGGACCTTTTTTTTTTTTTCCCCTTACATTTTTTGCAATATGCGAACATGCTCACATGCCATCTTTTGCAGCCAAATGGTCGTTTCGAGACCCAAACAAAGATATGCCTAAGCATATCAAATCACCATCCGGAGCATTGGCAGCCATCATGGAGTGGTAAATTTCCAGTCTTGCATCTGGTAGAAAGTTTTCTGAGCTTCTCTGATCACAAACTGTCTTGTCCAAGCTATTCATAAGAACAGAGAATTGAGTTCATGTGCAAGTCTAAGTTGGTGTAACTGATATTACATTTTTATCCTTTGACAGTACGGACAGCTCTGGTTGCACTTATCGCATTCATGCCCACCAACCCAAATGGTGCATTGGGTTCGCTAGACTACACAAAGGAAGAACGGCGCACTTTGGCCATCAAATCTCGTCAGGCCGCACCAAGATTTGGGACTCCTGAACGTCAAAAACTCATTGATGAGGTTTGTTAGTTTGTATTGTTTGTAAAGTGTTGTGCACCATCTGGTGGTAGTGATGAAACACTTTGATGACAGATTCATGACTATATGCTTAGCAAGACACCACCTGTTCCTCAACTCAGCCCCTCTGTGGGTTCTGAAGAACATGCTACCGATGGGGAGATTGAAGCCCAACCAGGGCAGCAAGATACTGGAGCTGTAGCTACTGGACAACGAATCTCAAATGCAGTTATTGGTGAAAATATTGCACAAGGCGAAAGGATTATTGAAGAAATACAAGAAGCTCCCGTCAATGAAAATCTTAGTCCTGCCGTCGTCAGAGTACCAAGGGAGATTCCTTCCAGAGGCTTAAGTGAGCAGCAGGAGCTGAAGACGGTGACAAGGATAAAAAAACCTGCAGATGATCGGTTATTCACATGGGCTGCAGTTGGACTTACCATAGCGATAATTGTTCTTTTGCTGAAGAAGTTCATGAAGGCTAGTGGACATGGTGCTGTGTTTATGGATGAATCTTAGTGTCCAATATGTTTCGGTCTAATTTTATAGAAAGAGCGGAGTAAAGAAACAGAAATATTTACCAAGTTTTTTCGATTTCATGGAGACATTTTATTGCATGTTATTTTCCTTCTGAATCTGGTACTGGTACTCAGTGATTGTAAGTAATAACCTAAATTCGGGAACTTGGCTTTGTAATTGTACGTATGGTTATAGTTTAGAAAGTGCCGTTTTTCTTCAATCTGACTGTAGTGTTCTCTTTTATGTTTCTTCTCTTTCTTTTTTTCTTTTGGTTCAGGACAAGAATTTAGCTCTTAGCAATCATATTAAAAATAATTTTCTTATAGCAGTCTTAGGCAGCAAACGGTAACATGACAACCAAATTATTTTTCTTTTGTATGTTAAAAGATCTCTGAAAGAGTCGCCGATGTCGCTGTCGTTGTGCTTTTAAGCATTTTTCATGTTGTCTTTAACCGCCTTTTTCCTTCCGATCGCTAGAGTTGCTAATGTAAGGATCCAACACATTGTTAACCATTTCATTGCATAGCCAACATGATTCAATTCAAACCTAAACCATACTATGTGCATCTTCAAGTTAAACCATTCTGTCCTTGAAAGGACTACGTTTATGTTGATTTATTAATGTCTGGAATGACATTCTCCCTGTTAAATTTATATATCTCTGCCAAAGGTGACTAATTATCTATCAAAACAAGGGCTAAGAACCAATGTATTCTTGACTCCACTCCTATCGGAGCAAAAAAGAAACACGATCTCATACATCAAACGACTTTGAAGGTTTATAATCCTACTCGCATACTGAAAGCACACGATTTTACCAATCTAAGGTACGAAGTATGCATACACTAAATGTTAGTGCGACGGACAATATCAGCTTGCAATTAAAGATTGCATCTGTCCATGTATTGCCTTGTAACACTGAAGGCTGCACAGGGGAAGCTTGGACTTGGAATCACGATACTTGTAAGCATTTTCACAGTTTGGACCCGCACATTTTTCACGTGGAGGAGGATAACTGGAAACCAAAGAGCCGAACCATGGATTCATCAGATAGAAAAACATGTTTGTCAGTTACAAGCCACAAAAGACTACCAATATAAGACATATTGAAAAAGAAAAGTTCAGTGAAGTCAGAACATGGTGATCTTCTACCTGCCAGGCAATGTATTGAATATATGTGGAAGACCAATATCATCTGAGAAAGTAACAACAGTTCCATTGGGACCTATTACCCATCTAATAGTATTTGATCCAAGTTCTTTCATTTTGGCATTCTTTCCCTGCATCAGATAATGCTTTCCCTTAGAGGTGCAAAAAAACATGCCATAAAAGAGACCAGAGGTTAACTGTCAATTTCCAAGCACCTGAGCCAACTCATCTCGCTGTTTCTTCAACTTTGCTTCTCTCTTCTTTCTCCCAGAATCTTGACCAAGTATCTTTCTGATTGCCTCAGCCTAAACAAAGTCAGGTTATTTTGCCATACCCATGAGTTAGAAAATACTGAAATGTAAAGAATGGGAGTTACCTGAGCCTCCTTAGCTGCCTTCTCTGATTGCAATCTTCGCCTCTGTGCAGCCTCTGTCTTCTTCAATTGCTGCTCCAGTTCAGAGAGTCTTGCTGTTTGTTCTGTCATAAGTAAATAAATGCATCATGACCTGTGTTCTTTCACCACTAGTGTACATATGATAATTAGCGTCCAAAATTGGAAAGCTAGAACTTTTACATACAATAAGAGGGAAAATGCTCACTTTTAGGGCCCAAAGGTAGACCATTTGGGAACTCGATAGGACTGATGTCAGACCTAATACACTCATCTTCATTAGACTGAAGGGCTAGATTTTCTTCAGTGGAAGTTAGTTCATTCATTTTGGCAACAAATCCCAGCTTCCTGTTCTTATATCCAACTTCATGACCTGAACTTGGCACTTCTTCTACACCATAGCCTTCACCATGATGAGATTTTCCCAACCTACCCTTTTCTCTAGCATCTGCGCTTAAATTTGAAGGTTTATAATTTCCCATATCAGGATAGAGCCATTCACCAGATGATCTTCTATCTGAAACCTTTAATGTCCCCTGTTTTCTCCTCCTTTTTTCAGCCAACTCATCTTCAAAATCTTCAGAGATCCTGAAACCATTCTGTCTTCTAAGGTAATTGACTTCATCATCATCAACATCATCGTCTTCTTCATGAAACCCCAGCTCCATCATACGCTTCTTGGGTACCCTCTTACTTTTACGAACTGACTCATGTCTATAACTTTCACTCACAAGCACACTTTCATCAGGCATCTTTCCTCTTAAATGCCTGTCCTTTACATAACTAGGATCCTGTGGTTGAAGTCAGAAAAAGATACTTGTTACAAGAGGTCTAGGAAGAAAAATGCATATTATTCCTTTAACAAAGCAAAAGTTGTCGATAAAATAGAATCCTTTCAACTGAAGCAATTGCTAGACTGGAATGCTTTAAACAGTTTCTTGCTATTTTTGAGAAACAATAGGATCCTGATCTCAAACTATATTATGAGTAAGATAAAAAGTTCTAAGCTGTCCAGCCATTAAACAATCAGCAGCACTTGCTGCAATGATTTTTACCTGATGAGGAGCATCAATATATTGTGACGTTTTAGGGAGGTATGACCCACCACTGAATTCAAGTCCTGCCGCAGATTTGGCATGTATTGTATGCGTAATGCCACCTAACTTGAGCTTAAGTTTCTTCAACCTATTCTCGCTTTTTAGTCCATCAGAACCAACTGCTCTTTCCCTATGGGATAAGTTATCCTCATTGTTTCTGGTGTCAAAATATTGTGTGCAAAGTGACAGTAGACTGTAAAGTTGTAAAAGTTTTTCAGGATTACAACAAGGTCGACGAGATGCAGTACTCCTCTTCTTCTTCTTCACAGAAAAGCTGAAACCAGAAAACTGGATCAAACCAAAATTATCCATATATGTCAACAATGTTTTTCACGCCTTGGTAGATATCAATATATGCTTCCTTTAAATAAAGAAACATAACTAATTAATAAAATCCAACTGCAACACCTCCGAAGACCTGTATGCACAGAGCAAGGATATTGTCAGTGAATGCGACAAAAGCATATAATGCCAAATCGAAGATATCATGCACGAGAGTAAACCAGGGGAAAACAAGCTCCATTACACATTAATATTTGAGCACAGCATGGCAATAGCACAAACAAGGATGGATTATTGGTTGAAGCCCTATGTTGCATCAAAAGTGGGAAACCTAAAATTTAGCAATCTCTAACTATAATGCTGTTGGACAAAAAGATTATTCAAAATTTGATGAAACACACTTGACCAGATATTTTCGTGCTTCTATCGTTAAAGGAACAGGGAAACTCTCCATACAAAATAATGTAGAAACATCATGAAATAGTTCAGACCAAGCCATATTCAATAAGGAGATTTAATCTTAAAATGTTGAGACAGAGAAAACTAGAAATCAAGATGAACACCCATTATAGGGACAGATAGAGAAAATTGCAGCAGATATTAAAAGCAGCACATTTAGCGGGAAAACAGAAAAAAAAAAAAAGACAAATCAAGAAACAAGATTGACAGTGACCTTTAAACATTTGATACAGAAAAGTCTAAACCATGGAACCAAGAGTAGATTTGTCCTCCTACTTTCCTCTATTACCTAACCAGAAAGAAAATGAGCACACTTGCATAATTTTCGCATCCAATTCACACTCAGTAAGATTATTTGTAACTGAAGTTCCAAATTCACACTCACTACACCATTCGTAACTGAGGCTCAAAACGCCATCCTCACGTGTCACGTCTCTCCAAGTGATATCTCTGAAAAGAATTCTATTCCATCTAAAGAAGGCATCTTTCTAATTGTCCATTGTTCAGATGTGAAAACACATGCACATTTTGCATAAAAGTTCACTGAAGAAAAATCCAGTTCAAAGCAGCAAACAACAAACTCAAAAGCAACAAGAACCGGAAAGTAAGTGCAGGGATATTTACATATGAGGCAAGCGACCAAAACCCTAGACAATGTCTGCCGTTAGAAGGGAATCTTCACGACACGCACACGAAGGACAGAAGCAGAAAGACCCGGATTTTGTGGTTCTTTTTGCTTGTTCAAACTTGGAATGGCGTTGTATACTACGAAATGAAATGCAACGTTGCGATAGTGGGCTTTACCATATTGAAAGGACTGATTTTGGTGGAAAACTGGAAGACTTAAACCCATTATCTTCTCCATAATATTGCAATTTTTGATCCTTTTTATTTCACTATTGTATCATCTTCCTCTCCAGAGATTTGTCTGTCATGTATTCGTGGGTTAGAACTTAAAAGGAACAACAATGAAGCCCAAAACAGCACTAGGACCTCCGGAAAGACAATATAACAAAACATAACGGGACAAATATCAAAGTTTAATGTATTTTTGTTAAGGTAATGGACAAGTGGTACTTATTATTGGTCATTATTTATTATTTAATTTTTTAATTAATATAAAACTTTTAACATTATAATGTATAATTGAGTAATTTTGCTAATCAGCAAGCTTGTTTTAGAATTCTGAACCTAACTCCTCCCAATTTCAAGTTTGGATTTATTTTAACGTGTTCTTTATCATCAGAGAGAAAGAGAGGTTTTGAGCAAGGAAGGACATATGCTACTGATTGTGTACTGGCTTTAATTTAGATGGGTTATTATTGAAAATTAAGAAGGGTTAAGTCAAGGAGATTAGTTATGATAGTGAGGCGTGGATCGTGAGAGTTCTAAATAGAGCAAAAAACGATTACTCAAAAGAGTCAATGAGGTAATATATTGAGGTTTTGAGAAGAGTAAGAAGTTAGTGATCATCAAATAGTGATTTGGTATGCATTGGAGAAAGTTAAGGGTGCATGGATAGAGGAATATTTTTGGTGAAACTCCTTTATATGTTGAATGTATTTTTTTTTTTCCCAAATGCAAATCAAGTTATTAACACACAGTTTTTAGATACCATAGTAAATGTTAAAGCTTGCGAGTAACTTGGTTGAGGACATTTTGCACTGATCCATCTTTACCAGTATGCTTTTAGAGTCTATCAAATTATAAGGTCAAAGGTATTGTGTCTTATATAGGTGCATACGTAGTTGTATTCATAGTGAGTTATGTCTCCTGCTGATCAAAATTGTCAATAAATATGTAGACCTATACATAATGTGTAATTAATAAAATCTGAATTTAATTTATTATTTATTTGCACATGTGTTTTTATCTAGATAGGTTATGTAAGAACCATCTTTTTAAGTGGAGGAAGATGGTAAAGATTACAACTTAGAATGATGTCAGCATAGATAAGGTTCTGGATGTTAATAGGGTATCAAAACAGGAGAATAGGAAGTTAAAGGTAATGTTATTGTTAGGATTGTTGTGTAACATTTTAAAATAATGTTTGGGAAGAGTTTAATTGATTTATATCTTAACCTATCTTATATATATAGAGGGTAATTACAATAAAGATCACCTAAAAAAGTGTCACAGTAAATGGGAGGCAATAAGGAAAGTAAGGAGGGTTTTAGGGAAGGAGATGCTATAAAGGTAATACGTTGCTAAGTTGTTGGGAACTTATATGCCCATCACTTTTGGTTTATGTGAAAATAGTTGACATTTTAACTCAAGACAGGGAAGAGAAGAGGTTCTAAGTTATGATGAGGTACCAATAACAAACAATAAGAGAGCAACAAGTTCAAAGACATGATGAGATGTTAATGACATACCAAAAAAAAAGATGTCTTTAGGTGAGATAAGTCTCTAGTAATTGAGAAGAATAAGATTGAGGTTATTCCTAGGCATTAAGAGATGATAACATAGGATTAGAGTAAGAAGATGACGTGTAAAAGAGTGGTATATCTTGAAAAAGTATTTGATGTATTTGGATTATTATATATATAATTTTTGACATTTTAAATTAAATGTAGGCATCAAAGAAGAGTTGGGGCCACAAAAAGAGGTTGATGATGGATGTGGAGGATAATAAACAGAAAGAGGTAGAAGAGAAAAAAGAAAACTTAATCAAACACGTGTATTCCTTAATCAAACACGTGTATTTGTGCAAACAATTTTGATAACACAAATATTAAACTTTATAAAATGAAGATAAATATTTTGTTTCATCTAGAGGCATGCATTGGTGATGCAACATGACTAAAGTTAACAAAAATTGTGAAAAATAAACTTTGTTTTATAGTAAACTTTGAACTTCAGAATTTATACATATAAAATTCTTTCAAAGAAAAACTACATCGAAGATAAGGCATATGTGTTAATTTTCATGCTTATATTAATATTGGTTCACATGTTTGTTGTTATTTTTTCAGGTTGTATCATTTAACATTAAATTTTTTTGGTGTAATTGTTCTTATAAGTTTATTGACAACAAAATTATTCGAAACATTAGGTTTGAGTTAACATTTAGTGACTTTTTTCATATTTTAAGCTTAGGAATCAGTTAATAACATAATGAATAAATGTGAAAATTAAAATAAAGTAATTTTAAATTTTCTTTACAATGTTATAAGTCTTTATGTATATCTTATCTTATGCATTTTGTTAGCAAATTTTTATCAATATAAAGTGCGGTTCCTAGAGTTTGTTTGGATATTTACATAATGTACTCAATGTTTACAGAAAGTAATCATCATATCTTTGTTTATGAAAAAAAGGATAATAAATGTTATGGTGGAATTGGAATTCATGTGGTAACTTTATTAGGTAGATATAAACTAACTATTGGAGTAAAACTTGGACAAAACTTTATTGACTATTGATTTCTTATATGCGAGGAATATTGGTAGGAATTTAGATATTAGCATTGATGTATGTATAAATAATCGGGTATATGTCTTATCCTTGTTTTATATTTCTTAGAAATACTTTATTTTGTGAAATAATGGTTTAGATAATGATTTGGACTTAAATATTTTTTTTATTTGGTGGTGTTGTTACATTTCATTGAAAATATGGGAGGTGAGGATATTCAACTTGGATCATAATGATGACAGTATTAACTAAAACCTAAGAGGAGCAATGGAAGGTTGTAACCTAGTTTGTAATGTTTGGGATAAGAAATGATCCCATTGCATTTTGTTATAATGTAAGCAAAATTTGTTTATAGTTGTAGACACATGCTTTGTGGCAAGTGATAGTGTCACTTAGTTTGCAATGCAGTATTATAGTTTTTTGGTACATATTTCCTAATTTTTATATAGAAGAACTCTTAGAGAAAGAGAACAAATGCAAATAATATTTTTGTAAAAATATTAGTTTAAATGCAATATTGATTTTTTTTTCATTTATACATTGTTATTAAGTTTAATTTTGGAGATTGAATAATATTTTGATTAATTTCATTATTGTTGTAAGAAATAATAATTGTGGTATTTACATATATTTTCCTTGTAATTTTGATACAAAGATTGATCACCATGATCAAATTTACAGTAGGTTCATGTGTTTATGTTGAATATATATTTAATATGTAACAGGTTATTGACACGTATGAAATGTAATGGAAGCATCTAACAAAGATTTGGAAGCATTTTTATAACCAAGTGAAATTTAAGTGATTATAACCCATTATGCCATCAATCCCTTCCTCCTATGACTAAACCATGAATAAAAACACTCACATAAAAGACCATTTCAAGATTATTTGCAATTTAATTATTATGGTAAAGATTATGGTTAAAAAAGTAATATAAGGATTATTTTAATAATGAAATATCATATCTTATTTTCATTTTTTCATATGGTCTATCGGAAACAACCTCTCTACTAATTAAAGGTATAGTTGCATACTTCTGGACCTTCCTAGACCTCGTTTTTAGCGGAACTTCTATTGGGATAGTGTTTTTGATGTTGTAAATTTAACTATATATCTATAAGGATGTTTTATGAACTTAATTGAATGTATGGTCAATTATATGGTTGTCATTTTCAAATAAATGCGAAATGGATATTGTTATAATATTAATTGATATTATAACTCATCTTCATTAATATACTATTTTGGTAAAATAATGTAATTAACATATGTACTTGCAGTCAATAGTTTAAAGTTCACAAAGCCATACTCTAAATACCACCTTAAAAAACAAAACTAGAACTTTAATGAAAAATATCAATACTATTTGTTAAAAAAACTTTCCCTTTATATTAAAAATTCCTTGATATAAACAAACCAATTCGATTTATATATCAAATACCAAAAGTCTATCTAAAAAATTACCACCATGATCACTCTATTTTACAAATAACATAACCCTAAACAAACATTACTATCACTGTAATTAAAGAATACTAGTACTATATACACAAATTACCATCACTTATCTTAAAAACAATTTAACTTAACACTAAAAAAACAATACCTTATATAAGAAATAACAACATTATAAAGAAAAATATTAGTACTATGTACAAAAATACCATTTTCCAGGGTTTCTATGAATTTGAAAGTTATCACTTAGTAAGTTTCCATACTAAGGCTCAATCTAATTAAGTCTGTAGCGTCTACCAATTTCGCCGTATCCCCCATTCCCTTTTTTTTTTAGATTAAGACTTTTTGTGCCTTTATCTTTTTCTTTCATTTCTATTCTACGGGTTCTAGTTCTAACTCTTTAGTGAAGCTAGTCTGGAGTAGTGAATTTTATTCTTAGTAAATGTATGTGTGTGAGGAACTCTATGAAAACAATGTCACCACAATGTATAAAAAAAGTGATAATTTTGCAAATACCACATGACAAGATAAAAAAAACTATCTCCTTATCTAAAAAAGTCACTAATCCTCTTAATAAAAAATACTAATACTCTATACACAATATAGAACCACCTTTTACAAAGAAAACCTTTTGATCAAACTTGAAAAGATACACAGGTTTTAATACGATTTTTAGTTGGACCGTGTTATTATGTTCTAAAACATTACTTGAGAAGGACACAATTTGCTACATATCTGTATACTAAACTATGTTAATGATAACTTTTATATGAATACAGATTAACACATAAGCATATAATAAATTGAGTTTATGATAGATTTTCATAATGAACTCAATTTAGTACAATACATGCTCATATGTCTAATCGTTTTCATAAAAGGTTTTTGATTAGACACAAGTGAACTCCTATGTTCTAAACCTTGTCTATAAAAGGGCTTTTCAGTAAATGTAGCTTGACTTATGCATGTTTTCCAAATAGTATTCATAAATTGTTTCATAATGAAACATTGTTTAGTACACGTAGATGTGGTCAACTATGTCTCTATTGAGAAAGTAAGGTAGATAAAATTGTTCTCTATTCTTGAAGATATTTGTAAGGAGTTTTTTACAGTTTTGTTAACATTCAAGGTAAATATAAATGTAGTTTAAGGTGAGGTTTATTTTTTAGATTGGTAGTGTGCCTTTCTCCATGTCAATTACATAATTTAAAGTGAATAATAGGTTTTATCTACCTAATTTTGTGTAAGTAGTAAATTACTTAACATCTTTAACTAACTTCCTTAAAGACCCATCTATATTTGTTGAATCTAGGTGTAGTTTATCACACAAAACCACTACTACTTTCTAACTAGAATGAAGAACTCACAAATAAAATAATCTTTTACAAGATTTTTTTATCAATCAATTATACACTTTATTTCAGGTAGGAGGGAGTGTACAAGGGCAATGACACTCTATAATTTTTTCTATCTATGATGCTTAATATTGGATCGATATTGTAACTTAGCTTACTGTTTTTTCTTCCAATTATTTAGAAATTATGGTCGCTAAAAAGAAGGGGTGGTATGCATTAGGTCTTATATAACACACTAGCAAGGAACCTCTGGGCATTTCCTCACCTTCCTTAGATGACCATTGCATATAGAATTGTTAGCTTTGACCTTCAAGTATTGAGGCACATAGGCTTAGTAAAAAAGGATAAGGGGAGATATATTTTAGTTGTTGAATAGGTCGATGAGTTTGATAATGATAAGCATGAAATGACAATTCACTGGCCACCACTAGTTAGTTAGCAATAAGAGGGATAGATGTCAAAACTTAAGAATTTTTATCTGCTACTTCTACAATCAATATGGGAGAATATACAAACTGCTTAAGTTATATTGCTGTAATAGTAGACCATGATCATATATAAATTAAGGAATAGATGAAAAAAATTTAAATAGATATAAGAAATCTAAGAGGATCAAGATGAGAAGTTGGACTAGATGGAGGGTAAAATGTGTCATTATTTCATTAATGTTGGATTTGAGGTGCCATCCATGCCTTATTGTACTTCATCTTTAAAGGAGAAACCTTAGGAGAGAGCTCTTAATGACACTACTAGAAGATGAATAAGATTGATTTTTTCTTCTTGTATATAACCCTTATACTAAAAATGTTCTCTAACTGTGAGATAAAATTTTCTTATGTTTTCATCTTGATTGACGTAGTTGTAGCTGCGAGCTTATTATTGATTTTTCATTTTTGATTATAGATTTAAGTTATAGATTACACTATTTATATTGGAATAAAGATGAAAAGGTAAGGATAGTTATTAATCAAGGAAAAGAAATAAATAGAATTAAGATACTCTATTATCTTAAAATTTGGATTCAACTGTTGCATTTATGATATTTACGAATAAGGAACTTTATAACCTTCCAATACATATAACAAGAAATCAACCTTCCTTAGACTTGACCATTTGGACCTTGTTTTGATAAAAGAATTAGGAATTTCATTCTTATTGGTGACAAGACTTGGGATATCTTGGGAATGGAGTGATCAGTCACTTTTAATCCTTCAATAAACTTTAAGAAGGTTTTACTTCTATAGTGGCTCATTGACTATATGGATTTTGAACAATATAATCAGGTGTATTGGTTGTCTTAATTAATCACTCTAAATGAATTTGAGGACCACCAGTTTGTCTTATTCATAACCATAAATATAAGAATAGAGAAATAAAATAGAGATAGAAGCATTAATAAGTAATTAAATAGTATAAAATTAAGAATATATCAATAATAAACATGAGAGTATCTCACTAAAGAATCAGCTATATTTTGATATTAGAATAAGTAAAGAAATACTCCATTATATGCTTTAAAAAAGAGGTTGGGTCATATACATAGGGATGTAAAAAAATGGATGAAAAAACGAAATCAATTACACTCCTATCACAATAAATGAATGAACTATATTATAAAAAAATCCTTATATAATGAATCATCCAACAATAATGTGTTTGGTTCATTGTAATCTTTTTTTTTTTTTGAAGACAAGGATCACACTTTTATCATATTAGTTCCTTCAATAATGGCGTAACCATATAGAATAAATTTATAGCTATACAACTATGTCAACTATGTTGTAATACAGAGAAATCAGGAGCATATACAACAATATTAGCTAAAAGATCATTAACATCAAGTATAAACAACTCTTTTTAACATACACACTAAATTGAATCTTTGGTAACTCTACTTCTGAGTTCAAACCAACATTTATCTCTACGCATGAATCCTTTTCAGTTGACCTAATCATTTGCACTGGATTATTTCTCTCACCATTTATATGGGCATTCATATCCTCTTTCTTCTTATCTTCTTCTTCTCTTTTAGTGTTTCTAGTTTTCGCAAATTAACATTGCTTGGTTTTCTTCTTCTCTTTTTCCTCTCATTTAGTGTTTTTATGCTAGACCCCGTTCCCGAAGCCCAATCAAACAGTGCCGGACCCCATTCCCGGAGCCCAACTATCTAAAATGGAATCACAAACGGAGACCGTTGAGCCCGAGTCCCGACCCCCAAGGCTGGACCTGGGGTGACCCATCGGGACATATAAAAGAAATAAATTTGCAGAAGCACTCACAATCGATCATCTAAGTATACTCATTCACAGGAGAAAATACAATTCTTCATATAAAAATCCAAGCTTACTACAACGCAAGTCTTAATGCAAATACAAAAGATATTAGATGTAAACATGCCCCATGAACTATCCAAAATGTAGTACTAACTTAGCACAAAAGTCTC
>JANIHZ010000209.1:32593713-32605001 GCA_027478365.1 Erythroxylum rufum | reverse complement strand
CCCAGTGCAAATGTCGGTTCTGTTCTTCTGAACACCCCCCCCCCCCCCGAGCATTGGGACTCCAGCTCCTGCACCTAAGAGAACATGGAAGCAAGTCGTTGGGGACAATTCTGACACTTCCCTGGTCTATAGCCCCCTTATTGAACAGGATGGAAGGCTTTTGGTTGCTCCTAGTTTGGAGGATTTACAACAAGGAGCTAGCACGTGGGAAGCCACTTTGGTAGGTTTTTTCATGGAGACCCGGCCAACTTTCCCGCTTATTCAGGCTTGGGCCAAGAGAAACTGGAATGGTAGGGGGCTAATGGAGGTTATGCTTTCGGAAGAAGGTAACCTCATTTTCACTTTTTCTTCAAAATCGGAAGCCCAAAAGGTCATTGAAGAGGGTCCTTGGCATGTGTCTCAAATCCCACTCTTCCTACAATTATGGCAGCCGGGAATGGAGCTTGATAAAATTCAACAGAAGAACATTCCTCTATGGATCAACATTCATAACGTTCCTTTGGAGTATTGGACCACTAAAGGTTTGAGTATGCTTGCTAGTTATTTGGGCAAACCGCTTTGTATGGATGAAAATACAGCATTGAGAAAACGCATTGGGTTTGCTAGATTATGTGTAAGCATGGATTTAACTAAGTATTTGAAGGATAGTATTCCTAGTCTCCGCTTAGCTGATGGGAATTCTTTGAGAGAAGATCGAGTTATGGTATCATACCAATGGAAGCCTTCTCTTAAGACACAAGGCAAGGCTTGGAAACCGACGGGCAAATTATTCCTTCGAGGAGATTATTGGGAAGTGATAGGTATTGAGCAGAATGAGCCTACTGAGCCTGCAGGCCTCCAGGATAAGGAAGAGAAATTAACTGAGATCCTGCCCCCAGAGCAGCCCACTACCGCTCCAGTTTTCTCACCTACTCCCACCCTTACTCACAAGGAGGCAGACACCATACCTGACCACCAGCAGGATGACCTGTTGGCAGCCAATCAGACTGATATAAAAGTAAGGGGGGAAGAAGCAGCTCCTTTAGCAGAACTTAATCATGAGGAGGATTTGGGGGACAACTTGACTGAATGTAGCTCATCCCAAGGTGCAAGTCCATCAGGACTGAATTCGGATGTTCTATTTGAGCCAGCTACCTCTCGGAAAATTACTAGGAGCAGTAGGAAATGCTCTAAAGGGCAATCCAATTATGTATGTCTATAGTCCTATGGAATGTAAGGGGAATAAATAATCCTGCCAAGCTTAGTGCCTTAAAAGACTTTGTGAAGCAGGAGAGACCGTGGGTTTTTTGCATGTTGGAGACCAAGATTAGGGAGGACAATCTTAATAAATTAGGTTGTTTGGGTGGCAATTGGCATTTCATTTCAAATCTCCAATCCCACGCCTATGGGAGGATTATTGTAGTCTATGATGTCCAATTTGTGACACTAGATGTTCTGGAGACCGATCCTCAATTTTTGCATACTCGGATATGCTTTAAATCCGAACAGACAAGCATTCTAGCTACCTTTATTTATGGTTTCAATTCTACCTTTCAGAGGAATGACCTTTGGAACTTTTTGCATCAGATCAAACCCACTATTAACTCACCGTGGATGGTTGGAGGAGATTTCAATACCACTTTATTCCGATCTGAGGCTGAGGGGAATTGCAATCTCAGGAACTATACTACGGATCTTTATGATTGTATTCAGGATGTGGAACTTGCTGACCTAAAGTCTGTAGGCCATACATTTACATGGACCAACAAACAGAGTTCTCATTGGCACATCCGGAAAAAACTAGACAAACTTATGATCAATGAAGAATAGCTTTCTTCTTTCTCCTCCAGCTATGCCAAATTCCTAGACCCCGGTATTTCAGACCACACCCCTATTAAACTCATGGACCTCTTCTCCTCCACCAATTTATCTTATCCCTTTCGATTTAATAACTTCCTGTCTGACATGGATGGTTTTGCCGAAGCAATTCAGAAGGGCTTAGAGTATCAGTGTTATAGGACCAAGCAATTCATATGTCTCCAGAAGCTTAAGGCTATCAAACAGGAATTGAAGATTCTCAATATTCATCGAGGCCAAAATCTTTCTAAGGAGATTGATCAGGCTCGGGGTCACCTATTTGCCTCTCAACAGGTCTTGGCAAGGGATCCCTCAAATGCAACTTTAGCTTCAGCTGAGAAGGAGGCACTAAGGAAGTATCTGGAAGTTGTGGCCAACCAGCACTCCCTGTTGAAACAGAGATCTAGGATCTCCTGGCTCAAAGAGGGGGATAGATGCTCTAAATTCTTCTTCAATACTCTCTCAGTTCGCAAACATACCAATAGAATCTCCTCTATTAAATCAGAGGATGGGAGGGTAGTTTATGGCCAAGAAGAGGTAGCCAAGGATGCTCTTTTGTTTTACAGTAAACTCTTGGGTTCACCCTCTTCCCATTCCTTGCAGGACCTCAATCTTAGACTCTTTGTTACCTCAAAAATCCTAGATCATGAACTTCATAACCTCACTAGCCCTGTTTTGGATCAGGAAATAGATCAGGTTGTTTTCAGTATGAATGGTTCTAAAGCTCCAGGGCCTGACGGGTTAAATGGCTTTTTCTTCCAGAAAACTTGGCCTAGTTTGGGTGGTCTGATCAAGGAAACAGTGAAGGAATTTTTCTTAACTGGTCTCCTCCTCAAGGAAATCAACAAGACCTTCCTATGTCTCATTCCTAAAACCCCCATCCCGGATTCATGGTCGGACTATAGGCCTATCTCTTGCACCAATTTCATTTACAAGATCATTGCCAAGATTTTAGCTAATCGGTTGAAGAAGGTTCTGAAGTTTCTCATTAGTGAGAATCAAGGGGCTTTTATGGCAGGACGAGATATAGGTGATAACATTCTATTGGCTCAGGAACTCCTAAAAGGTTATACATGTAAAAGGGGTCCCCCAAATTGCACCATTAAGGTCGATCTACAGAAGGCCTTTGATAGTGTCCAATGGGATTTCTTACTTCAAGTGTTGGAAGTGATGAACTTCCCTCCCATCTTCATTAATTGGATCCACCAATGTATTTCTATAGCTTCTTATGGGATTTTGATCAATGGGAGTCCTACCGGGTTGATAAAAGGGCAAAAAGGTCTTAGGCAGGGGGACCCCCTCTCCCCCTACCTTTTTCTCATTTGTATGGAAGTACTCACCCAATTACTCCATCATAATATCTCTCGGAAGCCCAGGTTCAGATACCACTCTAAATGTAAAGAGCTTTCTCTAACCAATTTATGTTTTGCAGATGATCTCATTCTCCTTTGCAAGGCTAGTGTGTATTCGATTTCTCTCCTCATGACCACTCTTATTCAATTTAAAGGGATGTCTGGGTTGTGTACAAACCTCCACAAGAGCTTTCTAGTTCTCTCCAAGAGTGCCTCTCATCTCTCGCATGACTTAGCTCAAGCTACTGGAATGGAAGTTAAAGCTCCCCCTCTCACCTATTTGGGGATACCTATTTCCTCTAAACGTCTCAGATTTAGTGAATGCCTCCCTTTGGTGGAAAAAGTTCATAAACGATTGGGTTTGTGGGCCAACAAAGCACTATCCTATGGGGGTAAACTACAACTCCTCCAATCTGTTATCTCATCCATGAGCACCTATTGGAGCTCCTACACTTTCCTTTCCAAAGGATTGATCAAAACTATCGAAAGGTTGATGAAAAATTTCCTATGGGGGCACAAAAACTGGGAAAAAGGAATGACAAAGGTTGCTTGGAAGACTATTTGCCAACCCAAAGAGGAGGGGGGATTGGGACTTGAGTCTATAGTTGTCAAGAACCGACTTCTCTTATCTAAAAGAATCTGGAGATTACTCAATGATAAGGAAACATTATGGGTCAAATGGATGCACACTTATATCTTAAAAGGAAGGAGTTTCTGGTCCCTCAACCCTAAACCTGGCTACACTTGGTTCTTTAATCAACTCCTAGGGATGAGGGATGACATTTACCAGCATATTACTTGCAGCATTGGGGACGGAGATAGACTTTCATTATGGTTTGATAACTGGTCAAGAAATGGCCCCCTATTCTCAAACCCTCTAGCCCATACACTCTTAGATCACATTCCCAAGAAGGCTAAGCTCAAGGCAATTATCTCTCATGGTGAATGGACATTGTCCACAGCTGAACTGAATTGTCTCCACATTCCTCCTCTCACAGGCCAGGGGGGGGGGAGAGATAACTATTTCTGGAGGGGTATCCCCATTGTAGAGATCACTCCCAAAGCAGTGAGGAAATTCAGTCAACGACCAGAAAATATAGTAGATTGGGCTTCTCTGATATGGCATCATACCCTCAGACCCAATGTGAGATTCCTACTATGGCTGTCAATGAGGGACAGATTGAGTACAATGGATAGGTTACACTTCCTCACTTCCCCTAAGCTTTGTACTTTCTGTTACCTCGTGGATGAGTCCAGAGGCCACCTTTTCTTTGAGTGTGGTTTCTCCAGAACCCTCTGGTACACTCTTTCCACCCTCAGTGCACCAGATATGACAGTCTGGAAACTCCCAGACATAATCCACGAGATTCCTACCCTACATATGTCTAATTGTGATCAGACTATAGTCCTTCTATCTATGGCAACATGTCTACAAGCTCTATGGCAGGAGAGGAATAATCGGAGATTCAGAAACCAAACCTCCACCTTAAACTCATTAACTGAGTTCATCACCACAAGAGTTCGGGAGCAACTGATTATAAACCAGTTACACCTATCTTGCAGCAGGAGGATGGCCCATATATGGCGGATCTAACCCTGGGAAGGCGCTACTATCCCAACATAACTTATGCAGAATCTAGTTGTACACCAACACATCATATGCAGAAACTAGAGTACACCTATGATCTACAACGCGGGGCTTCCCCTCAGGAAAGAACAACTAAAGCCGTTATACTAAGGATGGGAGCTTACTTGGTGGATGAAGTTCCTCGTGCCTTCGGTAAGTGCTATTTGTAGACCCCATCGTGTTTCCCCCTTGACACAACTTTCCCAAGCTGCCGGAGTCCCGACTCCGACAAGCTGTCGTCCTGCAAATCACATGGTTTTCTTCATTTTTTACCCTTCTGGCTAGATCCGATACTTATTGACTGGGTTACCTGATCCACTTAGTCTCTGTGGTGAGACTCCATCGGCGGCTCTTCCCATATCTCCTTGTCTCTTGGCGGACTGCGTTTTCTCAACTCACCAAATTGGGAATTCCTACCGAGGTTTCGCGAAAGACTTGGGACGTTATGCCCTAATTGACTTCTGATAAACTGACCTTAGCGCTTCGTTTTGCTGGTTTCTTGTTTAGTCTTATGTCGTTTTGTTTTGTCTTCAACTACGTCGTTTTGTCGACTGCCTTAATTGACTAAGCCATGCTATGCTGGCTTATGGAATGTCCTCCCAATGTAAATCTTCTCCAATCAATGAAATTTTTTAATTTCTAAAAAAAAACTTTAAAAAAGTACGCTAGAGTGAAAGTTCTTTAAATTGAGCAAGATTAAGACTGAATACTTATATTGTAACTTTTCAAGTCACAGGGTTGCACTCGATGTGGAGATAAAAATTAGTTCAGAAGTTGTACCACGCAAAGATTGTTTTAAGTACCTTAGACCCATTATACAAAGTAATAGTGAAAAAGATGATGACATAGTTCACCGTATCAAATCAAGATGGCTTAGATGGAGAGGCGCATCAGGAGTTTTATGTGATAAAAAGATATCACTTAAGCTAAAAGATAAATTCTATCATTTAACAATTAGACTAACCATGCTCTATGGAGAAAAGTTTTGGTCCAACAGATAAGTTCATAATCATAAGGTAATGGTGGCAGAGATGAGGATATTTCGTTGGATGTTCAACATTTTACAAAGAGATAAAGTCAGGAATGTGGTAAGAGATAAGTTGGGGGTAACTAATATTGATGTTAAGTTAAGATAGACAAAGCTTAGGTAGTTCAGATATGTTTAGAGGAGACAACTTAACCCCCTAATGAGAAGATGCGAGAAGATTGTAATTAGGAATTGTAAAAGAAGAAGAAAAACACTTAAGAAGAGTTAGGGGGAGTTGATCAGACATGATATTACCTTACTAGAGCTTACCGAAAACTGGACTCTCAACAGGAAACTTTGATGAACAAAGATAAGCAAACAGGGGTCGGATGAGTGTGAAGGTGGTGACCTCCTGCCCCTCTCAAGCTTCTCGCATTAGCTCTCGCCTTTTGCTTCAGCTTGTTCTCACCAGATGGTTGAAGGCTTGCTCTGCTTCCAACTCTCTGCTATGTTTCTCTCTTCTTTATTGACTCTCTTTGTTTCTCTTCTTGTCTTCCCTTCTTTCTCTCTATCTACCTCTCGAAGTGTCTCTATGTGTAGAGAATGAAGAATGAAGAGTGGAATGGAATAAATGATTCCTCCTCGCCGCCACCCTCTCCTTCTATTTGTAGTGTGCTCCTAGGTCTAGGGTTTCGTGCCCTCAATTTCTGCAGCTAGCACATAGTAACTAAAACAATTATGGGGAAATGAAGGGGGGTCGCATGTGTAAGTCACGGTCGTGACTTTGACTTACATATGCCGTGACTTACAATGCACGACCGTGCATGTAAGTCACAACTGTGACTTGTAACTTGCACATGCACAACTGTGCATATAAGTGTGACTTACATGCACAATTCTTCTTGTTTAGTTCATGCCACATTCACAAAATAATCTGATTAAGATTTATGCAACATCCACACCAATTTCACTCAATCTATCTCACATTTGGATCAAAACACAAGAATTTGTAACCAAAATCAAGATATGAAGCCAATTAAAAGCAATAGAAACTAAACACAATAATAAGAAGAGGGAGACAATAAGAACATTGTCTAATGTTAAAGGATGGATTGCTATAACAACGAACATGTCGACAACCGATAACTAAAAGAAGGTTTATATGACAGTGACGACACATTATGTTGATAATGATTAGACGTTATGTAATAGACTTTCGAGGTAATTTATAATCTTTAATATTGTTATCATTTACTTTTTCGTTATGTTATGAATTTATGATTGATGTTGGTAATATTTATATATGATAGGTTCATTTATATACTGCTACCACATACAAATGAGAAATTGGCAACCATGTTAAGAGAATATTTAATGGATTTTAACGTCGACAACAAAATATCCACCATCACAGTCGACAATTGTAGCACAAATGATGCTATGATTGAAAAGTTAAAGAGTAAGATGCAGATTGGGAGCTTATTGGTTGGAGGTAGGTTATTTCATATGCATTGTTTTGCGCATATTCTTAACTTGATTGTAAAGGATGAGTTGGAGATAATTAAGGAAGCAATAGATTGTATTCGGAACAATGTTCTATATTGGAGTGCAGCTCCTAAAAGGTTGAAAATTTTGAAGATGTTGCACAAATTCTATATATTCCGAGTTCAAATAAGTTAGTTTTAGATTGTCTGACCAGATGGAACTCAACCTTAAAGATGTTAGAGTCGACAATCCTATATGTTGAGGTGTTTATTAGACAAAAGGACAGGGATTCTCAGTATATCTACATGCCAGCAAAAGATCAGTGGGAGTTGACTAAAGAACTTTGCTTGAAGTTGGAATTATTTTTTAATACTACTGAATTGTTCTCGGGAACAAAACATCCAACTTCACAAATTGTCTTTAACACACTATGGAACATAAAGCATGCTTTACAATTGTGGATGTTTGAATCCAATGAGATTATTCGGACTATGGTGGAGTAAATAATGGATAAGTTGAATTCTTATTGGTATAAGGTTGGAGATATTTTTGTAGTATTATATGTGTCGGATCCGAAATACAATATGGATAGGATTGAATTTATTTACGGTGCATTATACGATGATCGAGCTAAGACTACGCATATATCATTAAACAATTATGGTATCAATTGTTTAATGATTATCAACTCAAATTGTAGAAAACTTAGCCTGTGGATCTTAGTAGTGCAGACGATTCGATTTTGGGTTCGGTTTCATCATCTAACCTAAGATTGACACATTCTCTTTAAAAAAATTTGAAAGAGAAAAGGACTAGGATTTCTTATAAAATGATGGATTTAGATAGATATTTTGTGCATTCGAAATTAAAGGTAAGCAGTTCGATATATTGTCATTGTTGGATCCCGTTTCCGGAACCCAACTACTTAATCCGAAAATCCAGAATACTCACAATATATCACAAATAATAATACTCACAATATATCACAAATAATAATTTATCAACAAATCAAAAGTCACTAAATCCCTTCATTTAATAATCAAAGCATACACAATAAAATTCTCAATTTATCCCAAACAAAGTAAAAATATCAAATTTAAACCTCAAAATAATTTAAACACGTCTCAAAATAATTTACACATACTTATTGATTATGAAAAAGAAATCGGGGCCCAACACAACATCTCCTCTTCCCTTGGCAAAAATCAGTTATCCATTGCCAATCTTCACTCTGCACGTGTGCTTCTTGTCCAGATTTTTGAATATGCTCAGGTTGCTAGACATGTGGTTGGAGCAGCCATTATCAACCAACCAACGATCTGCTGAAACACTGGTATTGTGGCAAGAGGCAACAAACAGGTGATCTTCATCTTTCTTGTCAGCAATGCGGGCCTCTTCAGAAGTCTGCACTTGCTCCTTGCTTATGCAAAACTTATCTATATGCCCTAGCTTCTTGCATTTCCTACACTTGACATCAGGTGTTCTTCAACATTTATAATGGGGATGATCTGTCTTACCACAGTGTTTGCAAGGTCCCTTTTGAGACTAGACTGAAGATTCTGATGCTTCTTGCTTTTCTTGCTTCTTACCCTCTGCGTCCCTTTTGGTCCAGTGTTTCTTTTTCCCTCCTCCACTGGTTTTCTGACTTGCCCTGAGGGAACCTTCGGTGACTTCAACGTTCCTAAGTGCTCTCCTCTGTTCTTGGGCTTGTAGAAAACTCATCAATTCTGACAACTTCAGGTCTGCCAAGTCTCTGGTGTTCTCCAAAGAAATGATGGTTGCTTCGAATTTTTTTGGAAGGGAAATCAGCATCTTCTGAACGATCTTTTCATCTTCAAAACGACTTCCAAGAAGTCTGATCTTGTCTGCAAGATCCTGCAGTTTTCCAGCATACATTTTGACAGATTCATCTTCTGTCATTTGGAGCTTGTCGAACTCCCTCATCAGTTAATTACCTTCATGCTCTTCACTCTCTCATCTCCTTCGTACTCGGCCTTCAAGTAATCTCATACCTCCTTGGCAGATTTTAAATGCATGATTCTTGTAAATAATGAGGGACTTACTGCAGCGTATAGACAAGACTTGGCTCTGGCTTTTCTGGTAAGTCTTTTCCTCTGATACTTCATTTGGTTTACTGTTGCATTGTCTGCTAATGGATCCACGTGATAGTCTTCTTCAACTGGTTCCCACAAATCCAGCCCTTCCAGGTATGTTTGCATCTTCACTATCCAAATCTGGTACGACTATCCATCAAACAATGGTGCTTGCATGTTTGGTAATCCTTCCATTTGTGGGTGGTGCCTGTACTTCTTCGAGGCAATGCTTTCTTATTCGTAGACAACTTCCAAGAAATGCTTCACAGATCCCTTAAGATCCTTCAATAAATGCTCTGATACCACTCTTGCTTTATGATTTTGTACAGCTAACTCGTAGAAGACAGAAGTATATGAGAAGAATGAAGTGTATTTCATTTATTCTCTTTTCACTGTATTTATACATTTGCTGTCAACATTATTAACAGACTTAACAGAAACTAACTTCTAACTACCAATAACATCTTCTTGATTAACAGACTTCTAGGACTCCAACATAATGTTTGTAAGAATGGAAGCCAGTTGAACTTCAGATTGATGTTGTTTACCGGAATGAACTTATTACGTCATTTTATTTCTTTTCTAGTTATTACATGTAGCATTACCGGATTGATCATTGTAAAGTCCGTTACCCAATTAGTATTCCAATATTATTCATTGTGAAAAGCTAATACTTTATGGAATGAAATATGATATTAACTCCTTTCTTTCTTCTCTGATTCTTATTCTTATGTTACGTAAGTGGTAACACCTTGTTGAATTAAAACTAAAATTAGACATTGTACACAATATTTGAGAAATTATCCATGATAAAAAAAGAAGCAAGTGTATGACTATCAATATTCCCATTCCTGAGAATATAATGGAAGCTTAAAAGATAATCCAAGGAGGAATGAGTCCGATGGAATCCAGTATTCTGTCAAATGTAAACATAGTTCCTAAAATGCTTTCTGAGAATGGGTTGAATAAACTCGTGTGGATGCAACGACAAGGCCAGAAAGGCATTGGCCTACTAAGATTCGGAGATCTTTAACCTTTTCTTTTGCTTTTTTAGTCCACTTGTTCAGGTTGAAAAAGCAAAGTGTTAGAGGATAAAGAAAAAATAAAGCAACTGTCTTATCGTGCATCATTGTCACTTTGACCCACCTTAAATTAACACGGGCCGTTGTTTCGTTTCTTGGACAAATCATCCTGCTAAACGATGAATGCTACAATTATTACCGTCACAAACTGTTGATGCAAGTTTACAATCATGTTATTATCTATAATGTTTCTTATAATTCTTTCAGGGTTATGATATAATCACCATAGTGAGGTTGATAGTCCATTTTTTAGTAAAGGTACTGACCTTTTAATATATATAGTACCAACAACGTGAAGCACGTAGAGATAAACCTAAAACATGAAAATGTAAAAGATAAGGAAAATGAATGGAAGAAAAGGGTCCATTAAAGATAAGGCTTAGCAAACAAGCTAATAATTATAAAAGCAGCAGCACCATCTCTTCATCACACACCATTGAGCATACTGTACTTCATCAACGACTCTGCTTAGCAGCTTGACAACTGGTTAGTACTCTTGGCTCAATTTGCAGTTCTTCGAGTGAGATCAGATATCTCATTATCTTTTTTGCTGTACCTGCTATGCAGGTCTTGATATATATCATCAGTTTTTGGAATGACTACTACTGCTCCGAGTAACAATCAACTAACCTCCACCCCACCGCTCGTGTAAGCTCATCATTAAATATGCTTGATCCTTTTTCTGCTGAAAGAATATTGATGACCACTAATTTTAACGGGATCCCAAAAACTTGTGTCTCTTTATACGGTGACGAAACTAGGAATTTAAGATAAGAGGGCTTAAATATTTAATTTTTTTAAATTTTGAGGGATCCAGTGCACCACTGACCCTTATATAACTCTATC
>JANIHZ010000209.1:32447388-32457533 GCA_027478365.1 Erythroxylum rufum | reverse complement strand
TATCTGAGTTAGTCCATAAAATCATCAAAAAGATATAAAAGTAAGTTGTCCATTATCATATAAGACTACATGAATCGTCTAAAAATAAACAGGACCATATGTTAAAAAAGTCCATATGACTTGTCTATAAATATAAATCACCATAAGTCATATATGTAAAACTTAGCATGTTTTATAGGTGTTAGAGTATGTTTTTAGTGTTTTCTTAGTTGATAATCATATGTTTAGGACTTGTATTTATCTTCTTATCAGTGTTTATACGTGTCTTGTTTGATTATCATTGTTTAAGGCAAAATCTTGATCTTAATTATATATTTCAAGGATCTTTGATGTGTTTGGTGATGAGTGGAGATAGAAAAAAAGTGAAGAAAAGATGAAAAAAACTGGAGAATCAAGTCTGACATGATAGTGCAATAAGGACTAGAAGGCTAGAAGCCTTTGGCACGATCGTGCTAGAGAGTTTAGGTAGTCCCATGCATGATCGTATATGGCCATGAATGATTGTGCAAGGTATTTTCTAGGATGCAAATTTTTTCATAATTTTGATGCTTTGGGGCTATTTTTGAAAGATATACATGTGGAAAACCCTAGAAGACTTAAGAGTATAAAAAGTAGCTTAAAACACCACTTGATGGTAGTATAATCATAATTAAAGAAGATCAAAAGAGGAGAATTCTCAAGAACAAGGCAAAGTGGAGAAGAATTCCAAGTTTCATTCTCTACTCTTTTCTTATTTCCTTATTGTTATTAGATGTTAATGATGATTATATTTGGATAGTAAGATCTATGGACTGTTAAATTCCTTTTTAGGAATTATACTCTCAAGAACAAGCAAAAGTGGAGAAGAATTCCAGGTTTCATTTTGTACTCTTTTCTTATTTCCTTATTGTTATTAGATGTTAATGACGATTATATTTGGATAGTAAGATCTATGGACTGTTAAATTCCTTTTTAGGAATTACTCTTGAATTATTTATTGAACTTTACATTATGATTTAATGAATATGTTTATGATGTTTACTATTTTATAATCAATTTGGATTGAGAGATTGGATTGATTCACTTGTGTTATGTTGCATAATAAGACCTACTAATTGAATAGACCTATAACATCAAATTAATAGGCAATTGAAGAGAGATCTTGATTGTTAATTAGATATCTATAGGATTGCTTCAAATCTAGTTTCATAGTTTCAATTTTTATCTATTTTAATTGGGATAAGTTGATTAGATATCAAGAGAGGGTAATTATAACTATAGGATATTTAGGATCAATTATAATTAAATCAAGAAGGTAAGAAAACAAATAAGGATAGAAGTAATTCCTAGCTTTCATTATTAATCAATTAGTCAATTTTACCACTGTCTAGTTCATATTTTATTTATTAATTCTTCAACTTAGAAGGCATATGATTGATGATAATGGAACTAAAGCTTTTAGTTAGCGCTACGATTTGATTATCTTCCCAATTCCACTTGTTTGATAAAATGTCTTTCAGGAACTTTGCGTACGTGCACATATGTTCCAATACCTCCATAAAAGATAAGTTAATTTGTAAAGTCTTCGACTTCTCCATAAACTTTGCAAATTGTGCATCCAATTATTTCTTCTGTAATTTCTGTGGGAATGAAAGCTTAGGTGGGTATGACTGAGGGGCAATATATGAAGGTTTTCATTCTTTTCTTCATCCTTTTTCTTTTCTTTTTATTGTTCCTTTACAAGGTGGGTTTCAACTTGTTTATTTATTGATTGTTTTAACTTCCCACTCCTAAGTGTGATTTCCTTGAGTTAATCCCTGGATTTGCTTTAGTATTAATTTAGAGACTCACCACACTTCTTGTAGATAATGCATTTACAAATTGGCCCTCTTGAACCTCCAGAGGCATGTTTCTTTGATACTTGCTCAAACTTCCCTTCCGTACTTATGATCTTGTCTATAATCTTATCCAATTTTGAATCGTTGGCATTGGACTTGTCTTGCTGAAATCTAGGTGGACCTTGATTCCTCAATTGGGTGCCCACATTGTTAGACCAAGAAAAATTTGGGTGGTTCCTCCACCCAGGATTGTATATGTTAGAATATAGATTATTCCCTCCTCCTCGACCAAATTGTATGCCATGTAGTTGAGTTGCTTCGTGTTGTTGTTTTGCATTAAGAAGTTACTAGCAGTAATATGATTATCTTCTCTACATAATTCTCATCCTTGCTGAATTGGTTTAAGCAGAGCTGAAGAGGAGGCTTTCATGTTGTTTAGTTGCTATGTTAAATTGGTGATCTCTGCCTATAGTACTGTCATTGAATTGATAATAATCACTCCATTCTGATCCTAGAAGGTCAAATATTGTCCGCTTTTATTTAACGTGCAAAGACAAATATTATTCTTCATCTCCTCTAACAAATCCTTTGCTTCCTCAACTATTTTCTACATAAGGGATCATCAAGAAGCTGCATCTATGGTGCCCTTCGTGGGTGGATTAACTTCATGTAAAAAGTTTGCAACCAGGATTCCTTTGGTGGGTTGTGGTGCAGACATCTCCTTTGTAAATCCTTGTATGAAGCGTCATTTTGTTGAAAATTGGTAATCTCCTTTAGTAGTTATGTTGTCTTTGTTCGAGGAAAATACTTGTCTAAAAAAGCACAAACCAGCTATGCCCATGTCGTGATGTTGGTTGTGTTGAGAGAATGGTACCATACCTTGGGTTTTATCCTTGAGTGTAAAGGGAAAGAGCCTCAACCTGATAGCATCTTCTGATGTATCATTATATCGGAAGGTATCACATATTTCTAAGAAGTTCACTATATGAGCATTGTGATCTTTATTAGCTAACCTGCAGAAGTGCACGTTAGTCTACAACATGTTTAGCAACGTTAGATTGATCTCGAATGAAGTGGCGTGCACTGGTGGTTGAGTGATGCCTTGTTGTGCTGCATTGAACCCTGACCTCATGAAATCCATAAGGGTTCTCTGTTGGTCTTTATGATTGAATTCTTTTACCATAGTTCTTTCAATCTCTTCTTGGTGTCTCACTTTTCGAATTTCTCTTTCTTATCTTGTGATGTCAAGAGATAGAGTTTCTTCGACCTTGCTTAAACTTTGAGTGATTCTTGTGTTTATGCAATTGCAAGCATGAAAGAACGGTGAAATTCCTTAAATCAAAGGAATTCAAATCATCTTAGTGCTAAAAATACCTGACAATGGTACCAAAAACTTGTTGAGTAAGTTTTATATATAATAAATCTCTCAATACCTACGAGTATATGGATTGTATCTTGTAGTATAAGAGGTTATCATTGCCATTAGGATTATGCAATAGCTAACAATTTGAACCTAACTTTTTATATGGTAACGCAAAATTGATTTGAATTAAATTCAAATAATATAAATTGAAACAAATAAATAAACAAAACAATTAATAAAATAACAAGTGTGCTACCAATTAAAATTATGGTTTGATCAAGATTAAATACTTAGGAACTATTCCTTCCTTATTTTGATTCATTTAATCTTATTGATTCAATTTATGTGTTTTATCCTAGATTTCCTATGGTTTTGATTATTGGTCTAATCAATTAACCCTAATTGAATTTGAAATTCATATATTTGCAATCTCTCGATTCACAAAACTATTCCTAATTTATTCAATTAAATCTGAAGTAATCTATTAAATAATCAATTTGACAACCAAGATCTTTCTTCGATTGATCATTAATTTGATAATTGTGGGTTTATTAAATTGCCAACTCTCTTTGCATAACCTAACACTGGTTACTTTGACTCACTCTTTCGATTTCTTGTCAAGTTTATGCACAAAAAATTATCACAAAAATCCAAAAATATATTGAAATAAACAATAATTAAAAGTCACAAAATAATTCTTAATCTAAATTTAGAAATCCATAGACATGTTTAGCCTTAAAGAATTCCAATTACACATCAAAGATAATGAAAGAAATAAAGGAATAGAATAAAAACTCTATCGAAGCCTTAATATGGAATGTTGGAATTTTCTAATGCTCTTCTTGATCTCACCAACTTTGATTCACTTTTTATTAATGGCTACTACATTTTTGTTGTTGTATTTCATGTTCTTATATAGTGCTTTAGGGTTGTGGAGGTCGTGTCTAGGGTTTCCCTACTTTGGTCGGTTCCAAAAATAGCCCCGAACCCTAAAATAGAAGAAAAAGCTTACACATAGAAAATCTCTTGTCACAATAGTGACCTTGGAATCACAATTGTGCTCCTGCTAAGCATGATTGTGATAGAGGTCATACAACCCTATGCACAATTGTTATGATTGCGCTCTTCATGCACGATCGTGACATCCTTCATGTAGCTTCCATCTTCTTTTTTCTTTAATTTCTTGATTTCTAACACTCACAAACACATCAAATACCTCATGAAACATAAAATTAAGATTGAATGCATGCTTTAAACTACATGAACACTTAGAATATAGTCAAACACTTACAATAATACAATTATAAGCCTATACATATGATAATCATCTAAGAAACACTTAAAAACACACTAAAACACCTAGAAAAGCATAGCATGAACTATACCTATGATGAAACTCATTCTTTGAATTGGTGACGAGTAAGTGGAATTTAATATGAATAAGGTATTAAAGAATCTGAAGGAAATCACTCTTGTGTGAAGATTGATATAGTGGATGAGTGTATAAAAGAGCAGATAAAGTGCAATACAAAAGAAGTGAGTATTGGGGAAGTAGTGGACAAAGGAGAATTAAGGAAAAGAGGACTTAGGTGTTAAATTGAAGTAAGAGATCTTAGTAATAATGTAAGCTCCCATTATACCTTTGATTAAGAAATAACCCTTTTTAGAGTTGAACACCAATGGAGAACAAGAAACGAGAGTGGTGGAGACAATTTGAAAGCAAATGAGATTAATAAGAAAAAAACTTTTAGATATAAGAAGCATAAGTCCTAATATGAAGATGCATAGGGCCTTCATATCCAAAAGATGAGTTGATTGAAAATAATTAAGCTACAATGGTTAAGTTAAGAAACTTAAGCTTAGCATGTTATGCACAGTTACGTTTTTGGTCAAAATTTTAAAATTTTATGATTTTTGTTTATTTTATAGTGAGTTGAATGATGGATGTTCATGACATTAAGTGAGTCTAAGTTCCAACTCTTATTCCATCATCTCCACAATGTCTATGAGTACTATTGCCTTTCTTTTGTATTTCTTTTAATTTTTATTTTTTTACTAGTTATGTTTGCCTATGTTGAGTTTTTAATTCCATCTTTAAGAAAATGTGTTTTTCAAGTGTGGGGACATATATACACTTGCATATCATTTGTGTGTGAAATTGTATTTACATTGTGTTAGTTTTTGATTAGGTTAGTATTGTGTAAACATTTCTTACATGATGTTTACATTATGTGAATCTGTCAATGACATAAATTGAAATGAATTAGCTTATCCATAAATATATTATTTAAATTGTGAAGAAAAATTAGCCTGTAAAGTTTGTATTTTAAGTATTTTTTAGATGACTATGTATACTGATTAGATCATTATTATATCAATTTATGACAATTTTTGAATACACTTGTAACTAATTTCATTTAAATTGGTCACCATCTTTAGTGGCCTTTCATAGAGTGATTGACTATGAAGAAGTGATGTAGGTGAAATTGAAAAAAAAAAAATTAAAAACACCAAATTGTGTTATATAAATATGCTAAATGAACTTCCTATTCCACTGACCCGTTAAAAAAAAGGGGTTAAGAATAGATCTAGTAGCAAGTTGTGAGTTGTGAGTTGTGAGTTGTGATATAGTTAAGTTATATAAATATGCTAAATGAACTTCCTATTCCACTGACCCGTTAAAAAAAAAGGGGTTAAGAATAGATCTAGTAGCAAGTTGTGAGTTGTGAGTTGTGAGTTGTGATATAGTTAAGTAACTAGGGGCATTCACAACAAAATTTTTGTTTTTAGGTCAAAAGGCTAAAATGACACTCCAACCAAGCATGATAATATGGTGTTGACAATAAAATTAAACCTATGGATCTTTTTCTTAAATGTCAATAAATTTCATGAACGAATATTTAGTGATGGCCTACCTCTTTAACTATTATATAAGAATGAGTGCATGCTTACAAGTTTCATGGACGTATGAATAGGTGCTGATATTTTGGTTGATATGTGTATTTAAATCAAAGTATTTGAACATGAATGGAATAAGTTAATGTGTTGGAACTTTTAAGTGATTAATGTTTATGAATAAGTTAAGTTTATAAGGTTTGATACCATAGTACCATTGTTGTTTTATTGCATGATTGTGTGTTTATGTGTTTTGTTTAATTTGTGGTCTTAGTTTCTCTTAAGGGCAAGCAAAGATTCAAGTATGGGGATGTTGATAGGTGTAAAACTTAGTATGTTTTTTAGGTGTTAGACTATGTTTTTAGTATTTTCTTAGTTGATAATCACGTGTTTAAGACTTAGATTTATGTTATTATTAGTGTTTATGTGTATTTTGTTTGATTATTGTTGTTTAAGGCAACATTTTGATCTTAATTACATATTTAAGGGATTGTTTAATGTGTTTGGTGATGAGTGGAGTAGGAAAAAGTAAAGAAAATATGAAGAGAAAGCTAGAAATCAAGTCTGACACGATAGTGCAGTTCTATGCATGATAGTGTAGAAAGGACTAAAAGGTTGGAAGCCTCTAAGACGATTGTGTAATGTTTTCTAGGATACAAATTGTTTTCACATTTTTGATGCTTCAAGCTTATTTTTGGAAGATATATATGTAGAAAAACCCCAGACAAAAGAAGCTTAAAACACCAGTTGACGATAACATAATCATAATTAAAAGAAGATCAAAAGAGGATAAATCTCAAGAACAAGGAAAAGAAGAGAAGAATTCCAAGTTTTATTCTCTACTCTTTTATTGTTTCCTTGTTGTTATCAGATGTTAATGATTATTAGATTTAGATATTTACTAACATCTATGGGTTGCTAAATTTCTTTATAGGAATTATTCTTGAATTATTTGTTGAACCTTACATTCTTAATTTAATGAATTTGCTTGTTATGTTTATTGTTTTATAATCAATTTGGGTCGAGAGATTTGATTGATTGAAATATATTGTGTTGTATAGCAAGAGCTAATATCTCAATATACCTATAAATATCAAATTAATAGGAAATTGAAGAGAGATCTTAATTGTTTATTAGTTATCTATAGGATTGCTTCAAATATAGTTACATAGTTAGAAAGAATTTTGATAGATTAAGAGATCATAATTTAATTTCTATCTACTTTAATTAGGATTACTTTATTAGATTATGAGCGAGGGTAATCAGAACTATAGGATATCTAAGATTAAATATGATTAAATCAAAAAGGTAAAGGGAAAATGAATAAGGATAGAAGTAATGGCGGACAGTATAAATTTAGAAACACTTTTGCCACGGGAATTATTGCAGGAAAAGGATAATCTGAAACTTCGAGTTGTCAATATGATTAAATCAAGAAGGTAAAGGGAAAATAAATAAGGATAGAAGTAATTCCTAACTTTCATTATTAATCAATCAATGGATTTTATTGTTGTCTAGTTCATAGTATATTTATTAGGTCCTTGTTTTTAGTTTAATTCTTAAGTAATCATCTTATTTAGTAAAACACTTTCTTGAGAAGATATCTGCACCTAAACCTACATGAAAGAATTAAAATCAAATTATTAATATACATTTTAATTATTTTTTCAACATAAAATAAATAATCATTTGGCTCATACAAATGACCCAAGTATTAGCATCTTACATGTTATGGAATCATGTCAAGCTTATTTACATTTCTTGTACATCACATGTCCTCCAGTCCATGTTGAAATAGTACCCTTTTAACTTCACCAACTTCCCTTATTCTCTTTTTCTTTGACCTTTTAGTTCTTTTTTTATAAGTAGGAGGACTGATCTTTTATCTATGTTCTTCCCCAGGTACTAGCCAAAACTGTTCATTTAATGCTATATTTATACTCTTCCAATAACACTTCGTATATGCCTCCTTGGTGTAGCGCTCATGCATATTGTAATATTCCGTTACCCACGTGAGGGCTAGAATTGTGAATTTTGAAAATTTGATGAGAAATTGGGAAAATGCATTTTATGTGTTATTAATTTTGACATGCACATCTTTGCACGTTTATATGATTGTACATGCATTCATGACATTTTCCGGGTACAATTGAGTTGTTAATTATGATTAAAATGTGCTTTGGCAATTTTGGAATTATTCATGTTATTTTTGAAATTTTAGTGAATTTTGTGAAAGATATTGATTTATTGACCAATTATGGGGTGACAAGTGGCAACCAATAATTGGGACAAGTGGCTATATTAGACACATGACAAATGGCATTTTAGAAAGACACATGTCTTGATAGAATCAAGACACGTGTATGACATGCATGATAGTCGTATGTGAGATTGACTTAGAGAGTTTAAATTTTTACAAGTACTTCTTAGTTGAAACTCTACAACGTCCGATTGTGGTCTTTGAAAATTTTTGCTGGATGATCTATTTCTTTGCTGGTTTCTGTGGCAGATCCAAGTAAGTTGAGATTAATATGAGTTTGTTGTTGTTATTCGACGGATTTTTTAGTTGATAGAATGCATGCATGTGAGCTTTAGAAAGTCCGATTTGGTGTTGGATGAGTTGATGATCAAACGAGAGAAAGAACTAGTTAATATGTTGTTTCTGGAATTTTAGATTGAAGTTTTATTAGTACTTAGTTAAGATCTAAGGAATAGCCGAATGTATGTTTTGTCTGTGTTCATCCGAATGTGATTTGAGTATAAATGTTGAACCTTTAGAGTTGCATGTGAGTGTTTGAGTTTTGAATGAGTTAGAAGAATGATTTTAGGTATATATGTGTTAATTGAGAGGTGTTTGAACTTGAGGAAATGAAAATGAGGATCGGGGAAGACGACTGTCGAACCAGATGTCGCGACGAATTTTAATTCATACGTCGCGACATGTGGCTGGGGCTGACCCATTGAGCTCGTCGTGACTAATTTCCTTGTGTACATCGCGATGTGTGATAGCCTTGAATTAGTCGTGACGTAGTCTCTTTTGTACGTCACGACATGTGACAAAATCCCGAAGAAAACTGATTTCTGGTCTGCACGTCGCGACCTCATCTTTTCTCCTCGTCGCGGCGAGCATCCCTCCTTCGACAGCTTGAACATGCTTTCGTATTTTTACCATAACATTCTCTATACTTATCCACATTAGCTGATTTTTAATGCGTCGTAAACTAGAGACATTGAGATACAACTTTTATGAAGCAATAAATTTCTAATTCGGTCTCTAAGAGTTTCAACTTTTGGTTAGAAATTGAAGTAAGAATTCTGCTGGAACTTAAGAACAATCTAAGGTATTTTGAGTATATCACTTTGTATACTGATCCAAATTGTATGGTTTTGGTGTCATTAGAAATTTATGAAATGGGAGAACAACTTTAAACAAGGAAGTTTTGTCTAAATTGTTCAATTACCTTATCAGATCTAGTATGAAAAGTTGACCCGAATATGTAATGGAGGAAAAATCTGAAGTGGTCAATGAATTTAGGAAATTGTTTAACATTGGTTGGTTCAATCCAATTGTAAAAATACACGACATTAATGAGGACTTTGATTCTAAATGATTCTTCGATAAGGATCACTTAGTGTACCCCGGAATTGTCATTGATCATGCATTGTGCATACATTCTATACATTGGTATACATAAAAGAACAATTGTGCATTGTGCAAAGTGTGACATTGTGAATATGTTTTGTATATGTTAGAGGAGCTTGTTGGACGCAATTCAGACATTGCTGGACCATCCAGGCAATAGCTTTGGAGCATACTGTGAGTCAACCTAGATGATTCCCTAGGAATGATGTGATTTGATTTGTTTATTCGCTTCCAATATGATTATTTGTTTGCAAATTGTTTGTGAATTCCGGACTTCAATTGTCCGAGGAGATCGGTATTCGTGAATGTATTGGAAGTGCTCTGACTGTGATTTTTGACTGCCATAAAACTCTGAGTGCTATGTGGATTCTCAACTACGGTTGAATGCCGGACTTAGGTCCGATGATTATAAGTTCGATTGAGCATC
>JANIHZ010000209.1:32405236-32418140 GCA_027478365.1 Erythroxylum rufum | reverse complement strand
TAGATCAACACTCCTACATCCTTGCTAGACTCATTCCAACCCCAAAACATCAACAAACACAACAAAAATCACAAACCTTAGAAAATCGACATTGCCGACACCACATCTTCTGATTTTTCAATCCAAACACAATAAATCCTCATTTTAGTTGTAAATCAACACTAAAACAAGTTCAATAAACCAAATAAAGTTTAATCTTACCTGCTTGAGCTTCAGATTTTCAAGAAATCACAAATCCTAGCTTTTCCCTCTTTTCTTCTTCTTCTTCTCCCTCTCTACCGACGCTGCTTCTCTTCTTCTTCTCTTCATTTCCTTTTTCTTCTTCTAATTTTCTTTTTATACTTTTCATAATTGTGCAATGTCCATTTTACCCTTTACTCAAGCCTTATAACCTTATATCCTTAAGTGTCATGCCCAAAATGCCCTTCAGCATTTTTACCACTTTTAATTTAATCAAACCATATATAATAAAAATTATACTAATCTTTACAGGAATAATTAACTCCCAAAAATTATTTCATCAAACCTCATAACTTATTTCAATCATGTTTAGTAAAAGTCCAACCAAAATAATTCATCATTCAGAACCTTAAAAATAGTTGAGATCATGCTTAATTAATCAGGAAAAAGGTTCGAGGTCCAACAACGGGAATATGTCTACTGCTGACAAGTGAGAGGTAGAGGTCGGGATCAGTTCGCGTCTGCATTAGTGTCCCATAGAATTGTAGTGAGCCCAACAAATTGATTGTAATAACTGAAAATGTTTATCTATGAATGTGGGCTCAGATTGTTTACTGTCTATTCCGCGCACATGAGTGTAACGGAAAAGAAAATTCTATACTGAGTTTCGACTGACTGATGTAGTACGCCACCCTCGCGGGGCACGGACTCGGATATCACCAATGATGTTGGGTTCGGATCACGCAGGAGTTGGGTGTTATAGAGTGGGTTATTCTTTCATTTATAAAAAATCTTTTCAATTATTTATGTGTCTTGTTCATATATACAAGTTTACTATGATTACAATTCTTAAGGGGATTCCCTTAAATTAAAGTGACATAACTGAACAAAAAAAATCAAATTTATTAAATTTTACCTTAAACAACACTCCAATATGAAGATATGATACTTTAAAGGAGTATTCTACATTCAATATTTCATGTTTTTATAGGTTAGTGACAATTTATTATAAAAATTTGAGAGAAATATAAATAAGAGATATAGTATCCTAATGCTATCAATATTATACCATAAGTCTCAACCTTAAAGAACCTACATATGTTCAAATATAAACAAAAATCACAAGTAGTGGCAAGTCAATTAGATGGGGTGAGGATGGAGGATGTTGAATTATCATTCCTTATGTTAAGTCAACGACAAAATTCAGTGGCCAAAATTAAATCTATTGAACGAAAAAGGGGAACGGGCCAATTTTGTCTTCCCAACTTACATCAATATAAGATGCCCTTGAATGTCTCCGCGGATGCATATTGTCAAACTTAGGGAAATCAGTGCATATTATGATAGTTTTAAGTATATATTAAGGATCTTTTGTAATGAGTTTTGTTTGAGAGTTTTAGAGGTGATAGTTTTGGCTACAAGATAACTTCCTCATTTCGATATACCGTTTCTTCTTTACATGGAATTTTCTTGCTAGATTATCCTACTATATTTCCTCTTTCTCCTTTATCCCCCATTACCTAGGACGATCAATGAGCCTTCCCTGAGGAGCATTCTTTCTTTTTCAAGGGAATAAATCATTTTTCTCATTCCTAAACGTCTCCAAAGTATACATCTTTTTTTATTAAGAAGAATATCTACATTAGTTCATAACGTTGCATGCCTTTTTCAAAGGTTATAGTCGTTATAACAAAATTCAAACTCATCACTTATATAGCCTCCGCATTAAACCTTTAGATATAATGTTGAAGGCTCTCTCTTATTCTTGTACCACATGAAAGAGGGTACAAGAGTCCCTATATCTCCTTTTGTTATTGGAGAGATAAGCATTGAACTTGAACTTGAGCTACCTAAAGCTTGAAATTGATCCCCTTATAACAATTTTATTCCAATCTCACATGGTTCCTACTAAAGTTAAAGAAAAGGACTTACATTTTAAGACATTTAAGGCCACTTGTAAGCCCGTCATCTCCTTTTGCCTAACTACGATAGTGAGATTTGATATACCATTATATGTTTTTCCTCTAAAGATGTTGTTATTGAAAACCTCTAGAGGATATTGTTACTCCTTTTATTGGTTCTTCTACCACTCTTAGGATGCCTTGTTGTTGACGATATTCAAAGGATGTCACCGGTCTTTACGTCAACTAAGGAGCCTCTCATTGTTGGCAAAGAACATCTACAACCTCCTTGAATTATTCTTATAGAAAAAAATGGCCCATGTCAGCCCTTTAGATTGATTATAATCTGTTTCTAGTTGTTGAGCACCTATTTTCAATAATCTTCCTATAGTAGATTCTTCAGAAATCCTCATCTTAGCTTTATCTTTTCAAAATTATTATAAAAATGGTGTTAATTAATGTCAAAGTATTTTGTCCATATATTTCAAGTATTCTCATTAAGTTGAGGTTAGGAGATATTCTTTCATGTGTTCAAATTTTAGACCCCAAGTATAGGAAAATCTCACAAGATGGTAGAGTATGAGAGTGTAGGCATATTGATAAGCTCTTATCGTGACATATTATTTGATATTATCTCCTTTGTTTTAGATTTATTTTGGTGCTTAAATATGGAAATTAATGTTCATTTTATTTTAGGAGATGGAATGTAGAGATTGCATTGAATTAGGAATTTATTGATGATAATGACAAATTTTGGATAAAGTGAAGAGATTAATGCAGTGGATAAGGTTGATCACTTGAAGAGTTGAAGTTTAACTGGAAAACTTCTTCTTATCCCTATCATGTAGGAGTTTGAATGTAAATTTTTTTAGATAGATATCTTTACAAGTTAGAGTTAGATTCGGATTAGATTAGAAAACCCTATAAAAGGGACAATCTTCACAACAAAAAAGGTTCTCTCTTCTTACGTTTTCAGCAATTCTTTATATTTCTTTTATTTGTGTTATTGGAGCGAAAGCCATGTGTGGCTAAACTAAATTTTTCTGATTCAAGGGGATTCGATATTCTAGTTATAACTTTGTGAGGTTTTGTGTTCCAAACTTTTATTCACATTTTAATTTAGGTATTTCTTATTTTGAGTTCACATATTTCATGAATGATTAATATTCGATTAATCTGATAATTTAATTTAATATTGATTATTTTATCGCTATCCAGGAATTCAATGATCCGTAATTGTCATGAAAGATTGGTACAAGTAGCAAATAGGTTATTTATGAATTTCCATGTTTAACTTATGATAAACAAGAAAACTAAATTGAATAGTTGCAGCTATCTTGATTATTTAATTTAGGGTTAGTCTTTTTTACAGAACTTACTGCTATCATTTATTCGATATGGAATGTTATCATACCCAGTCAATAGATGATAAGTTTTGGTTTGGATGCTAGGTTTGAACCAATTAATTTTGGAAAATTTGAGACTTATTACGACTATCCTAATATGTTTCAGACTAACTGCTTGAATCGTGAAAAATATTCTTTTTAGACCAATGATCAAAGTTACAATTAGATGAGATCTTTCCCTTGAATTGGATTTTGGTAATCTTGATTTTCTCGTATTTAAATTCAGTTGAGTTATTTTTTTCATATTAATTTTAGTTAATCAGTTATTTAATCAAGCCCCCTATTTACTTTTATTACTTAAAATTAAGAAGCTAGTGTTTAGTTCTCTAAGGATTTGACCTGATTCCATGACTACTACAAAAGTTTGAAGAATAGGAATTATTTTGGGGGCTTTGATAACCCTACTAAAATTTGCCGCTGTTGCTGGGGAACTATTTCAAGTTTCTTAGTTTCTTTGCGTTTTTATTTTTGCGTTTACTGCTAACCTCTTATCTTGTACGACTCGTGCTTCTTAGATAGGTAAATTGCAATATAATCCAAAAATTGAGAAGACAACGAGTCGTTTGAGAAAAGAGACTAAGCAAGGAAGTGGGCCTTCATCTTCAGACGTGAAAGTTGAAGTAGATCTAACAATTGGTGAAGACTCTAATTTTCAAGAAGCAGACGAAAAGATGGAAAATCTTAACCCTAGAATATTGAGGGAGTTAGCAGAACTGAATTTGATTCAACAACCTTTATGCATTCAATTTCCAAATGTTGAGGTAGATTTCGAATTGAAATCTGGTTTGATTCACTTAATGCCTATTTTTCGTGGTCTTGCAGGTGAAGATCTGTAGAAACACCTGAAGGAATTTCATGTTGTTTGCTCTGGAATGAAGCCATAAGGGGTGACAGAAGAACAAATTAATCTCATGGCCTTTCCATTCTCATTGAAGGATAAGGAAAAGGATTGGCTATACTTTTTTCCCCCTGGCTCAGTGACAACATGGAATGAGATGAAAATAATGTTTCTAGAGAAGTTCTTTCCTACATCAAGAGCGGCGAATATAAAAAAGGAGATATATGTGCTAAGACAAATTACAGGAGAAACATTATATGAATATTGGGAAAGGTTTAAGGAGCTATGTGCCAGCTGTCCATATCATCAAATTCTCGATCAACTTCTGATTTAATACTTTTATGAAGGACTATTGTCAATGGATTGAAGTATGGTCGATGCAGTTAGTGGAGGAGCTCTGGTAAGCAAAACACCTAAGGCGGCTAGATAGTTGATATCAATTATGGCCAAAAATTCTCAACAATTTGGGACAAGAATGGATGGAGCTATTAAGCGTATGAATGAGGTAAGTAATATGCACCTTGAGGATAAAATTTCTGATTTAAGCAGTCTAGTTCATCAAATGGCTGTAGGTCAATTGCAATCGACAACAGTGTGCAAAATATGTTCATTCTCTGGACATCCTACGAATATGTGCCCTATATTGCAATAAGACTCTCTTCAAAAAGCTAACGCAATAGGGGGCTTTCCTGGTCAACCTAAACGAAAGTATGACCCTTATTCCAATTACTACAATCCAGGATGGAGAGATCATCCAAACTTAATATATAGAAATCAAGGGGGCCAATAACGATATCAACCTCACAATTTTAATAAATAACTTTAAGCTCCCACATATGCTCATCCTCAATCTTCAAATTCAGGTGTGTCTTTAAATGAAATTGTTAAGGCATTTGCTAATAATACTCAACAATTTCAACAGGAAATAAGGACAAGCCTTAGGAAATTAGATCACTCAATTATTCACCTTAGTATGTAATTGGAAGAGCAAGCATCGGAGAAATTATCTTCCCAAACGGTGGTAAATCTTAAGAAGAATGTGAGTGCAATAACTTTGAGAAGTGGTAAGGAAATTCAATCTGGAACTTCTTTACCAATGGAGGAAGAAAAGCACGATGACGGAGAAAAGAACTAAGAACTTCTAACTCAAGAATCAATAAAGTTATAAAATGATTCATCTTTATCAATATCAATTAATGCACATTTACCTCCTTTTCTTAGCAGGTTGGCTAAACCAAAAGATGATGAATATGAAAGAGAGATCTTAGAAACTTTCAAAAGGTGGAAATCAATATACCACTTTTGGAAGCCATCAAGCAAGTTCCAAAATATGCAAAATTCTTAAAGGAGTTATGCACGAATAAAAGGAAGATGAAGGATAAGGAGAGAATAATTTTGGGTAAGAAGTTATCAGCCGTGAGAAATAGGAAATTACCAAAAAATGCAAAGATCCAGGTATGTTTACAATTCTATGTGTTATTGGTAATAGAAAAATTGAGCGTGCCATGCTAGACTTAGGTGCATCTATTAGTGTCATGCCATACTCAATTTATCGAGCTTTAAATCTGAATTCTTTGCAAGAAACTAATATGATTATCCAACTAGCTGGTCGTTCGTATGTGTGTCCTATTGGAGTTATAAAGGATGTTTTATTATGAGTTAATGGTTTGGTATTTCCAGTAGATTTTTACATCTTAAAAATGGATGGAGATAGTGTGGAACATTCGACTTCAATTCTATTGGGTAGGTTGTTTATGAAGACAGTTAAGACAAAAATTGATGTGGATGAGGATACTCTTTCTATAGAGTTTGACGGAGAGATAGTAAAGTTTAATATTTTCGAAGCAATAAAATACCCTAATGATCTTCAATATGTCTATCATATGGATATTGTTCAGGATTTGTTTAATGAAGAAAATATTGAAGATGAGTTGGAGTTTAAGGTCAAATCAGGAGTGAATGAGCAAATTGATGAAACTTGTGAAGTTGCATAGTCACTATCAACAATGCAAATAGATTCGAAAACTTTGAATGCTGAACTTCCTATAAATTAAAAGAAAATGAATTGAAAGCCCTATCTGATTACCTTAAATATGTCTATATGGAGAGTCATTACCAGTGATCATTTCAAAAAGGTTGATTGAAGGTCAAAAGGAAAAATTGGTGACACTACTTAAAGACTACAAAACTATAATTGGTTGGACTTTAGTGAACATAAAAGGAATCAGTCTAGCGATTTGCATACACAGGATTCTTTTAGAAAAGAATGTGTTGATTGCAAAACAAACTAATAGTTTTACGCTCAAAACCACAAGTATACAGGTCGTAACTTGTATTAAAAAGTAGATATCGATCCCACAAGGATTGTGTTTAGGAACCATTTAATTCAGGTTGCTCTTTGTTTAAGAACCAATTTTAATGAATATAAACTAAAAAACTAGACTAAATCAACCAACTAAAAATGAAAAAATGATAAAGCAAAAGTGTTGAAACTTAGAATTCAAGATTTAACAATTAAAGATCACTTTTTCCCTATCTTATCTCCCTCCTACCTTGTTAATTAAATTGTGCCTAACCTAAGATGCCCTAATGTATTAACTACCCTCTCCCAAGGTGCAATTCATTATCCCTAGCCAAATTAAATGGAGATGATTAAGCAATATCTCAATCTACAAAATCAGTCCACCAATTCAACTAGTTATGAAGTTATCCTATGGGTCATAAACTAATTAGCCAAGATCTCTCTTTAACTAATTAATTAACTTGATGACTGTAGGTCTATAGAGTTCTAATTCTCATTATATAACCCTACACAATTTACCCAAGTCAATTTCTCAATATATTGCAAGGTATGAGCTCATCATTCATTCAAATCAACCAAATAGGAGTTTAATAAGTAGTTCAAAAGTAATCTCTACAAATAACTCAGCCACTCATAATGTCATTAACATCCTTAACAACTAAACAATCCATAATAAAGATGCTAGAAGAGAAAAACAAAATAAGAACTAGATGAAGTAAGCTCCTCCTCTTCTTTGCCCAAATCTGGAAAATCTGGAGTTGGTGTGCTCTTTGCCCAATTTGGAATGAAAATCTTGATTCTCTACCTCTCTTTAGGCTCTAGTTTTTTAGCTCAAAGAGGCAAGTTCTCATGACACTCTCTTTGATCCTAGGGATTTATGCCTTATATAGTCACAAAAACCTAAAAATAAGTGAAACTCGTATGTCTCTTCAGGCTAGGGATCCCACCATCATGGGAATTAGCATGAATCCCATAATCGTGGGTTCTTGTCTTACAATTCCTCCACTTCTCTTCTCCTCTCTTTGTCCCTAGCTCAATCACAGTGGTGTCCACCCTCCATTCCTACATCAAAATGATCAATTCTTACCCTAAATCAACGTTAAATAAAAAAGAACAACTATGAAGATCAAACTAAACAAAAACATACAAATTAAGTCCTAAAACACAACAATAATAACCTATTATGCAAGAAACAAATGCCAAATACTTAGAAAAATACATACTAATGCACTGCTATCGGAATGCTAAACCAAAACGGGAACCCCAAAGAAGACTTAATCCAACAATGAAGGATGTGGTAATGAAAGAAAATTTAAAACTTTTGGATGCAGGTATAATTTATCCAACTTTTGGATGCAGGTATAATTTATCCAATCTCAGACAATGAATGGGTAAGTCCAATGCACGTTGTGCCCAAGAAAACTGGTATGCCAGTGATGCAAAACCACAATGATGGATTGGTACCAATGAGGGTACAAATTGGGTGGCAAATGTATATAGACTTTAGAAAGCTTAATTTAGCTACTAGAAAGGACCATTTTCCATTACCCTTTGTGGATCAAATGTTAGAAAGACTTGTTGGTAAATCATGTTTCTACTTTTTGGATGGTTTTTCAGTTACTATCAAATAGAAATTGCTCATGAGGATCAAGAAAAAACTACATTCACGTGTCCCTTTGGAACGTATGCTTTTAGGCAAATGGCATTCAGTCTCTTTAATGCTCCCGACACTTCCAAAGATGCATGATGATTATATTTTCTGAGTATATTGAGAATTGCATTGAAGTATTCATGGATACTTTCATTGTTTATGGAGATTCATTTGATGATTGTTTAAATCATTAATCTAAGTTTCTTAAACGATGCATTGAGACAAGTTTGGTCTTAAATTATGAAAAATGTCACTTTATGGTAGATAAAGGCATTGTTTTAAGAAATATGATTTCATCCAAGGGCATAAAAGTTGATAAAGCTAAAGTCGATTTAATTATGAACTTAACTTACCCTACGAATGTTAGGAAATTTGGATCTTTTCTTAGATAAGCAAGATTTTACTGCAAGTTCAATAAGGATTTTTCCATGATTGCAACACCTTTATCAAAGTTGCTACAAAAAGACGTTCCATTTGACTTTGGGAAAGACTGCAAGGAAGGTTTTGAAAAAACTCAAAGCATTACTAACAATTACGCCTATTATTTAATTAGATTGGGATCTTCCGTCCGAGATCATATGTGATGCTAGCAACTACATAGTAGGAGTTGTTTTAGGCCAAAGGATTGAGACAAGAAGTCATATTATCTTTCATACTTCTAGAACATTGGATGTTGTGTAGTGCAATTATTCTACAACTGAGAAAGAGATTTTAACAATTATTTTTGCTTTAGATAAATTTGAATCTTATTTGCTTAGCTCTAAAGTTATTGTTTACTTTGATCATGCAGCATTGAAATATCTTCTAGCAAAGAAGGAGTCCAAACCAGGGTTGATACGAAGGATTCTGCTACTTTAAGAGTTTAATTTGACAATAAAAGATCGAAAAGGTACGAAAAATTTAGTAGTAGATCACTTGAGCAGATTAGTAAGAGATGAAGATATTTTACCTATTTTCGAAACTTTTCCTGATGAGAAATTGTTCCAAACGAAAAGTATAGTTCCATGGTTAATTATTTAGTTACTAGAACTTTACCTTATTACATTAGTAAGTCTAGGAAGGAAAAGAAAAGAAATGAGGCAAAATATTATGTGTGGCATGAAAAGTTCTTATGGAAGTTCTGCTCTGATCAAATTATAAGGCATTGTGTGCCAAAAAATGAACAAAATTTTGTCTTAGCTTTTTGTCATAAATATGCATATGGTGGTCACTTTGGGCCCAAAAGAACTACGAGGAAAGTTTTGGATAGTGGATTATATTGGGAGGCTTTATTTAAAGATGCTTATGTGTTCTGTAAAAGTTGTGATAGATGTCAAAAGACATGTATGTTATCTCATCGAAATGAAATGCCTTAACTAATTCTTATAGTTGAAATATTTGATGTATAGGGTATGGGTTTTATGTCCCTTCCCTTCATCTTGTGATTTTCTTACCTTCCCTTCATCTTGTGGATTTCTTACGTACTTTTAGTTGTTGATTATGTTTCCAAATGGGTGGTAGCAAAAGTCATTAGAACTGACAATTTTGTACCTATTCTAGGGTTCATAAAAACTAACATTTTTAATACATTTGAAATCCTATGTGCCATCATTAGTGATCAAGGAAGTCATTTTTGTAATAAAATTGTGGCAAAACTATTTAGAAAGTATGAAGTGCATCATCGAGTAGCCACCGCCTATCATCTGCAAATGAATGGACAAGAAGAAGTATCGAATAGAAAGGTGAAATCCATCTTAGAAAAGATTGTGAATCCTAATTGAAAGGATTGGAGTTTACCAATGGATGATGCTTTTTGTGCATACCGTACAGCTTACAAGACACCAATAAGAATGTCTTCTTATCGATTAGTTTTTAGTAAAGCTTGCCATCTACCAGTGGAAATTGAATATAGAAAGTGTTATTGTATAATTCTCGATTAAAGCTTATGCCAGGTAATTTACATTCTAGATGGCTTGTCTATTTGTTATTGCTAATATCTTTTCTCATGGTGTAATGGAAATAAAAAAGTTTAGAGACCGGAAAGAGTTTTAAGGTTAATGGACATAGATTGAAACCATTTTATGAGGAGATGACGGTTTCTAATGCGGTGAATATTAATTTGGAACTTCCATCAAACCTAATTTGTTATTTCTTCTTTGCAAGAAAACGCAGCCCTCTCTCCCATAACACTCACACAACTTACCAGCACACACGCAGCACGCTTTTCTCCTAACGTCGCAACAGTCACCTACCCATTCCAGTTGCACACACCTATCCTCACACTCACGCAACCCATCCCAGCCTCATACACCCATGCCATAACACACACCTCTACACCTCTCTCCCACTCACGCCATAACCCAGTAGTCTCCCACACACACAACCCTCTCCTCCCACACATAACAACTCTTCTCTCCAACATAGTAGCAATGAAACCCACACAAACGACGCAACATCCTACCCTCCCACCCATACCCCATTTTTTAAGTTTTATTTTTACTGTTTTTAATTACTTTTTTTCATTCTTACTAATTACTTTTAGTTAATCTTTCTTTTAGTTTAATTTCAATTATTATTAAGTTGTTGTTAATATTTTTCCAAGTAATTTTTGTTTATTCTATTTAGTGCAATGGGGTGTTCTAAGGCTACTACCTAGACCATATCTAAAGGCAATTCACCGATGCATGCTAAATCTGCTGAAAGCTCTGAAGTTGATAACAAAAGGAAGCATGTGCGGATTGTGAAAAATACTTTTGTTCTACCACCTGCTGAGTCGAATTTACGAGGACGTCTCACTTTCAACACCAAAGAGTGAAAACAACGGTACGTTGTTATCAAAACTCAACATATTGTTGCAGGTAAGTATGTACACTACCCTTCTCTAGAAGAATTGAAAATTAAGGAAAAATTTGACCATTTTCTAATCGATATGAGTTGGAAGTACTTTGCATTAATTAGTTGCTTTGTTTTTATTAAATTAACTAGGGAGTTCTACACTATTTTTAAATTTGACAAACTAGACAATTTTACTTTTAAGTAATTCTAAGGTGAGTCAATACAGATTAATAGGAGTCGAATTCAAATAGAGTGTCACTGAGTTCAATTTAGCCTTAGGGTTAATAGATGAAGATTATGCTAATTCGATTCTTTATAAAGAATCTGTCATGGACTATAGTGAATTTAAGTCTTTTCAAACATAGAAAACAATGTCTTCTGATCTTTTTCCTTACAATCCCAGTTAATTTAAGGGTAGCGATCTCAAGTGAATTTTGATTTAAGTTGAAGCTTGTGTGGATAAGTTTGTATGATTCCCTTCAATTTATTTAGCCAAAAAGTTCCTTTTCTCATACCTTATCTAAGCCATGTTACAACCCTTATAAAGCCCCTTTGATTTATACATTAGGTTCATTTTTTTAAGATGTGGAGATATGATTCTTGAGCAAGCTTATAGAAATAACTTGCTATGTTTTGATTTGAGAGCTTAATGAACCTTAAATACTTTAAGCGTATAGAGTCAAATCCTTATAGGGGTGTCAAGTCTTGTTCATTTAATTTTGATGGAATTGATGAGATACTATGTTTTAACAATGTGTCCTATGAGTGCTTATTCTCTCAATTGTTATTTTATCTTGACCTTTAAATGTGAATTAGCTATTGGATATTTTTGGATGACATGAAAGCAGATGAGAGGTTATTGTGAAGATGACTAATGTATTGAATTGATGTATGCTTGAGGACAAGCATGAGTCCAGTGTGGAGGAATTTGATAAGATCTTATCTTGACATATTATTTGATATTATCTTCTTTATGTTAGATTTATTTTAGTGCTTAAATATGGAAATTAATGTTTGTTTTATTTTAGGAGATGAAAAGTGGAGTTTGCATTGAATTGAGACTCTATTGATGATAATGACAAATTGTGGATAAAGTGAAGAGATTGATGCAATGGATAAGGTTGATCATTTTAAGAGTAGGAGTTTAACTGGGAAACTTCTTCTTATCCCTATCATGTAGGAGTTTGAATTTAAATTTTTTTAGATAGATATCTTTACAAGTTAGCATTAAATTAGGATTAGATTAGAAAACCCTATAAAAAGGGACGTTCCTCACAACAAAAAAAGGTTCTCTCTTTTTACATTTTTGGCATTTTTTTTATCTTTCTTTTATTTTTATTATTGGAATGAAAGCCATGTGTGGCTAAACTAAATCTTTTTTTTCAAAGGGATTCGATATTCTAGTTGTAACGTTGTGAGGTTTTGTGTTCGAAACTTTTATTTAATTAAAGTATTTCTTATTTTGAGTTCTCATATTTCATGAATGATTGATTTTCGATTAATTTGACAATTTAATTTAATATTGATTATTCTATCACTATCCAAGAATTCAATGATCCGTAATTGTCATGAAGGATTGGTATAAGTAGCAAGTAGGTTATTTATGAATTTCCATATTTAACTTATGGCAGACATCTCGATTATTCGATATGGCTATCACTTATTCGATATGGAATCCTATCACATCTCGATTAGTCTTTTTCACGGAGCTTATAGCTATCACTTATTCGATATGGAATCCTATCACACCTAGTCAATAGATGTAGGGATGGCAAAAAGCCCCACCCCGATGGGGATCCGATATTCCCCGAC
>JANIHZ010000209.1:32390164-32405136 GCA_027478365.1 Erythroxylum rufum | reverse complement strand
TGCTTCGTCTGCTTTTGTACTAAGCTTCCGTCTGCTTTTGCTTCGTCTGCTTTTGTACTAAGCTTCCGTCTGCTTTTTATTAACTTGGCTTCCGTCTGCTTTTCTGCTTTCTTCTTCAACTAGCTTATGCTTCGTTTGCTTTTTTATTTTATCTTCTTTTTGTTTGTCATCAAAATCTTCTAATACGTAAAGTCAATTTTGACTTAACAACAGCCCCTGAATCACTTTATCTTTCCTGTGAATCAGATCCACAAAACGAAATGGCTTATGAAAACCACACTCTGAGAGAGTTGGCAACCCCTCCTGTCAATTAGCAACCATTATGCATTACTTGCCCCAATTTAGAGGCTCCTTTCGAATTGAAATCAGGCTTGATCCACCTGCTGCCTACTTTTCGTGGATTGGAGAGTGAAGATCCTCATAAACATCTTAAAGAATTTCATATTGTTTGTTCAACCATGAAACCACAAGGAGTGATAGAGGAGCAAATTAAATTGAAGGCCTTTCCATTTTCCCTAGCTGATGCAGACAAGGAATGGTTGTTCTACTTACCCCCTGGGACTATTACTTTATGGACAGATATGGTGAATATTTTCCTGGATAAATTTTTCCCTGCCTCCCGTGCAGCTAGGATTCGAAGAGATATTTGTGGGATTAAACAAAGGGATTCAGAAAATCTTGATGAGTATTAGGAGCGATTCAAGAGATTATGTGCCAGCTGCCCCCAACATGGGATATCAGACCAAGCCCTTATTCAGTATTTTTATGAAGGGCTATTACCTGTGGAGAGGAGAATGATGGATACTGCAAGTGGAGGAGCCATTGTCAACAAGACACCACAAGCAGCTCGAGATTTAATTTCTACAATGGTCGTAAATTCCCAACAATTTGGGTCCCGCAAAGATCCCTCAAAAAGGGTTAATGAGGTAAATGTATCTTCCTTAGAACATAAACTAAATCAACCAACCTCTTTGGTTCAAAGTCTGGTTGTAGGGAATACACAACAAGTGAAGGTATGTGGGATTTGTGCCTATACTTATCCTACGGATATGTGCCCCACTTTACAAACAGATACCCTGAACAAGCAGCTACCATTGGAAATTTTCCTAGCCCGCCACAAAGGAAATATGACCCATACTTAAATACTTATAATCCTGGGTAGAGAGATCACCCAAATCTCAGTTATGGGTCTAGAGCACCAAATTTTCAGCAATTTCAGCAGAGGCTACCCCAATAAAATCCTCCAGGATCAGGTATGTCTCTTGAGGATATAGTCAAATCACTTGCAACTAACACACAACAATTCCAACAGGAGACAAGAGCAAGTATACAAAATTTGGAGAATCAAGTTGGTCAATTGGCAACGTCCTTAAGCAAGTTAGATTCCCAAGGTAAATTACCTTCTCAGACAATAATGAACCCAAAGGAAAATATAAGTGCAATTACCTTGAGAAGTTGAAAAGAGTTGGAACCTATTGCTAGAAAGGGATGTAGGCGCGGCTTAGCACCAGCTGCAGAAACAGAGGTGGAAATTCATAAACAGACGGAGCATCCACTAAACTTTATATCGACAGAACCCAAAATTCTAGAAACCAGACTTCCTTTCCCAGAGAGATTAGCTAAATCCAAGAAAGACAAGGAGGAGAAGGAAATTCTTGATACATTCTGAAAAGTGGAGATTAATATACCTTTACTCAATGCAATCAGAAAATTACCCAGGTATGCCAAATTTTTGAAGGAACTGTGCACTAACAAAAAAATAACCGAGTATGAAAAGGTAAGTGTGGGGGAAAATGTGTCTGCTATCCTTCAAAAGAAGCTACCCCTAAATGCAAAGATCAAGGTATGTTTGCTATATCTTGCACGATTGGGAATGTGGGGATAAAAAGGGCAATGTGTGACCTAGGTGCTTCAATCAATGTTATGTCATTGTCAATTTATTCTTCTTTAAATGCTGATCCATTGAAAGAAACTGGGGTAATAATTCAAATAGCTAACAAATCAATAGTTTACCCCAAGAGCGTGTTAGAAGATGTGTTAGTCCAGATTAATGGTCTGATTTTCCCTGCGGATTTCTTTGTTTTAGATATGGAGGATGATAAGTCCTCTAACTCACCTGATATTCTTCTAGGGAGACCCTTCCCTAGTACTGGTAGAACAAAGATTGACGTTTATGATGGAACATTGACTATGGAATTTGATGGTGAAGTGATTACATTTAATGTTTATGATGCCATGAAATATCCTAATGATGTGAATTATGTATTCAGCATTGATATTATCGAGCCATTAATCCAAACCGCATTTGAATTAGATACAGAAGACAAGTTAATGATTGCACTTTGCAATAGTCTAAATCTAGACAACATTGGTAAAATTAACAAAGAACCCTCACATGATGAGCTCCACGAAGTGGTGTACAAGTTGGAGGCATCTAAGCCAATGGTGAGTTCTACTATTTGTAAAGAATTACCCACATCTAGCGCCACTCTCTTGCCTTCTTTACTATAGCCACCAAAATTAGATTTAAAGTCGCTGCCCAATTACTTGAAGTATGCTTTCTTAGGAGGAGACACCCTCCCAGTGATCATTTCAATAAACTTAACAAAGAGGAAGAAAAGAAGTTAATTGAGTGCTGACAAAGCATAAAAAGGCTATAGGATGGACAATTGCAAATGTCAAGGGTATAAGTCCATCTACATACATGCATCGGATCCTTTTAAAGCAGAACAGCAAGCCTTGTCATCTTTCGGTCAAATTGGAACACCGTGCTTATTGGGCTGTCAAGTAATGTAATATGCAATTGGATGATGCTGGAGAACATAGGAAATTGTAATTGCAGGAGTTGGACGAAATCAGAAATGATGCATATAAGAATTCCAGAATTTATAAGGAGAAAACGAAAGCCTTCTATGATCACATGATTTCCAGGAAGAACTTTTTAATTGGGCAAAAAGTCTTACTTTATCATTCTCGTTTGAAATTATTTCCTGGGAAATTGAGATCTAAATGGATTGGTCCCTTTGTTATTACTAGTATCTTTCCTCATGGTGCAGTTGAAATTCAAAGTCTGGACACTCATAAGGTTTTTAAGGTGAATGGACATCACCTCAAACCTTTCTATGAGGGTTCCAAGCTCAAGGGGTCGAGGAATTGACCTTAGCTAAGGACCATCAAAGGAATTAGGAATGCAACAAGTCTAGCCTAGGACATTAAACAAGGGCACTTCTGGGAGGTAACCCAAGTTTAAGGCGTGCCCACGCCTTACGTATCCTTGTTATTTTACTTCTATTTTTACTTTTGTTTTCTTTTTATCTAATTTCCTATCATCTTCTTCCATGAGTTTACTCTAATGCTCTGTTCTCTAATTTCTGAGCAAGTCAATTTTGAAGTTTAATGCCTCCGCCACCCACTCCATCACTTGAGGAGCGCCTACACCGCATGGAACAAGCCTTGGAGACCTCACCACTTAGGTTGCCCAAATTGATGCTACCCTTCTTGCTTTCTACCGCCATTTTAATGTTGCTCTACCCACTCTACCGTCCTAGTCCACTTTCCCTACTCCACCACTCAGGGCAGTCTCCTTCCACTTCTTCTCCTCATATTTTGCTAACCTATATTTATGTTTTGATATGATACTTATTGAGGTCAATGAGAGGTTTAAGTATGGGGGAGTAATTACAGCTTAAATGGTTTTAATGATAGGACATTAATCCCTGAGTTTGAATTCACACACTTTTCTTATCTTGAAATGATGGGACATGCTAAGTTATATAATAAATTTAATATAATCAGGTTTATTCTCAGTTTTTCATAAAATGAGTGGTTGAGCCTATTAATTCTTCTTAATTTACAATTTGAGGCTTGGAATTAATAGAGTGAAACATCTAAGTTTGCTTGCTTTAAATCTATGTCACATGCATAGGAATTGTTGACCCAGCTCACTTAGTTGCTCAAAATCGGTGAATAAAGCAAATCAAATTGAAAAAAAAAAAAAGCAAATTTTGCTCCGCTACTCCACTCTAGTGAAGTAACTTGGGGTCTTCATGCAACCTATGTCGACACTTAGGCCAAAACCAAAGAGGGAGTATGAGCAGTGCTAGTAGCCACCTAGGATTGTGATGAGTTGAGTAACAGGGGATGGCCATCACAAATGGATCGTAATTGTGTAAAAAGGTTTATGACATCCTAGGCAAGCCGCAAATGTCATATAATGAATAGCATCTCAATCTTGCGTTCATTATTTAAGTTAAGTGACTTGGTAGGTAGGTAAATGATTTCCTATGCATTGACTTAATAAGGTTGGAACCCAATTGTGTGATGTAATTGATCAAGCCTTGACTTTTAAGTTGAAAACAATTTTTAGAATCAATTGTTTATTTTATGGGAAACTAGGAATTGTTGGTTATGTTGACTTTGCTGTATTCCTTAGTGTGTTGCATGTTGGATGGATGGGGGATTGTGTGAAAATCAATTGGGGTGTTTTTGGTTTATAGATGGAAGTTCTGCTTGAGGACAAGCTTGTGATAAGTATTGGGGTGTTTGATGGTGTGAATATTTGCTAATTATATTAATGATTTTGTTGATGTTTTGGGTAAATATTTATGTGGAAAGGGTGGAATTTATTTATTTTTATGTATTTTAGGCAGGAGATGACAATCGAGCCAAATTGGAGGTATTTTGGTTGCTATTGCTTGAAGTTTTGAGCTGTAACTGCTTATCTGCAATTTTTAGACTGACTTTATATTATGGCCAGTAAGTCGTGCCCACAGCTTAAGGTCGCACGTGAATAAACGTCTGGTACAAAGTTAGAGACGTGACTGAGCTTTTAATTTGAATATTTTCCAATTTTAGAAAGGAAGATTTTTTGGGATTAGTGAGGGAAATTAAGGATATTAATCTGTAGCCTATTTCTCTCCCTCTTAAAATAGAACTCTCCCGATAAAAAGGGGTAAGCAGAAGATTAAAAGGGGGATCGATTTTCAGGAAACTAAAGACTCTTTTATTTCTTATTTTGCAAGTTATGTATAGCCATGAGTGGCTAAACCTACTTTAGTCTAGTAAGGGTTAATCGAGTTCAAGTTCATATGAGCTGTGAGATCTAAACTTTATTTTTGTCCTTGAAATTCTACAGTATTTATTCATTCTCTGTTTTATTCATATCATTATCTTGTTGGTTGTTACAATAAGAGCTCGTTGTGCAATTGGTAGGGTTGTAATTAGCTAATCAAGATTTCTAGATCCGTAATTGTTTAGTTAATCTTGATGACAGTAGCAAGGAATATAATTTTCAAGTTATATTATGAGAATGAATAATTTGATTTAAACAATCACGCTTGTTGATCTTGTTGATTAAGGTTGGGTCTTTCTAGTTCTTAAAGCTGTTAGTGAATTAAATACTAGGCACGTGTCGAGATTGTTCATCAATAAGGGGTTAGTCATAGGCGTGTGTCCGACTAATCTAAAATTAAGAAAAGATGAGATTATTAGAAGCTTTTCAATAATCATAACCAGTCTATTGTGGGATTTGGATTTATTCTTTGTTTCAATGATCAACCTTAGAACTTGAATGAGATTACCTTGTTAGATGCTATTAATCTTATTTCTTTTCAATTTAAATTTATTTGCTTGCCATTTATTAAATTTAGTATTTTCACTCATCAGTTACAAAATCCCCTTTTTATTTCCTCATTCTTGATTCCCTGGTTATCAACAGGATTGATTAATCTCCAGTCTCTGTGGATACGACTCTACTCGCTCTAGCTACAATTTAATTGACTTTTCAGGAGTAGATTTTATTTTTGGTGGATTCGACACCCATCATCATGTGTGGCTAAATTCATCGTTCTGATTTAAGGGGATTCAATACTCTGATTGTAACCTTGTGAGGTTTTGTGTTTCAAACTTTTATTCACGTATTTCTTATTTTGAGTTCTTATATTTCATGAATGATTGATATTCGATTAATCTGACAATTTAATTTAGTATTGATTATTCTATTGCTATCCAAGAATTCAATGATCTGTAATTGTCATGAAGGATTGGTATAAGTAGCAAATAGGTTATTTATGAATTTCCATATTTAGCATATAATAAACAAGAAAACTAAATTGAATAGTTGCAACTATCTCCATTATTTAATTTATGGTTTAGTCTTTTTCACGGAGGTTATTGCTATCATTTATTTGATATAGAATGTTATCACACCCGGTCAATAGATGATAAGTTTTGGTTTGGACATTGGGTTGAAACCAACTAATTTAGGAAAATTTGAGATTTATTACGACTATCCTAATATGTTTCGAACTAACTGCTTGAATTGTGAAAATATTATTTTTGAACCAATGATCAATGTTACAATTAGATGAGATATTTCCCTTGTATTGGAGTTTGATAATCTTGACTTTCTCATATTTAAATTTAGTTGATCTAATTTGTTTTCGTATTAATTTTAGTTAATCAGTTATTTAATCAAAAACTCCCATTTAATTTTATTACTTGAAATTAAGAAACTAGTGTTCAGTTCTCTAGGGATTTGACCTAGTTCTATGACTATTACAAAAAGTTTGAAGAATCAGAATTATTTTGGAGACTTCGACAACCCGACCAAAATTTGGCGTCGTTACCAGGGAACTATTTCAAGTTTCTTAGTTTCTTTGCGTTTTTATTTTTACGGTTACTACTGACCTCTTGTCTTGTATAACTCATGCTTCTTAGACAGGTAAATTGTTTTCACCTTCAAACGTGAAAGTTGAAGTAGCTCTAAAAATTAGTAAATACTCTAATTTTCAAGAAGCGGACAAAAAATGGCAAATCTTAACCTAAGAACATTGAGGGAGTTAGAGGTTTCTTTCGTGGTCTTGTAGGTGAAGATCCGCATAAACACCTAAAAGAATTTCATGTTATCTGTTCTGGAATGAAGCCATAATGGGTGATAGAAGAACAAATTAATCTCAAGGCCTTTCCATTCTTTTTGAAAGATAAGACAAAGGATTGGTTATATTATCTTCTACCTGGCTCAGTAACGATATGGAACAAGATGAAAAGAATATTTTTGGAGAAGTTCTTTCCTGCTTTAAAAGCAGTGAATATTGGAAAGGAGATATGTGGGATAAGACAAATTATAGGAGAAACATTATATGAATATTGGGAAAGGTTTAAGGAGCTATGTGCCAGCTGTCCACATCATCAAATTCTCGATCAACTTCTGATTCAATACTTTTATGAAGGCTTTTTGCCAATAGATCGAAGTATGGTTGATGCAGCTAGTGGAGGAGCTCTAATAAACATAACACCTGAGGCAGCCGGATAGTTGATATCAGTTATGGCCGAAAATTCTTAACAGTTTGGCACAAGGATGGATGGAGCTATTAAGCATGTGAATTGGGTAACACGCACCTTAAGATAAAATATCTGATTTAACTGTTCTAGTTCGTCAAATGGTTGTAGGTCAATTGCAATCAACAACAGTGTGCAAAATATGCTCATTCCTTGGACATTCTATGAATATATTCCCTACATTGCAACAAGACTCTCTTCAAGAAGCTAACGTAATAAGGGCCTTTCCTAGTCAACCTTGACGAATGTATGACCCTTATTCCAATTACTACAATCCAAGATGGAGGGTCATCCAAACTTGAGCCATGGAAATCAGGAAGGCCAACAATGATTTCAACCTCACACTTTTAAACAACCTCAATCTCCTACATATGCTCAACCTCAATCTTCAAATCCAAGTATGTCTTTAGATGAAATTGTTAAGGCGCTTGCTAATAATACTCAATAATTTCGACAGGAAATAAGGGCAAGCCTTTAAAACTTGGAAATCAGATCACTCAGTTAGCCACCTCGATAAGTAAATTGGAAGCCCAAGCAACGGTGGTGAATCCTAAGGAGAATGTGAGTGCAATGACTTTGAGAAGTGGTAAGGAAATTCAATCTATAACTGCTTTACCAATAAAGGAAGAAAAGCACGATGATAAAGAAAATAAGGAAGAACTTCCAACTCAAGAATCAACAAAGGTTAAAAAAATGATTCATCTTCATCAACATCAATTAATGCACGTTTACCTCTTTTTTGTAGTAGGTTAGCTAAACTAAATGATGATGAATATGAAAGAGAAATTTTTGAAACTTTCAAAAAGGTGGAAATCAATATACCACTTCTGGAAGCCATCAAGCAAGTTCCAAAATATGCAAAATTATTAAAGGAGTTATGCATAAATAAAAGAAAGCTGAAGGACAAAGAGAGAATAATTTTAGGTAAGAATGTATCAGCTGTGATAAATAGGAAATTACAGAAAAATGCAAAGATTTAGATATGTTTACACTTCCGTGTGTTATTGGTAATAGAAAAATTGAGCGTGCCATGCTAGACTTAGGGGCATCTAATAATGTCATGCCATACTCAATTTATCGAGCTTTAAATCTAAATTCTTTGTAAGAAACTAACATGATTATCCAACTAGTTGATCGTTTGTATGTGCGTCCTATTGGAGTTATTAAGGATGTTTTAGTCTAAGTTAATGGTTTGGTATTTCTAGTGGATTTTTACATCTTAAAAATGGATGGAAATAGTGTGGAACACTCGGCTTCAATTATATTGGGTAGGCCATTTATGAAGACGGCCAAGAAAAAAATTGATGTGGATGAGGGCACTATTTCTGCAGAGTTTGATGTAGAGATAGTAAAGTTCAATATTTTTGAAGCAATAAAATACCCTAATGATCTTCAATGTGTCTATCATATAGATATTATGGATTCCTTTATGCATGATATGTTTAATGAAGAAAATATAGAAAATGAGCTGGACTTTAAGGCCAAATCAGAAGTGAACGAGCAAATTGATGAAACTTGTGAAGTTGTAGAATTGTTATCAGCAATTGAAATAGATTCAAAAACTTTAAATGCTGAACTTACTATAAATTACAAGAAAATGTTACCTTGTGTTTTGCAGGCTCCAAAGATCGAATTGAAGGCCCTACCCAATCACCTTAAATACGTCTATTTGGGTGATGAAGAGTCATTACTAGCGATCATTTCAAAAGGGTTAATTGAAGGGCAAGAGTAAAAATTGGTGACACTACTTAAAGAATACAAAACTGCATTTGGTTGGACTTTAGAGGACATAAAAGGAATCAGCCTAGCGATTGCATGCATAAGATTCTTTTAGATGAGAATGTTAAACCAAAATGGGAACCCCAAAGAAGACTTAATCCAACAATAAAGGATGTGGTAATTAAATAAATTTTAAATCTTTTGGATGTAGGTATAATTTATCCAATCTCGGACAGTGAATGGGTAAGTCCAGTGCATGTGGTACCCAAGAAAACTGGAATGATAGTGATACGAAACCATAATGATGAATTGGTACCAATGAGGGTACAAAATGGGTGGCGAATGTGTATAGACTTTAGAAAGCTTAATTTAGCTACTAGAAAGGACCATTTTCCGTTACCCTTTGTGGATCAAATGTTAGAAAGTCTTACTAGTAAATCATGTTTTTGCTTTTTGGATAGTTTTTTAGGTTACTATCAAATAACGATTGCCCAGGAGGAACAGGAAAAGACTACATTCAAGTGTCCCTTTGGAACGTATGCTTTTAGACGAAGGTCATTCGATCTCTGTAATGCTCCAGGTATGTTCCAAAGATGCATGATGAGTATATTTTCTGAGTATATTGAAAATTGCATTGAAGTATTCACGGATGATTTCACTATTTATGGAGATTCATTTGATGATTGTTTAAATCATTTATCTAAGGTTCTTAATCGATGCATTGAGACAAATTTGGTCTTAAATTATGAAAAATGTCACTTTATGGTAGATTAAGGCATTGTTTTAGGACATGTGATTTCATCCAGGGGCATAAAAGTTGATAAAGCTAAAGTGGATTTAATTGTGAACTTACCGTACCCTATAAACGTTAGGGACGTTTGATCTTTTCTTAACATTCAGGATTTTACCGCGGGTTCATTAAAGATTTCTCCAAGATCGTAATACCTTTATCAAAGTTGTTCCAAAAAGACATTCCATTTGACTTTGGGAAGGACTGCAAGGAAGCTTTTGACAAACTCAAGGCACTACTAACAAGTACGCCTATTATTTAGCCACCAAATTGGGATCTTCTATTTGAGATCATATGCGATGCTGGAAACTATGTAATGGGAGATGTTTTAGGCCAAAGGATTGAGAAAAGAAGTCACGTTATCTTCTATACTTTTAGGACATTGGATGCTACTTAGTGCAATTATTCTACAACTGAGAAAGAGCTTTTAGCAATTGTTTTTGCTTTAGATAAATTTAAATCTTATCTGCTTGGCTCTAAAGTTATTGTTTATTCTGATCATGGAACATTGAAGTATCTTCTAGCAAAGAAGGAGTCCAAACCGAGACTAATAAGATGGATTCTGCTACTTCAAAAGTTTGTTTTGACAATAAAGGATCGAAAAGGTGCAAGAAATTTAGTAGCTGATCACTTGAGTAAGATAGTAAGAGATGAAGATATTTTACATATTTTTGAAACTTTTCTTGATGAGCAATTGTTCCGAACGAAAGGTATGGTTCTATGGTACGATGACTTGGTAAATTATTTAATTACTAAAACTTTACCTTATTAAATTAGTAAGTCTGGGAAGGAAAAGATAAGAAATGAGGCAAAATATTATGTGAGGGATGAACTATTCTTCTGGAAGTTCTGCTCTAATCAAATTATAAAGCATTATGTGCCAAAAAATGAACAAAATTTTGTCTTAGCTTTTTATCAAAAATATGCATATGGTGGTCACTTTGACCCCAAAAGAACTGCTAAGAAAGTTTTGGATAGTGGATTATATTGGGAGGCTTTATTTAAAGATGCTTATGTGTTCTATAAAAGTTATAATAGATGTCAAAAGACAGGTACGTTATCTCATCGAAATGAAATGCCTCAAACCCCAATTCTTATAGTTGAAATATTTAATGTATGAGGTATTGATTTTATGGGGCCCTTCCCTTCATCTTGTGGATTTTCTTATATATTTTTGGTTGTTGAAATGGGTGGTAGCAAAAGCCACTAGAACTGATGATTCTGCAACTATTGTAGGGTTTATAAAATTTAACATTTTTAATACATTTGGAATCCCACGTGCCATCATTAGAGATCAAGGAAGTCATTTTTCTAATAAAGTTGTGGCAACGCTATTTAGAAAGTATGGAGGGCATCATTGAGTAGCCACTGCCTACCATCCGCAAACGAATGAATGAGCAGAAGTATCAAATAGAGAGGTGAAATCCATTTTAGAAAAGACTGTGAATCCTAGTCGAAAGGATTGGAGTTTACAACTGGATGATGCTCTTTGTGCATACCATATAGCTTACAAGAACTGATAGGAATATCTCCTTATCGATTAGTTTTCGGTAAAGCTTGCCTTTTACCGGTGGAAATTGAACATAGAGCCTATTGGGTAGTGCAACATTGCAACATGGATTTAACGAAAACTGGAGAGGAAATGAAGTTGCAATTATAAGAGCTAGAGGAAATAAGGTTGAATGCTTACAAAAATTCAAAAATTTACAAAGAGAAAACCAAGTTGTTCCGCGATAATATAATCTTGAGGAAACAATTTGACGTGGGACATAAAGTGTTATTGTATAATTCTCGATTAAATCTTATGCCAGGTAAGTTACGTTCTAGATGGCTTGGTCAATTTGTTATTGCTAATATCTTTTCTCATGGTGTAGTGGAAATAAAAAGTTTAGAGACTAAAAAGATTTTTAAAGTTAATGGACATAAACTAAAACCATTATATGAGGAGATGACGGTTTCTAGTGCGGTGTATATTGATTTGGAACTTCCATCATATGAAGAAGTTTGAGAAAAACCAGTCTCGTCGAGTATAATGACGTTAAACAATTGCACTTTTCGTAAAGCAACCCAAAATATGATAGTTTTATTTTATTGTGTTTTAGTTCTTTCTAGTATGCATTTTTGTTTTTGAATCATAGATTATTGGCCCAAAAAAATTTTCCAGACTACTAAATCTCATAAGGCGAGATTTCGCCTTATGTGATTTAGTATTCTAGAATGAGGATCTTAAAATTTCAAACTACTAAATCTCATAAGGCGAGACCTCGCCTTATGCGATTTCATGTTCTGGAATTTCATATTACTATATCTCATAAGGCGAGATCTTGCCTTACGTGATCTAGTATTCTGGATTGATATTCTAATATTTAAAAAATAATAATTAAAAAACACCGTAATTTTTTCTTTATTATTTCCATTTTTATTTATTTAAATAAAATTAAAAAGCCTAATTTATTAGTTCTTCTTTGCAGGACACCATTTGTTTCCACTCAAGGCTCTCCTCCTAACACTAAAACCTCACCAACAAGAGCCCCTACCCACGCATCTCTCTTTCACTCACGCAGCAATCTCCCACAGTCACCCCCACTCACTTTGCCCTCACCTCTCCAACGCACCAGTAGTCACTCTCCAACTATGTAGCCTTACACAAGCCCCTACCCACGTAACTCTCTTCCACTCACGCTCCCACACCACGGCACACACAACTACACCTCTCTCCACTCACACCACAATGCAGACATCCTCCCGCACACAACACATCATGCAACCCCGCATCCTTTAACAACTCTTCAACTTTACCAGCTCTCCACACACGTATGCAACCTAGTAGCCTTAATGCATTACACAACCCAGCATTAAATTTCTTCCGCCCACGCCCTAATTATTTATTTTAAGTTTTTTTACTATTTTTAATTACTTTTTAATTATTACTTACTTTAAGGTAATCTTTCTTTTAGTTTAATTTTAACTATTATTCAGGTGTTGTTAATTTTTTTTCAAGTAAATTTTGTTTATCTTGTTAGTGTAATAAGGAGTTTTAAGGCTACTACCAAGATCGCAGTAAAAGGCAACTCATCAATGAATGCTACAAGTGCTAAAAGCTTTGAAGCAGGTAACAACAGGAAGTGTGCGTGAATTGTGAAAAATAATTCTATTATACCACCTGTTGAGCCGGATTTATGAGGATGTCTCACTTTTAACACCAAAGAGCGAAGACAACGGTAAACTGTTATTAAAACTTGACATATTGTTGCGAGTAAGTATATTCACTACCCTTCCCTAGAAAAATTGGATATTAAGGAAAATTTTGACAATCTGCTTATCGATATGAGTTGGAAGTACTTTGCATTGATCTGTCCTATTTTTATTGAATTAACCAGGGAGTTCTACACTACTTTTAAATTTGACAAACCGGACAAATTTACTTCAAGTAGTTCTAATGTGATTCCATATAGATTAATGAGAGTCGAGTTCAAACAAAGTGTCACTGAGATTAATTTAGCCTTAGGGTTAATAGATGAAGATTATGCTAATTTAACTCTTTATAAAGAATCTATTGTGGACAATGGTGAGTTCAACTATTTTCAAGCATGGAAAACAATGTCTTTTAATCCTTTTCCTTATAATCCTAGTCAATCTAAGGGTAGTGATCTTAATAAAATGGAGTGGATTTATATGCAGTGTTTCTTAGCCTTTAGTTATTCCGACCGAAAGGTTACTGCATGTACATATACTAAGGATGAATTGTTCTTTCTTTGGTGCATGGTGAATAAAGTGCGTGTCAATTTAGGTGATTGGTTGGCGATTTTTAACACTGTTTTATCTTCAAACAAACATTTATGTCTTGGTTCTCTTATCACTCATTTGGATATTAATTTGAATTTGCTTGATCTGACTAACATCAATATGCATATAGCCTGTGAGATGGAACCTTTGGATAGAATCTGTTTAAGCAGGATGGGTGTCATTGAAAAACAACGGAGAACATATCGCGATCACACTAAGAGAGGTTCATCATCAAGACAACGAGAGCATAGTACCATTCACCCAACTTTATATCTTCTAGCTCCGTAGATCTGATAGGATTATCATTCTAGGCTAGATAGATTGGAACTTAAAATTTCAAACATGGAGAAAAAGTTTGATGCTCTACTTCAATTTATGGGGGTTGTACCTCCATACCCTTTGACATCATAGTACACACCCTTTCCAATGCTCATATCTCAAAGGAATCCTTTATTCTTTTTTTTCTTTGATTATCTTTATTGAACCGTGAGTATCTTCTACTTACAATTGGGACAATGTATGATTTAGGTGTGGGGAGCGAATGTTTATATTATGATGAACTTTGTGACTTTGCTTGGACTCATGATATGTTGATTCATATATTAATTATTCCTCATGATAGCTTCATAATTTTCTAATTGTTGTTCATGAATAATTCTTAAGTTAGGATACATTTTTGGTTTAAGATCTAATGCATGAGAGAGACAAGCATGATTAGCATTTTCATTAAATTATTTCAAATATCTCATTGATTTTGTTGAATGAAAAGTGAGCAAGACTTGATGAAATTTTTTACACCTACGTGAACTTTGAGCCTAAGAGCATTCATCATATATGAGCTCATATATCTTTTTGTTGCGTGTCATCAAACATAGCTTGTCTATGCTAGAACTTGCTTTTGAATACGTGTTGGGACCACATTTTTGATGAATTTATGTATAAAGATGATGAGAGAATTTAGGATAACTATTTTTTGACCTAAACAAACCTACCTCACTTTTTATCCTTAGAAAACCAATTTGAGCCTTAACCTTTCTTTCTTGCGTAATAACCTTGTTACAAGCTGAATTTACCCTTTTTATTGTTTATATCCTTAATACTTTTAAACCCTAAATTGAAGGAATTGTATTAGCTTATTTACATAGGAATTTGACTAATCGCGTGAAAAGTAAATTAGATTATTCAAGTTGCATTGAAGAAAAGATAAAGTGATTGAAAGAGATGCAACATTCCACTACCATAAAGCAAATACCCGAATACCCGAAGGACATTCAAGTACATACCTTATGATAATGGTATGTTGGAGCAAACCAATCCGATATACACATGGCAATCTAAC
>JANIHZ010000209.1:32339648-32352746 GCA_027478365.1 Erythroxylum rufum | reverse complement strand
TTACATTGTTTCCCTCGTAATGTGGTTGAGTTGAAGTAATAAGTTGGTTTTGATGTTTGATTGTCATGGGCACGCCACCCTTATGGGATGATGCCTAATAAGGGTAAATGGAAAGAACCCTACAAGGTAATATGCACGCTCAAGTTAAGTATGATGATATTTGCAAGGGTTGGATTTTGAAAATAAGCGGGACCCAACAGTTGTGGTATCAAACCAAGTGTTGGATTCTGGAAACAAGCGGGGTCCAACAAAATTACTTAATGAACTTAGTTATTGATTCTTTATAATCAACGATTTAATTCTCCTTATATATATGATTTAGCTTTCTTGAATTTGATTCCAACTTATTCATGAGTACCATATAATTTTAATTATAGGTAAATTCACATCAAAACCCCAAAATTACCCCATATAAGGCATTTGAATGGAATAGAAATGGAGAAAAGAAGAGTCAAAAGACTATACCATAATTATGATGAGTCATATACCAACGCAAATGTCCTTTTTGATCAAAAATTTGAACTAGAAGATTATGAAGAAGTAGAAATCTCCTTTGTATACAATGATATAGGTGCATAAATTATAAACTATGTAGATAAAAAGAAATATCAATAATGAATATATATTTGTAATTATAGATTCTTGTTTAACTTATATTTTTACTAATGAAACGTTACTGGAACAATTAAGGATACCAATGAAAATAAGATAAAGTTGTGAGTGATAATGGCAAAATGATGAAAAATTGCATAGCCTTATGAGTTTACCAGTGTCTTATATTTTAATTGGGTTTTTACACTTTTTATTTTATTTTATTTTTATTGTCATTATGTGATGATGGTGTAATGCTTGGAGTCAATTGGTTGCAAACTTTAGGGTTTATTTATTAGGAACTTGCAACAATGTGAATGTAATTTAATTACTTGAATTGAAAAATAGAGATGGGCTGAATTTGGAGTTTATTCCCCCATTAATTTCTTTTTCAACAACATTAAAAGAGAGGGATAAATTTAGAACTTAAAAGATTCCTAATATTTTTCAAGACCTATTCAAAACACTAGAAACGTTGCCACCATATAGATCGTATTATCTTAATCTTAAACTAGGGGTAGGTCCAATTACAGGTAGTCGATATCACTATTTGCATGCCTAGAAGTATGAGAAAGAGTGACAATGTGAGGGGGTGCTTAAGTACAGGTTGATTTTTCCTAATCAATCTCCTTTTTCTCTTCTGTCTTACCGGTTAATAAATTGGATTCTTCGTAGTTTTATGTTGTTTATTATCCCTTGAATGCATATACTATGAAGGAAAAAAATTTGATTTTAGTGACTGATGAACTCTTAGAAGAACTTTATGGGCTAAATACTTTTTAAAGGTAGACCTTTGATATAGGTAAAGTTAAAATAAGGAATACCAACGTGGAAAAGACAACTTTTCACAATTGGCATTTTGAGTTCCTAATCATGTTGTTCAACCTCAATAATACTTCATTTACTTTTCAATATTGATGAATGATGTCTTAAAATGATACCTACATAAATTTATTTGGTTACTTTTTGATGATATATTAATTTATAGTCAAACTTGAAACACTTACAGTATCTTTAAATTGTTTTTTTTTATACTAAGACAACAAACATCATTCCTTAAATACTCCAAATGCTTATTTGGATAGATTTAAGTTTCATACTTATGATGTATTATTTCATCGCAAGGAGTTAAAGAAGAAACTCATTAGGTGGCAACCATAGTTTAGTGGTCGAATCAATCCTCTATAGCAGTTTTACGAAGTTTTCTTGGGTTTATAAGGTATTACCAAAAGTTTGCCAAAGATTATGTAAGTTTTTAATTCTTTTCACTGTTATGTTCAAGAAAAATTCTCTTCGGTAAACTCTACAACCATTAGATGCTTTTCACACATTAAAGCAATCAATATGACAAATACTAGGGACATCTCATTCCCATCTTCCAGATTATGAGAAAGAGTTAATTGGGTTAGCCAAGATTGTACACCAACAACTAATCTTATTTATGGAGGGAGAGTTTCATTATTCATACATAGCACTATAATCTTAAATTTCTATTGAAAAAAAAAACCGTATCACTTCTCCATAATAACATTGGGTTAATAAACTTATTAGGTTTAACTTTCAAAGTAAAATAACACGGGGGATGTGAGAATGTTGTGTATACACTTTATCACAAAAACAAACAAGATGTGAAATACTACAATCCATTATATGTCACAACTAGTGATCTTTTATTCCATTAGTATTGAAATTTCTTATTCCCAAAAATTATAGGAGTTGATCCAATAAATTACTTTAGATAAAGAAGATTCTTATTAGAATTATCTTGATATACTTATCTTTTATAACAATAAAGTTTACTTGCCCTTTGATTCTTCATTATCTTAAGTTGTAATCTTTACCATTCATATTGAGCATCATAAGAGATACCAAAGAAACTTTAAAGAGTTGTTGTTGATTTTTATTAAGAAGGAATGAAACACTAGGGGGTTAGAACTTGTGAAGTTTGCTAGTATAAAAAGATAGAACATTTACATCTTATGAGACTATTATAAGCACTCTTTATTCAAATTTAGTCGAATATCTTCACGGATTTTTTTTTATGGTTTATCATCTTCTAATGGTAAGACGTTATTATATTTTATAATTGATCTCTTTTATAAGTGTTTCCATTTTTACTCCTAACACATTCTTATACAACAATATCAATTAGGAGCATTTACAATTTTAGTTAGGCGTATTTTCTTTGTAATATATTTAAGCTCGATGGATTATCAAAAAATTATTAGTGAAAGTGATATCATTATTACCGGTTTATTTTGGAGAAAATTATTCATATTAAGTGATATTAATTGTCTTTTATTATTTACCAAAAAAAAATGTCTTTTATTTCTACATTTAATCTCAAAACGATTGGCAAATAAAGACAATCAATCACTATTGCTTCATAAGTGATTATATCTATTGTTGGATAAATCTAAACTTGCAAAATCGACCGAATAGTTATAAAGAAAATGACTTGGTTTTTTATATTTAAAATTAAAAAATAAAAGTTGGGTTGAGCAAAGCCCAGTGGAGCCCGGCTACCTTGGGCGTGATCAACCATGCCTGTTGCCACTCCTAGACAAATGAAATTTCTTAGGATAAAAATTGTTATAGGACAACTATCATACAACTCTTAAAGCCACTCCTTTCGAAGCAGCGTATAGTCGCTCTCCGCCACCCTTATTGTAGTATTGCCTTAGCCTTTCGCTAGATGGTATTGCTAATGTTAAGTTGAAATGAAGTAAGGGCCTTGAAGGAGATTTAAGGAAAATTTTGTTCAAGTATCATGATGTCCAATTTATTAAAGATAGACTTGGTATTGCTAAAACTTGAGCTTTGACGACAATTATATAAAGGCAAATGTAAGTCATCCCCTCGCTTTTATGTCTCATTTCTAGTGGAGAAAAAAAACTATTCAAATGAAGGATGAGTATCTCATCAATTACGACCACACACACACACTATATAGATATATAGATTTGCAGTTAATAAATAATACTACAATATAATATGGTTGAATTAGAGAAAGAAAGAAGAGAACGGTGCTTGTCAGCCGCCTGTTGTCTCTATCACGCTGAAGCTTGTGCGGGCGCACGCCCTCAATCATGCTGTGCACGCAAACAAGAAAAATAGTATCATTTCCTTCCTCGCGCTTTTATAGACAATACAATACGCATATAACCAGTTAATGATGCTCATTCTTGAGACACATTAATGTAATGCTTGTCCTCTTATGGTATTTCCATTCATATACCACTTCTTACTATTGATGGTGGCATAACTCAAACACCTTCAGCTTTATATGAGTTCTTTTCAATGCCCTTCTTTCAGCTTTTGACTTGAAGGATTTATACTTTATTATTATTAATTTAAACATTTTAGGCCATTATAATAATTCCGACATTCGCAACAAGCGTTATTCTAAGTTTAATTACGAGGACATGGTTTGCCGCTTTAAATCAACAACGAACTCGTGGATAAGAGTGGAAGACATAGAAAGTTGAGTGGAAATAGAGTTGAGTAGTGTTTCGGGCAAGAGCAAAAGCAAGTCCATTCAAAGGAAAAGATGACAAGGGACCAATAGGTTAAAATCATAAGCACCCACGCGCATAAACAAGAGCGTTGCTTCCAACCTTTCTATACCATTACCATAAATAACGTACCCTGGTCTCAATGGCTAGATTCATGTAATAATGAGTTGGCTACGCAAGCAACCAAGACTGAAATTACGTAAAAAAAGAAAATGGAAGTCTCATATTTTAATTTAATTATTGTATTTGTTATAATATGATGTTATTGTTAGCACAACAAAATGAAATGAAAATAATTAATTACAATTTAAGAATTAGGTGAAATTACGTTTGTTAAAATGTTTAGAACTAAAAATGATTTAATTATTAAATAATAATTTCTTTTCTTTATTTAGATTTTTTTTAGAAAACAAAACTTGAATTACAAATTTTATATATTGGTTAGCTTAAAGACCATTGTTGGAGAGAGAGTGATTGCTGATGACGCCTCACAATCCACATGACCTTTTCGCTCTCACCATAGAGAAGCAATATAGAAAGTAAGAAGAGAGAGAGAGAGAGAGAGGGCCATCTCCCTCAACCAAGTTTCAACTCATCGCCAGTTGTTCGCTGATTTAGCCACAGCCACAAGAAGGAGAAGTAAAAAAAGAAAATGCTTGCTTTAGATTGATGGATTCATAAATACATAAACTGAATTACTGAAGATAACCAAGAGAGACATAGAGAAGCAGCTTTCGTTCTATGTATCTTTGTTATTAAAAACTTTCATGTATAGGGGGCTTCGGAAAAAATGGAGACGCCACCAGCGGAAGAGTTGTTGAGAAAGATCCAGGAGCTTGAAGCAGGGCATGCACAGCTCAGGCAAGAGATGTCTAAGCTTAAGCTCTCTGCTTTGGCTTCTACTTCTACTTCTACTTCTTCTACCACTACCGATCCATACCACCACCACCACCACCATCAACGCTCACATTCAATCTCCCCCCAGAGGTCTGGTCCCCGCCGTAGAGTTACCGTTGGTGGTGGTTTTGAGACGGCTGCTTCTGCTTCGTGGAAGCGAGGTTCTAGTTCCTTTAGGCATGCGTCGCCGTTGCAGAGAGAAACTCGGGAGAGCTCTAGCGGTGATGGTAATGCGTCCGCGAGAGGCGGCGGAGGAGCGAGTAGTGGCCCGTCGGCGGTGAAGTTCACCGATAGACAGTATTTGAATATGTTGCAATCTATGGGGCAGTCCGTTCACATCTTCGATCTTGGTGGTCGCATCATTTATTGGTGAGTCGTGATTTGAGAGTTTTGGTATAATATATGAGTCCCTTTTTCTGTCGGGTTCTTGTTTTCTGTAGGTTTCAATGTTGTTATTACGCTTATTAGGAGTTCTTTTTAGTTTTGTTGGTTCTTTGGTTTTTAATGTTCGTTGGAGTTATAAAAGGATGTTGATTTTTGGTTCGGGTTGGTGCTTACGAGAAACCCTTAATTGGAATAGGTTTTAATGATGCGACAATTTTGTTTTGCTTATTACAGATTCTAGAGTTGGATTTGGATGTCTTTGATGTAATTTCGTAGTTGGTATATATGGAATATGCTTGAATTCTGCAGGAACCGAACTGCAGAGAACCTTTATGGCTATTCTGCCGCAGAAGCTCTTGGGAAGGATGCTATTGAGCTGCTTGTAGATCCCCGGGATTATCTGATGGCGAACAACATAGTTAGTCGGGTCACTATGGGGGAGAGCTGGACCGGGCAGTTTCCGGCTAAGAATAAGATGGGAGAGAGCTTTTTAGTTGTTGCTACCAATACTCCATTCTACGATGATGATGGAACTTTGGTTGGGATTATTTGTGTATCTAGTGATTCACGACCCTTTCAAGAAATGAGGTTCGAAATGTCAGGTTCTAGGATCCCTGAAACAGATTCAAGCTTTAGTAGGGCAAGAACAACTATAACAACAAAACTTGGTCTTGATTCTCAACAGCCTTTTCAAGCAGCAATTGCATCAAAAATATCAAATTTGGTAAGTTTTATTTATTTCATGTGATACCTCAATGTGACTTAAGAAAGTAAGTGGTGTAGCACATCTTTGATTGGTTGAACCCTCAAAACAGGCATCCAAGGTGAGCAACAAAGTCAAGGCTAAAATTCGAACCGGAGAAAACAGCATAGAACATGAAGGTGGAAGTGGAGACAGTCATCAGTCTGATCATGGCTTCTCAGATGCAGCTCTTTCTGATCATAGGGAGGATGCAAATACTAGTGGAGGCAGCACACCCAGAGGAGAAGCACATCTCTCGCCTTTTGGTGTGTTCTCATCTGTTGATGACAAGTCCCATGTCAAACCTAGGGATTCTAGCGATGAGAGTGATGGAAAACCTGCTATTCACAAGATTATAGCCTCGAAAGCTGAAGCACTAATTGGTAAGAAGGGTTTGTCATGGCCATGGAAAGGAAATGAAAGGGATGGCTCAGAGGCAAGGAGCACCCGTCTAGGGTGGCCTTGGTTGCACAGTGATCAAAATGGTGAGACAAATCATCACAGAAGTCCTCCCAGTGTGAAAAGTGAAACGCTGGTGTTCGAAAGCAATCGGCCCACTAATAATGAGGCATCTGGATCTTGGTCTTCCTCTATTAATGTTAACAGCACAAGTAGCGCCAGCAGCTGTGGAAGCACCAGCAGTAGTGCTGTTAATAAGTTGGATATGGATACTGACTGCTTGGACTATGAAATCTTATGGGAAGATTTGACGTTTGGGGAACAAATTGGGCAAGGTAATTGCCTGTAAATTTAAATAGAAGCATTTGAAGCCATTGTTATAGTCATTCACAGCTTTTGTCTTCTTTAACTGTTAAGTTCACTCATTTAAGATTGTAATCCCTAGAATGTGCACACGTGGAACTATTGATCTGTGTTTTTGTCTTTCCTACTTCCTTTATGGGGTTCCTCTCTAAACTGTTTTTGGAGGAAGACTTTAGATTTTCATCCACCCATCTCACTGACATTTGTTTAACTTGTTTGTAAGTTTAGGTTGTCATGGCTTGTTATATGTTGTAATTGTTATTTGAGTTTTACCTTACATTCCTGCAGGTTCTTGTGGGACTGTTTATCATGCCCTGTGGTTTGGATCAGTATGTTCTTCTGCTCTTCCTTCTGAGAACTTTATTCGTGAGATTAATAATAGAGTTAGTTTATGAGGATGTGATTGAGTAATTTGAGGTAAGATGCACATTGGTTGCATTGTGCTGTATATGAGAATTTGACGTCTGTAGATTGTCACTCCTCTCAACAGGGTTGGATTTGATTGCTAGTCTACGATTTCCGATCAGTAATTTATAATAAACCTAAAACTGGCTTGTTCATTCTTTTGATTAACTTCTGAAATCACACAAATCCTTGCATTCTGCATATTACTACTTAACAGGACACTGATCTGGCCAGTGAGTTTACATTGTTAAGACAATAACATGTTTGAAAATCAGATGAAGCAAGGAAAGAAGCATAAGTACATTGATGATGGTACTAATGCTGGATGATTAAACGAGATCCATTCTTTTTTAGGATGTTGCTGTCAAGGTATTATCCAAGCAAGAATATTCTGATGATGCAATATTCTCATTCAGACAAGAGGTATATTCACTTCTTATCTAAATGACCCTGAATATTGTGGATTTTTCTGTGTAGATGTCTTTCTTGGTGCAAACTGTTCTAGCTTTTTCCATTTTGTTTCTTTTGTTTACCTGCAATAAACTACGAACAAAGGCTGTGAGTTGAAAGATTTCATTTCACTGCATAAATGCAACTGTAACTTCGATATAGTTGGTGACGCATTTGTTATCTAGCATGAAACAATGCATATTCTATCATAAACAAGTAATGCTCCAGGTCGAAAGTTTCAAAAGTGACTTTAGGCCAAGACAATAGTCTTAAAAATATTTTTATTTCATCCTATTCTCCATAATGATGTAACCTATTATTTTATTTTGCACCAAATTAACATTGTTAAATTTGCTAGTATTGATCATTGTTCTACTTTATCTAATGATATTGACACCATCTGAATTCTTTCATTGTCATTGAAACAAAAGCTTTGTCATCTTTTTGAACTTTTGTGACCAAAAAGAGAGTTGTCGTACAATTTAACTGCAGTCTCATTTACTCAATCTTGTTTGAGTAGCTCAGAGATAGAGATATAATAAGGTGCAATGCTCCTCAAAGGCCAAGTTAAGATTTTGGTACAATGTCTCCTGAAATTATTCTTGAATTCTTATTTTAAGATTTTGTGATTTTTAGTTTTGTTTCACACTCCACCTTGAAATTATGGTACAAAGTAAAATTGGATGAACTGAAGACAAGATTCCAACAGAAACACTTCTAGTTTGAGAATGATGTCGGGTTGTTTTACTTGAAGGTATCCCTGATGAAAAGACTCCGACATCCTAATGTTTTACTCTTCATGGGTGCTGTTACTTCTCCTCAGCGGCTCTGCATTGTCACAGAGTTCCTTCCACGGTAATTTCACTATTTCTTTTAAAATACTCAATGATGAACATTCGGACTTATTGCGTGATATACCACTTGCAGAAAACTAATCTCTTTCAGGGTGCTTTATGGCTTACTCTTAAATATGAAATAATTGTTTCGTTAGGATGAAGCATAACTTTTCTTGTATTTCAATCGATGCAGTGGAAGCTTGTTTCGCTTACTACAGAGGAACACAACCAAATTGGATTGGCGACGGCGTGTCCATATGGCATTAGATGTGGTGAGTATCAAGTTAATCTGAGGGAATTATTGTCTTGTTCATTGATGTGTACTGCAGCATGTTCTAATTACCAAAATCCCCTGATGCGGTGCATTTTTGAGTGTGCTGCTTATGTATGTACCATTGACCTAATGAATTTTGGCTGTTATTACTGCTGTATCACTTGATAATATACAGGCACGAGGCATGAATTATCTTCATCATTGCAACCCTCCAATCATTCATCGTGACTTGAAGTCTTCAAATCTTTTAGTTGACAGAAACTGGACTGTAAAGGTTTGTCACAAAGGATAAGAAAGTTTTATCCAGTGTTCTTATCTCTTTGTTTGGATTTCTTTGCTTGAATTGCCCATGGTGCTTCACCATTTAGACCTGAAATTAGTCTGGCATTTGTCAGGTTGGTGATTTTGGTCTATCACGTATGAAGCATGAAACTTTCCTGACAACTAAGACTGGGAAGGGGACGGTATGTTCACAACTATAGTCATACTATTTTCAGTTTATGAATTTTGTTCTTAGCTACTAAAGGTCTAATTCCTAGTCTACTAAATTCCTGTCCCATAGCCTCAATGGATGGCACCAGAAGTTCTCCGTAATGAACCATCTGATGAGAAGTATGTACTACTCTGGTGATTGGCAGCTTGATGAATGTATTTATGAATCAGTTTCTTTCCGGTTACTGTAGTTGCGACAATACTTACGTTATTTGTGAGCTTCATTTAGGTCTGATATATATAGTTATGGAGTGATACTGTGGGAACTTGCTACTGAGAAGATTCCTTGGGACAATCTGAACTCAATGCAGGTAGTGTTTTCACTTGTCAAACTGTTTTGGAAAGAAAAAGTTTTTAACTTGGAAAATGTATCAGCACAGGATTAAAAAAATGTATCAGCACAGTGTTAGAATCTCAATCTTTTGACATTTGCTAAGATTACTGTTATTTGTTGCCTGGTGCATGCATTGCTGGTCAGAGCTGTAGTGGATTTTTATGTGAAGCTTCAAATTAAGAATCATGGCATGTTATATTACATTTCTAATTGAATCTGGTTGCTATGTTTAAGGTGATTGGAGCTGTAGGGTTCATGAACCAACGATTAGAGATTCCAAAAGATGTAGATCAACAATGGGCGTCTATTATTGAGAGTTGCTGGCAAAGGTGCATAGTTTCTTCAGAATTACTGAGTTAATGCATGCTCTAGTTTTTGCTAAAGTAAAAGGGACACTTGACTTTTACCATAAGTGAACTAAAACATACTGAAAAGAGCTTCATTGGTTGATCAGGAAGCATACTAGACATCCACAATCATTAATTATAATGATATCGTACCACAATGTATACATATATTTATAAATGTCTTTTAGGTTAGGATTAGGACATGCCATCAAATGGATTGTTCTATTAAATTATCTTGCATTATTAATCCTTCCTGACGTTGGCCTTCTGCAATCGAAATCATCTTAGATGTGTACGAAAATAAAATATGTGTAAGAACATAAAATATGGCTTATGGACCTGAAGGAGATAAATAAATTACTCATCTAGCCATTATTGCGGGCATAAAGTATTATGAGGTTGAGACACTGGCTTAGGTTGACTTTTGTTACAGATATATCATATTAATTTAAGCTTATCTTTTAGATTCTAATTTAGTGTGACAAATATTGGGAAGAAGTGAGGTTGTTACTTGTTAGGTGTAACAGAGACTACTATTTGCAGGTTAAGTTGGCTGATGTTTGATTTTTGCATATTTCTACGGCTCTCATGTCTATATTTTGTTGAACCTGGATAACGTGTGAATCTGTTGGCTGTTTATGTAAAACAGTGATGCACAGAGCCGCCCAACGTTTCAGGAACTCATTGAAAGGCTTAGAGATATGCAGAGACAATGCAACATTCAATTGCAAGCATCTCGTTCTGCAGCCTTGGAGAACACCCAAAAGGAATCATAGACCAAAAATTTTCCCTACCGTTTTTGACGTTCTAGTGACATGGCCGCAGGGGTAAACAAAGTTTGGTGTGCAAACAGTAGCAGATTAAAGATGGCTGCCACAATTTCCCTCAAATTGGCTGTAAACAGTTTGTGGTGGCCGATAAAAGCTCTTGACAAGCAGAGAAAGAATGGCAAAAGAAAGGGAGTAGTTGGAATCATTGTGGGCTGCCGAAGCTTGATGTTGACAGTTTGTTTTGACTTTACGTTTTTTTTGCTACCAGCCTACCATCATTAAAATTTTCTAAAGCCACCACTAGTGTTGTGTAATTGGCAATAGTTAGTTGGGGATCATGTAAAGCCATTATGAGCTATAAATATTAGAAGCCTTAGGACCACTGGTAAGAAAGTTGAAGAGAAGACACATTTATCAATTGATTATAGAGGAATATCCCTTTAAGTTGAGCTTCTACAAGAGCAGACGATAGCATGAGTCTCAAGCCCTTTCTTTAGAGAACCTATGCACCCATGAATTGCACGTGATTTGTAGCAAATACGATTGGGCATTCGGATTGCATAACTTTTGACATTTCAAGTCAACCGATCAGACCGCTAATGAACTTTTTCAACGTCAATTGATGTGTTGTGACTAGTGAAAGTCCAACTATGTTCGGAAACACGGGATGGGATCTTCTGTCTATTTAACCCTCTTTTTATTCTATTTTATGAATTTCAGCTATTTATTTATGCAGGACTTATATAAATGAATGATTGAGATTTATGAGATAAGATAGGGACAGGATAAAATAGACAAAGGATCCTGGCTTTGGAACCACACCTCTGCGAAGAGGATTGCTTCGCAGGGCAGTCAAATCATGTCAGGCCAATCACCAATTAAGTACAACCCTTGTTGAGCTCACTTTTTTACACTTCTATTGAATATGTAGAGTGAAATGCATATAGCCCTTAGGAAAAGTTCAATTGGTGGACGGCTTCTCAAAGAGTTTTCATGCTTAGGCTCGGGATTCAAATTCTTGGATTGAGACTGGACCTCTAGGGACAAGTCCCTAGAACTAAGGCTGGCTAGTATAGGTGTAGAAATGCGTGAGATCATCGTTATTCTGAACTTTGAAAATTTGGCTCACTGTATAACTTAATAATATAATTATTTAAAGGCATTTTTTATTTGGATTGTATTAGTTTATATTTCACGTTTAATTGGTTAGTTATAATTTAATGATATAATTATTTAAAAACGTTTTTTTTAATCTTATACGTATTCGGATATATGTGATAAAGTTCGAAAAATATATATTACAAATGAAATTTTGATGAAATAATAATTTTGAATTCGTATTGTATTTATATATCATCCCTAAATTGTTTTTAATAACTTTTTATTAAGACTCGATATCAATAGAACGTAAAAAGTCTAGTACACATTATATTTTTCTGTATGGAAGTAATAGTTGATCTTATAGACTAAAATATGAAGATATTTAAATAAACCTATAAGTACTTGTTAGATAATCAATTCACTAAAATAACCATAAGAGAATTCCATTTGAAAAATTATTTGTATGTCTATGGTGATGATTGTATAGATCTCTAAAGTATCTCATTGTTATAGTTTAATATTACTTATGACTTATTTTAATTAAGGGTAACATAATCGGTAGTAATTGGATATGAAATAAACTATAAAAAATAGTTGAACGGTGAATATAAGATCCGTCGTCCTAAAGTGATTAGGAGAATGTTCCATTATTATAGATTAATATTAATTTAAAAAACTTTAATTAAGATGAAATGACACTTTAAAAATAGTTTTTAAATGTTATCAATAGAATCAATAAATAATGATAGAGTACTAAATTTTTTAAATTAAAAAACGAAGAAACCTGTAGCCGCTATCTTTTGAATACGCACTGGATAAATCTTCAGATTGACGCAATAACCTAGAAATCACGCCAACCGCGTACTCCACACTAACAAGCCATGTACAACAGGCTCGATCGAGAAAGCGTAGGTAGGAGGATTCGAACATAAAGAACAACTTGAAGAGAGAAAATGTGTTTTAATCAAATTGAACTTTATTGTAAAGTTTAAAAAACTTTAGGATTAATATGAGAAATTTAATAACTAAGGATTAATATGATATATTGAATCTTATTTAGACCTAATTAGTATTTAATTATAATTAAAGATTAATTAAAAATAGAATTTTATTCCTATGAAATTATTAAAAGATATATAAACCCTATTATAAAACTACATTTCGTGCAAGATCGGATTAGAGCAATCTTTTAGTGCAT
>JANIHZ010000209.1:32152920-32171411 GCA_027478365.1 Erythroxylum rufum | reverse complement strand
CGCAAAACTCACCCAAAATTTGCAAATATTTTTCAGGACTCCGAAGAATACCCCGTTAGGTTCACGGGAGTATGTCTACAGCATTCAACTAAAGGATAGAGGTCGGGATCAGTCCGCGTCTGCATTAGTGTCATCCTACTGTTATTCATAAAATTGTATTTCGCAAGCTCTGTATATTAATGTTTTGTATTTATAGCGGGCCCAATTTGGTTATGGATTGGTATACATTAAATGGCTATGTTAAATTATTGTTGAATGTTTGTAATGACTGGAATGGTATACAAATTAATGCGGGCTCAATCGCCTACTATTTTTCACGCGTATGAATGTTTTCAAAAAAAAATTTATAGTGAGTTTACTGAGTGATGTAGCACGCTACCCTCGCGGGGCACGGATTCGGATATCACCATCGATGTCGGGTCATGCGAGAGTGGGGTGTTACAATAGGTTGCTGCCTTTTTGTGTATAATTATTCAAGTGGAGGTCTTGATTCAATTGTGGGTGATATATTGAACAAATTGAGTACTTATTGGTGTAGAATTGGTATGAAAGTGATAGAAGGTGAGTTATGATGAAAATCTGGAAATTGTATTTGATTATGTTTCAAGGATTTAGCCATAACTTCTTCTATAAATGTTCAAATGAGATAATTTTTGGATTGAATTAAACTAGAGTTGTTTGGCTATAAGTCATGTGAAGGAAGTGATGTTTAATTTTGGCTTGAAGAGTTCCAAATTTGGACTAGAAGGTGAGAAAGGGTGTAGGCATGAACAATAGCTGAGAATTGTGTGATCTGAAACTTTGGGATTTTTTTCTGGTTTGATTTGGGCTGATTTTGCTAAATTGATCTACATGAAAGTTGTAGCTTTTCTTGTTAACTTTCTATCACTACTAAGTATGACATTTTTCGATATTGAGGTTGAAAGTTATGATCTGTTGACTTTTAGATGTTATTTCAAAGATTAATGTGCATTGTGCTGGAAAATGTCTCTAAGTGTAGGTTTTGTGGATACTGTACTTTGAGGCCAATTCTGGATTGTTATGGTTTAAATGGGTTCATGTAGCCTTATTGAAAGTTATATAGGAATGTCTTAGCTTTTTAATGATGTATCATATGCCATCTTTGGATGTAGGAAGTGAAAGTTGTGAATGTTTGAAGTATGGATATGGTTTAGGAGATATGTTATGTAATAATCTTTAACAGGGCAGCCACAATCATGTGAGAATTTGACCTAGTTAGAGGCAGAATTTGCTTCTAAGTCCTTTATGAAAGTTGTAGCTTTTCTTGATAGCTTTCTATCGCCATAAAATGTGTCATTTTTTGACATTGGAGTTGATAGTTACGAGTGATTGAAGTTTGCTTATGGATCAGATAAAGGAAAACAGGGCAGCCACAATCATGTGGGAATTTGACCTAGTTAGAGGTAGAATTTGCTTCTATGTGCTTCATGAGAATTGTAGAATGTCTTCTGATCTCTACATGGATATAAAGTATGGAATTTTTGTACAATAGGATAGGAAGTTATGATTTTTAGAAGATTGTGGTACTGTTTAAAATGACATGTATTGGGCAGAAACTTTGATTGAGATTTTGACCCATTTAGAGGTTGAAATTGCTTTTAAGTGCTTCATGAAAGTTGTAGAATGTGTTCTGATCTTTCCATTGATATCAAGTATGGAATTTTTGGCTAATGGAATAGGAAGTTATGATTTTTTTAAAGTTGTGTGATTGGTTAGGAGGAGATTTACGGGACAGTAACTTTGATTGAGATTTTGACTCCTTTAGAGATGGAATTGGTTTTTGAGTCCTCATGAAAATTGTATACTTTTCTTTGATTTTTCTATTGATACTAAGTTTGCAAAAATTGGAGTTTGGGACCAAAAGATATAACTGTTTGAAATTGGTTATTGGAATAGGCTAAGAGGCCTTTGTGATTTTTATTGTTATTTCTTTTCCAATCCAACCCTTTGCCTTTTTTGCTTATAACTTGGTCATCCGACCTCCGATTGACCTGATTTTTGAGGCGTCGGATTTGTAAGATAATTATCTACCTTTCTGTTTGAATTTGTAAATTGTGGAGATTTCATTGAAAATAATGGATTAGATCAAAGTGAGAGAACCGAGTGATTATTTTTTTGGTCAGTGTTTTAGCAATAATTGGACTTATCAAAATCCAAATTGAGTAATTTTGGAGTCAATTAATTTCTAAAATTTAGGGGAACATTTTGTAATTAGGTTTATGGAATGATACCGGGATTGTCACGAATATGCATTGTACACATTTTAATTCCTGCATGTGCAGTATTATACATTCCTGATTGTACAATTTGTAATATTTGTGTATTTTAATTGTTATAGAGGCGCATTTGAAACGTCAACCCATAGACGTTGCCGATACTTCCAGGCACTAGCTTCGGAAGCTGTTGGTGAGTGACTTAGATGGTTTCTCTCAATTATTAATTGCCTGTATTTCTGTGGTAGATAATGGTGGGTTATAATTGCTTGTGATTGTGGATTCCGAACAGAAGGTCCGATGATTGCGTACTAGGGAGTTGTGTATAGAAGTGCTACTTATATGTGAATTTGAGACCTACATGCCTATGATGTGATTAATTGTGACATATGTGATGGATTATGATATGCTGATTGATTGTGGCGTATGCATTTCATTCATAAATTCATAATCAGATAATGACAGTTGTGACCAGAGCAGCCACCGATTAGAGCTTAAAGCTCAACAAGTGTATTTGAGCCTCGAGCTCAATAGTGATTTAGAGCCTCGGGCTCAATGCTTAATGTGCCCTATATGGGACAGTTCAGGCGCTCGGTCACAATACCGTAATAATTAGAAAAGTGTCACTTGAGCATTTCATATGCATTTGATTAAATATACTTGATTGAGTGAAAGGCAAAATGCCTTATGCTTATGTGAAATAAAGTGTTACTTATGATCGATATGAAGTTATGAAATAATTGTGATATGCTCGATTGTTGCATGAATTGAGCGAACCAACAATGATGGTTACCTCACTGAGTTCGCAAAACTTACCCAAAATTTACAAATATTTTTCAGGATTCTGAAGAATACCCCGTTAGGTAAACGGTAGTATACCTACTGCATGTGAGTGAAGAAAGAGGTCGGGATCAGTTGCGTCTGCATTATGTATTTTATTATTTTTATATAAATTCGTTTTCCACTATTTTTGTATAAACAATGGATTCCAAAAAATTTTGCACCATGTATAGACAAATGAATATTTGTTGTAATGTAATGTCTTTATAACTGAGATGTTTTATCTCTGTAATGGGCCCTAAATGGCTATTGAATTCCTATTGAGTGTATTGTTATGATTGCAAATATTTATGAATGAAAGTGGGCCCGATCTGAATATCGATTTCTACAAAATATGTTAGTGATTTCAAAAAAAATTTATACCAACTTTTGAATGATTGAGTGCCCTAGCACGCTACCTTCGCAAGCACGGACTCGGATATCACCATCGATGTCAGGTTTGGATCTTGCGGGAGTGGAATGCTACAGTATGAGATTGGGAAATATGCTTTCATATGGTTTATATGAGAAGGAGATTGATTAAGTTCTATTATGATTCGTTGAATGCATTTTTGGGGTTTATGAATTTATTTAATCGTATGTAGATGGCTTTAATGTGAGTAATGATAAGTTAGCAAGTGTTTTGATTGGTGGTAAATTGTCATCTTGGCATGCTTATGATTCTTCCGCTGCAATTAATGATGATTTTTATGCTTCTTTATTCGTTGACATTGATCGCATTAAAGGCATTCTTAGTTTTAATATTATTTGTCCCAAGGGGAAGATATCATATTGTTTTTGGTGACTGTTTCATTTAAGGGAAGATTTCAAGGTATATGCTTATTTTTTGGCATCTTTATGTCCCAAGAGGGAGAAATTTGGATGATTGAATATGTGTTTATTTGGATACTTGGATATTTTGCTTATGTGAACTTGATGGATATTCTTTGGAACTTGATGTTTGATTATGGGGGAGTTCCCATGTGTTATGTGAACTTGATATTATGTGTCCAGTTATCTTCTTTAGAGGGAGTTTTGATATGTGACAAATAATTAAGTGGGACTCTTTCAAGATAAGGTTGATTAAGTTTAAAATCCTAATTAAGATGATATTTAACATATAGCCTATTTTGGGAATAATGGCTATCTAAGGTAGCAATATCTTTGGAGATTTGTTTTGACCATTGCAGCTATATTTGGCTGTGTTTTACGTGATGTGTGGACTGAAGTAGTGTCATTTTTATGTGAAGGAATGATAGACATATGTTGACTTGGCAGTTGGGAGTTTTGTGCTATCTTAGATTATTTTTTATAGCTAATTTTGTAAGGATATTATCCTTATGTGTTGCTGAATTTGCTATCAAGGATAACGTGATTTTGGGGGATAAAAGATTGTTGATTGCATGTGACTTTATGCTATGTTCTCTGTTGCTTTTTGAATGACTAATTGAGAGCTTCTTTGAAGTTCAGTGTGTGGATTTTGGCAGCTGGTTTTTCTATGGTGTTTGCATGATTTTCTAGGTTGTTTTTGCAATGTTGTTTATGTGAAAAACTCCAGCAGTTGTCGTGGGAGTTGCAGCTCCATTGCTTTAACATTTATGGTGAATGTTGTCTCCTGCAACCAAATATAAAAAGAGACCAACTTCCTGTAACACAAATTAATGTAATAGTGAAAATTAGGAATCATTCTCACGAGGAATTCAGATGTTAGTAGTTACGCAATAAAAAGAGGGTTTTAAATTGTGAATTAAACAGAATTTCATTGGAATACGAAATTGAAAAATAATTAATAGCAAAACAATGAGAATTTAACAATCAATAAGAATAAATCTTGGTTTCCGGTTTTCTTCATTGTTGAACTTGCGTTGATCATGGACACTAAAAATAATCAATTCATTGTTTAAGCATTCGTTATAGTAAATTTCTTTACCTATTTTCTCTATGTTTAGTTAACCGAAACATGTATTCGAATTAACCCTTATTAATCAATAACCTGGATACGATCTCAGATTTAATTAATTAATAGCTTTACAGATCAAGAAAATCAACGAACTAGACAACATACATATGATGTATATTTAGCCTAGACAACTTTTTTTCCTAGAATCATGTCCCTAATATAGTAGATAAAAATCTTAGTCGCTACTTTTAATTAAAAGAATTGAACGTCAACTTGTTTAATCTAGCAATTGATTAAATAAAAATATAAACTAGTTGCACACCTAGTTGTAAAATCAAACAATTGAATAATAACCCAAAAAAATAATTAATACTTGACTAATAAATCGATTCAAATAAAGAACGAAAGTCTCACAATATTCAGAGTTCAATAACTAGGAATTCGTAAACCAAGAAATAAGAGTTTAGTTACCCAACATCACAAATTTTTCTAACTATTAGGGACTATCACGGGCGTTCTTGTTGCTTGATTGTTCTCTTCTTCTACTGGGCGTTGCTCTTCTCCTTTTTTGTTTCTTAAGCCGCCACTCCTCCTGTTTTTGTCGCAAGCCCTCTATTCTCCTTTCTTTGTTATTGTAGCTTTGATGGGACAATTAAACCTTGGGTCCAATTTACTATTCACACCCCCTTAATAACCCCACGCTTCTGCTACGTCTGTGTTTCTTTCCTTTGGACTATGCGTTTTGGTGCCTTGCATTTTCTTCATCTGTGTTACTGTTTCATGCTGCTCTTTAATTTCTTCTTATTCACGCTTCTTTAATTAAAAACTTGATGCTACCTCCTAATGCTCTGCGTTTTATGCTGATTTGCTCACCTAGGTATCACTGTACGACGCCATATCTAGTTAGGTTCAACGCCTAGTTCAACTCTTTTTTGATCCCATAATGTTTGCAGCTCTTTCTATCTAGTTCCAAAATACACCTTGACATAAAATAAGATTAATTTCCATTAAGTATAACTTCAAACATAAAAAACAAAGAAAATTGACACACACAAAATATAAAATAAAGGCACTAATAGTTTCAGTAATGAAACGTTTGTTGTTTTATTGAGTTTTCGTGGTTGCATTTTTGTTAATTTGGGGTTGCTGGTTTGATTGATGATTTGAGCTGTCTAGATATTGTTTTTGTGTGAAAAACGTCCAGTATAAGTGTAGTGTTGTAGCTGTATTTTTGGTGACATTTTGATAATGAAACATTTGTTCGATTGATGTTATTTTGATGCTGCTATGCATTGACTGATTGTGATTCTTCTCAATAGTTCAAGGCAGTTAGTGTTTTACCACTTTCCACACTTTTGGCTGATAAAACTACATATTTAAAGGAGTGTTTTTATCTCAAGTGTTTCTTTATGTTTATGTCTTTATTGGTTTAATCACTTAAGTTGTTCAATTCTCATTTTTATTATTAAACATTGTTGTGAAGATCTTCTGTTGAGGTTAGCACGAGATGGTCGCATTATTAAGAGTGATTTACTTTCGCGGGGTGTGAGGATGAGGGCCAGTGTCAAGAGTTGAGTGAGTCAGCTCAGTAAAGCCTTGTATAAAACTAGTATCATCAGGTGAAAGTGATTAAGCTGGGTGACGGCCCTACAGACGTAGGCAAGATGCGCCGAACTACGTTAACAAATTTTCGGTGTTAATTTGTTCGTTTTGCGTTTAATTTTTCTATTTTCGTTTGTACTAGAAATAACTGCGACTCAACTAGAATTTTTGCGAAACTAAATCCTTTCGAACTTTCAAAAATGATTAAAATTTTTATAATTGAAGTGGTTGAATCGATTGAGTTTTTTAATCATTCATAAAATGAACTCTTAATATTATTATTTTACAACATTATAAAAATACAAAATATATTTTATTTAATTAAAAATATGAGTGATATTCTTGTAATTTGATAATGTATTATTTTACAATTATTATTCAAATATTTATGTTCAAGTATTTTAAAATAAATATATCACCACCTACGTCACTAGGTACCGTTTGTCCAAACTCCAAAGTGAAAGGTTATTATAAGGGAACCGAGAGGGTATTAAAGGAATTTCATTTCCCTGGTCCAGTCCCGTGTAGTCCTTCAGCTTCTTGTCTCTTTTCCGTCGCGACTAAGCATAGAAATGGAAATTCGTACTGTTCTCTAAAGCTGTGTTATAGTTGTTGACAATGGTCTTGCGTTCGGTTTCACGGTTATTGAGTTATGGTGTTTTGATTTTGACTCTGAGTCTACTCGCAACTCTATCCGAGTCAGCGTCTCAAGCCTTCCGGAGAGACCCCGGCCACCCTCAGTGGCATCACGGAGCTTTTCAAGACGTCAGAGACAGCGTCCGATCCGATGTCCGCCGCATGCTCCACACTCGCGCCGAGGTACTCTATCGTAACTCTCCGATTACTTCATTCGTTTTTTGTGTTAATTTGATGTCTCTTGCACTTTCTAAGCTGCAAATAGTCCTTAGCTTTCACGCCACCAGTGCTTTCTGAATGAAATTTGTGTGGATCGCAGGTTCCGTTTCAAGTTCCGTTGGAAGTGAATGTGGTGCTTGTTGGATTTAACGGCGACGGCGGTTACAGGTACTCTTTGGATGCGCACAAATTGGAAGAGTTTATGAGAACAAGCTTCTCAGCTCACAGACCGGCGTGTCTGGAGACTGGCGAGCCGTTGGACATTGAACATCATGTCGTCTTCAATTCGTTCCCTGTAAGGATTTGCTCAATAATCATCTGTAATTGATCAATTTTTATGGCTAAGCAAGAGTAGTTATCTTTGTCATATAATGATCAATTAAAATAGTGTAATTGTGTTGGTTTGTTGATTTATGGCTTGTGTGCTCTCGTTATTGCAACAGGCAGGGCAGCCGGAACTGATTGAACTTGAGAAGGCACTGAAAGAGGCTATGGTTCCCGCCGGAACCACAAGGGAGGTGAGCAGCATTAGGTGGTTTAGCCATTTAGGAGCTAGTTTTGCATTATGGAGTTATCTGTTGTATTATAGTTTTGTTTTGTTATTTGAATTTTGTGTACAATTTTGTAGAGTGAATTTGGGAAGGAAGTCCCGTTGTTTGAGGTGGAGGCAACAGTTGTGGAGCCGATATTTCATAAATTATATTCCTATGTGTTTGACATGGATGGTACAGGGTACTCTCCTGCCGAGAATGATAGGCCTGTACCTAATGCAATATTTGTTGTCAATTTTGATAAGGTGTGTTCACTTCCCCAAGTAATCACAACCTGCATTTGATCTTGTAGAAGTATCACTGGGTGTTGTTTCTTTCTTTCTTCTCTCTCTTTAACTTCTGTGTTTAACCAAAATGAAAATTGGTGGGCTTGGTTTTCTCTCCTTTTATACAGGTGAGGATGGATCCTCGAAATAAGGAAGTTGACCTTGACAGTTTAATGTATGGTAGAATCAGCCATTTGAATGAAGAAGATATGAAGAAGCAAGAGGGGGACTACATTTATCGATATAGATACAATGGAGGAGGAGCAACTCAAGTTTGGTTGAGCTCAGACAGGTACCAACTCAAGTTGTGCCTATTGTTTAAAATTCTCATGTATATGAAATTTTCAATCGATGTTCTTAACTGTGTTTTAAACTTGATTTGTTGAATGCATGTATCTTATTGTGGACATTATAATTAATTGAAACACATGCTCTTTGTGGGTCTAACATTGTCTTCATACAATTCAGATTCGTTGTGATCGACCTCTCTGCAGGACCTTGCACATATGGAAAGATTGAAACTGAAGAGGGAAGTATCAGTCCTAGGACGTTGCCACGGTTGCGAACTATGATTTTTCCAGGAGGCATTGGCTCCTTTATTGATCATTCCACTCATGATATTTTTGTCGGACAACTTGCCTCTTTGATATCAACCACAGTTGAGCATCTAATAGCTCCAGATGTAAGGTAATAATTGATAATATAAACTCTTTCTTATGGATGATAGCTTCTCGCATGCTTTTACTTTTTTTTTTATTATTATTTATAGTTTCTCACAAAATCACTATCAGTTCTCCAGCCATGAAACTAGCCAGGAGCTTGGTTTTCTAGTATTTTGGTTGAGGAACCTTGCCCCTAGGATTTAACTTTTATATTTTGTACCTTTTGCAAAATCTGTTAAATTAACTCGTTGATGCAGGTTTGAGATTGTTGATTTGACTACAAGGATCCTTATACCAATCATTGTACTTCAAAACCACAATCGCTATAATATTCTGGAGAAGGGTCACAACTACAGCATAAACATAGAAGAAATTGAATCAGAGGCAAGTCTTCTTCAGGGAGTTCCTTCAGCACTCTCATGCCTTTTTTCTCCGAATTACTTATATGTCACCTCATTTCTTCTCTCGTCTAGAATATGAAGCTAATGAAACACTGGATGCAAAACTAAAGTAGTTAACTGGACCCAACATATCCTTGTCCTAAATTATTCTGCTGTCAAGAAATATTTTACTGAGCCCCATTTTACTAAAGCTTCAAAGTGATGAATATAGGCAGATAGATCATCATTTGTGCCATTTTCTTTAATCTACAAAATTCGTAAGTGCTTCTATTGCAAGAAAGTATTTGAAGGAAACCTTTATAGGTTTATGCAACTGGTAAAATAGTTGCTATCATGACCTGAAAGTTTATTGTGTAAATAAATGATCAGTGCTGTGAGGAGAGAACCGAAGGTCGTATGTAAGCAAATGACCTGATATTTGTGATATAGTCAAATGTATTAAAGTGGAATGCTGCATATGTTGAAAAGTTGGAGTTTTTTCTTTCCTTTTTCAGGTCAAGAAGATGGTTCATGACGGGCAAGAAGTTGTAATTGTTGGAGGGTCACATGCATTGCATCATCATGAGAAGTTGTCAATTGCTCTTTCAAAGGCAATGCGTGGCCATTCCCTGCAGGAAACTAAAAATGATGGGCGTTTCCATGTTCATACCAAGATATATTTGGATGGTGCTATACTGAAAGAGGTAAAATTTATTATTTTATGGATTCGTTTTTTGTTTAGTCTTTGAGCTGCTATTGATGATGTGATTATGAGTATTTGTTGGTGAAAATATGGTTGCGACTAGCTCTTTTGACTATGTGGAGGTACTTTCTTTTCCTTTGGCATATGCCTCTAAGCGAGCAATAAGCAATTTACTTCATGCTCCAAATGCATTGCGGGGATCACCTTGACTAATGTGTGCATGTGTGTTTCTTTTAGACTTTATCACTGCATTTCATGAACTCTAATTTCTATTTAGCCATGAAACTTTGGCAACCTTCTGGTTTTCTGTGATTTCCTTCCACTTATATAAGTTCCCTTATGAGGATAATTATTGGTTTGAATATTTGTGTGATTTTTCTGCCCCATAGCACTGAATCATTTTGCTTTAATTTGCTTATTATAGGAGATGGAGCGTTCTGCTGATGTGCTTGCTGCTGGTTTAGTTGAGCTTGCTGATCCATCTCTTTCAAATAAGTTTTTCCTCCGCCAGGTACCATTATAATTAATACCAAGGGATAATTAGGGGTCTTAAATGTGGACATTTTCTATAAGTATTATGTCTCTCAAAATATTCGTTGCAGAATATCGAAGATAGAATCTATATACTATTTCATGTCGAAGTGAATACATTTTTTCTGGTTGTGATTCTGCATTCTGTATTTGACAAAATTTAATTTCTTCTGTCCAGCACTGGATGGATGAGCCTGATGTTCCAAGTGATTCTATTCTTAAGCATAAACCTATATGGGCTAGCTATCAATCAATCCAAGGGAAGCAGAAGAAGAATAAGAAAAAGAAAACTCAAAGAAAAGAAGGGAATTTGTTCCGGACTTATGGGACAAGAGTTGTTCCAGTGTGAGCGCATACCTAACCTTGTCATATTTACTGCACAAGCTTAACATCCTGTGGTTTTTGGTATTTCAACCACAATCTAAAGACTACTGTATGATTTTATTTGACAAGTTTTTGTTTTTTTAACCATCAGAATAGACTGGATTTAAAATCATATTCCAAAGACCTTTGCATTATTCATCATTTGTGGCAAGAAACATATAAAATTAAGTGACTTGTGTGTATATTAAACCTCTACATGCGACACACAAAGACACTCGCATTTGCATACATACGTAGGTTACTTCTCTAGAGCTAGACAGGCAATCAGATTTGGAACTGCATGTGTAGCGCCGCAGATGCACCATTTTAGCTGTTGAATCATTAAATTTTATGATACCTGTTATTTTTTAGAAAGCCCGTAGGATAGCTATGGCAAGTGATATGATTACTTTGTGATCTTGAAACATTGAGCTTTGATCACTGATCTTTTTTATAGCTTTGTGCTATCATTGGCTGATGTTGATCCACAACTTATGATGGAAGACGAAAGTCTTGTTTGGACAAGCAGTGATGTAGTCATTGTACTTGAACATCAAAGTGCAAAGATACCTCTGAGGTAAGTAGCATATTAGTTTTAACTTCTATGGTGGCAAAGGATGTCTCCCGGTTATATTCCAAACTACGTGTGGCTCATCTATCATGATCTATGATGCCATGACTGTTCTGAGACCCTGGTCCTCTTTGCTGTGTCCATATTGAAATTTCATCATCTTTTATTCTGTAATGTACCAACTATCACTTTGCAATATTCCTTGTTGGGACAGTTATGTTTCGGAAACAGAAAGAAGACATGCTCTTCCTTGTGCAGCGCAGCGACATATCTTGGCGGGGCTTGCTTCCACAATAGGTGGATTGAGTGCACCATATGAGAAAGCATCTCACATACATGAAAGACCAATCATAAATTGGTTATGGGCAGGGGGTTGTCATCCATTTGGACCATTCTCTAACACCTCGAAAATCAGTAAATTGCTACAAGATGTTGCCTTGGTAAGCCAATTTTCTTTATCACAACTCTTCCTGCACGTCATAGGTAACTTGCTGGTTATCATATCCCAATCATAGAAAATGTTCAGTATTACCTTCTTGAACAATGTCAGACAGTTATCCTCTCTACTTATTGAAAGTATAGCTATTACTTGAATCGCATGCTGTCATTTGTTTATGTTATGGCAGAGGAACACAATATATGCAAGAGTTGATGCCGCACTTCATAGAATTCGTGATACATCAGAGGTAATTTGGTATTCTTCTATCATACATATGAAAATCATCACAAGTTGTGTAATGGTATATGCTTAATTTGTCTGTCTATGGTGTAGGCTGTACAAGCTTTTGCTGCTGATTATTTGAAAACTCCTCTTGGTGAACCTGTGAAAGGGAAGAAGAACAAGACCACTGCCGAACTATGGCTAGAGAAGTTCTACAAGAAAACTACCAACTTGCCTGAACCTTTTCCACATGAATTGGTTGAACGGCTGGAGAAGTACCTAGACGTAAGTCACACATGTTTGAATATCACCGCGTAACTGTGCTACCATTTCAAAGGTGATAACGGATGTCTTTCTTTTGGATTGAATGACAGAACCTTGAAGAACAGCTTGTCGATCTATCTTCTTTACTGTATGATCACCGACTACAGGATGCACATTTAAACAGCTCAGAAATACTTCAAAGCTCTATGTTCACACAACAGTAAGTGATATACTCGTCTGAAATTATCTCTGTGACTTAGCAATTTATTTGTCTAAACTTTGGAATCGTTAGATATTGAACATGCTTAATTTTGAAATATACAACTCCAGATATGTAGACCACGTTTTGGCTTCAGAGAGAGAGAAAATGAGATGCTGCAACATTGAGTACAAATATCCTGTGCACTCCTCACAAACATACATGTACGGCGGGATTCTTCTGGCTGGCTTTTTTGTATATTTTGTCGTAATTTTCTTCTCCAATCCTGTGCGATGATGAAGCTAACACTAGCACTCTTTTAACATTTTTGGGGAAACAGAGATACTGCTGTGTTATTAGGAGCCATAAAGTGCCCAAAAAGATCGGAAATTCTGATGATTTTCTTCTCAACTCCTCTTAATATTAACTCCTCTTAATATTTTCTCCTTCCAACGTTAATAAAAAGTAAGAAAATCTGGTAACCAATAAAAAGGGGAAAAAAAAACAACTTTTGTTCTCTTCACAAGTTTAGAGATTTCTGAAATAATGGAAAAGTTGACGAGTATAGGTCTTGTCTTATTTTTTGCCGGTTAAAGAAGGAACTATATACTCCATGGACACCGGACGCATTTAGAGATGGATCACTTGATTATGTTGTTCCTCGAAAGAGTTCCAAGCGACCCAAACATGATTTTTCTCTCTTCAAAACAAAATTGGAAACCTGGATTTGATTGTGATAGGAGTAGCATTGATGTCCTCCCCATTTGGGTCCTTTTTAATAGCATTCCTCTGGTATTTTGGACAATTGAAGGCCTAAGTGTTATAGCTAGTGCCTTAGGAAAACTAATTTGCATGGACTCTCAAACTGCTGGAGAGGATTTGTTATGTAAAAATTTGTATATAAGTTGACAAAAAGTCTGAATTGCTAGAAAAGGTTCCTATATTCAAGCTTGATGAATTTGGAGAAATGCAGCGAGTTGAGATTCCTATCTCTTACCCCTAGAAACCTACTCCTGTTAAGAAACAATGGAGAGTAATTGGAAAATATTTTAAAATTACATGGCATGATGAATTGCTTGAGCTGGATATTGCTGCTAAAACTGAGAAGCTAAATTTGGTTTCTAACCCAACCAACAAAGATCATAAAGTAACAGATCCATCTGTGCCTGGTAAACTTATCAGTAATACTGAACTGGTCAATGCTCAAGAGATCTCAGCTAAACAATCAGATGTAATAGGTAGTTGCAGCTTGGAGCCGGCTAATAATCCTGAACAGATGAACCCCTTAATAATGGAACCGTCTAATATGGATGTGCATATCAGTTCTAATATAGAATCTTACAATTTATCAGTTGTATCTGTAACAACCCTTGAAGTGGAGTCAACCTCTCAATAACAGCAGGGTCGGACTGCGAGTTAAGAGGATCAACGCAAAACTTCTACCTCTACTTTGAACTCCAATAGTAGTGAAAGAAGAAGATCGCAAGGAAGAAGAACAAACTCAATGCTAGAGGGGACTCCCCTACCTTAATGTTGCTTATATGGAATGTTAGAGGGCTTAATGAACCTCACAAAAGTTAAAGATGTTTTTGATAGAAGGCCTTATATGGTTGGTCTAATAGAGACTAAAATAAGAGCCTCACATTTTACTAAAGTTTTCAAACTTTTGGGTGCTAATTAGGATATTCTTACAAACTTGTCTTCTCACTACAATTGCATAATTCTTTGTTTTTACCATAGAAAAAGAGTCTCAGTTCATAAGCAAGGGGAGAGTGATCAACACTTGCATTTATCTTGTGCTTTTATTCATTCCACTACAAGGTTTGTCATCTCCATTATATATGCTTCCAATTTCAAAGAAAATTGCTATGGAATTGTTTGCAATAGTAGGAAAACAACATTTTAGACCCTTAGTTAGTGGCAGGACATTTCAACTTCATCAAGAATGTGTGGGGGGTTGAGGGATCCAGGCATTAGGTAGGGAAATGTAATCCTTTATTCAAAATGTATGATCGTGTCGTTCGAGCTTTCAAATTTATAAACCCTCAAATACCGCAAGTGCACGAGTTACTACTTTAGTATAAGAGATGTTGATCCACAATGAGGGGGATTAATCTAATCCTAAAAATCTAAGGCTAAAAAGATATGAAACTAAAAATAAACAATGCAATAGGAAATAAATACAAGAATTGAATTCAACCAATTAAATCAGAAGTTAAACACAAAGGAATTAACAATTGAGCAATAAGCATGCACAATGGAAATCAACCAAAGAATTTACCAAGTTATGAGAAAAGGGATTTTACCTATCATTAATGTTAACCTAGCTAATTATGTGTTAATGGGGTGTCGATTCTAGACGATCCTAAGGTTGATTATTCTTTCTCGAGTTATAACAATTAAACCATAATTTATAAACCCTAATTGGATTATAAAATTTGTAATCTCTCAATTCATAAATTTCCAAAATCCTAATTAGATCTGAAGCACTCTAATAAATTATCGGAATATCACACAGGATCTCTCTCCACACAATTATCAATATGATTTGTCACGGTTTCTATTAAATCGTCTAACTCTCATTAATTTGATTTAATCATTTTTCATTCAGTTTACTTTCTTAGTTTATTATCAAATTATGCAAGAACGCAATCAAATCACAACATTCATCCAATAAACACAATCGACTAAATTATCATTAAATCAAAATAAAATCCCAAAGAAGAGTTAGAACATCATCAACATTCTACCATTTATCATCATACAATCTATCCCAACTTTATACATGAATAAAATTGAAACGAAAAGTAAATAGAAACTTAGAATGGACGATTTGGGAAGGCAATAGCGTCGGGAAACCTCCTGATCTAGGAAGCATGTCGAGACCGCTTCTTCTTCCTCTTCCTCCTCTCTTTCTCTCCCTTTTTCTCTCTTAGGGTTTTCAAAAGTGGCTACACAACAAAGCTCCTTTTTCTTCTATTGTTTTTCTTTAAATAGCCTCTTATATTTTGGGTAACCCTAGGGCTTTTTCGAGATCCTAAAGGTTCAAAAAGTCCCTCAAAACGTGAAGTTTGTAAGTGTCTACACGTCTGCTCTACGCAGACCACAACTGCAACTCACATCTGAGCCTTCTGTCATGATCGTGGCATGCAGGCCATGATAGTGGGCCATTCCTAGAGCTTTGGTCGTTGTTTCTACTTGAATGTCTTTCGAAACTCCTCTGTTCTTTGATATTGACCCTGAAACACTAGCAAATATTTTAAGGTACCTAAAAAATATAATATTTAAGCTCAAAAACTTGTACTAATCCTTAAACCACAAATAATTAACAAACTGACACAATTCTGACCTAAACACATACTAAATGATTGAATTAATGACTAAATACATATCAAATTATACCCTAAAATACTATGCAATTTACACTTATCAATATACACTTGACAAATCTTTGCTTTAACGAAAGATTCTTTACATGGACCAATAAACAACAAGGTTTATATGTCATAAGAAAAAGCTTGATAAGGCCCTAGTTAGCTCGGATTGGTTGTCTGCTTTCCCTAATTCCTTTGCTTACTTAGGTGATAACCTTCTTTTAGACCACTCTTTTATCTGATCAAAAATTGTCCCATTTAATTTACAGAGCTGCTTCTTTCAGGTTTTTTTAATGTTTCACTAAGTAAGAAGGTTTTATGGACTTGTTAGAGGCTGCTGGTTCTGTCACGATGAAGGTTACAATTCCTATCAGCTAATGCAGAAGTTAAGGAGGGTAAAAGCATCACTTAAAAGCTTTATGTCTCATAGCAACAGATAAGTTCTTGAATGCAAAAATAAGTTGCAACTAGCTCAAGAAGCTTGCTATCAACATCCTGATAACTCTTAGTTGAGGTTATTGAATACTGAGAATAAAGGATTATCAGTAGACCCTATCTTTGTATCACTCCATATTACAACTATTGGACCCCGATCTTTGAGTGGAATTTAGAAATATTAAATGATATTGAATGAGAATTTTTGTATATGAATTTTGTTTTAGATGTTATATGTGCCTTAAGGAAATTGACGAGAAAAGAAGCGATGGGTTTTTGATGATTTTGAGATTTGAGTAGTTTTGTATGATTTATGAAAGTTAAAATGATATGATTGAGTTGATTGAAAATTAAGTAGAAAGTCAAGAAATAAAGAGAAACAGTGTGAGAATTTGTAGAATTAAGGAAAGTTTGACTTTTTAGGGATAAAAGTTGACTTTTTGATTTAAGCAGAATTTGAGAAAAGGATCTTCATGAAACCTGTAGCTTCTGTCGAGAGCTTTCTGTCTCCAAAAAATTTGATATTTTTCGATATCGGGAGTAAAAGTTATGATCAGTCAAAATTAAGTGTTATTTTGCTTTGTTTTGTAAAAATAACCATAAGTGTACATTTGCGAGTACTTGGCTTTGAGGCCACTTGTCGTACAGATTTAGTCTGAATTGAAGTAAGTAGTTTACATGAAAGTTGTAGCTTGTCTGTCAATCTTTTCGACGCTATAATGTGTGCAATTTTTCGATATCGGAGCTAGAAGTTATGATCTTCCGAAGTTAAGGTTATGTTTCATTGTTTTTGAAAAATACTCTTAAGTGTTGGATTGTGTATGCTGTGCTTTGAGGCTAATCGTCGGACAGATATATTTTGAATTGAGTTAAGTGGTCTGTATGAAATTTTTAGATTATGTCTTGATCTTTCCATTGATGTGAAGCATGCAATCTTTGGACCATGGAATGTGGAGTTATGATTTTTACAAATTGCTGTACTGTTTAGTATGATCATTAGTAGATAGAAACTTTGAAGTGGTTTTCGATTCTCTTAGAGGCCAAATTGATTTTTCTGTCCTTCATGAAAGTTGTATAGCTTCCTTTGATCTTTCCATTGATACCAAATTTATCAAATTTGGAGTTCGGGATCAAGAGTTATGAGTTTTGGAAAATTCGGTTTTATCAATAGATTTGAAGTTATGTTATTTGGCTTCCAATCCGACCCTTTCGTAATCTTTTGTTTATAAATTCTCCGTCCGACATCCGATTGACTTGGTTTTTCAAGCGTTGGATTTCTAAGATAATTAGATAACTTTTAATAGAAAATTATGATTTTTAGGAGATTAAATGGAAAGAGATTGTTTGAACCAAAGTCAGAGGATTGGTTAAGAGTTAGATAATTTTCTGAACATGGTTCAGTATTTTGGGAAATTCTCCATCTGTGAAGATCCGATTGAGTTGATTTTTAAGGAAAAATAAAACTGAGTCATAGTTCTACAAGTCATGTGAAGGGATCGAAGTTCAATTTAGCCCCTAAGATGTTCAATTTCTGGAGTGAAGTTTGACGTAATGTTCAGTCATGGTTAAGTTCAGGTCTGAAAGAATTTTGGCCATAACTCCTTCGTTTCTGAACCGATTTGAGTGTTTTTGATGTCATTTTAAATATGAGCCATAGAGGAACATTTCTCTATAAGGAAGCATTACCAAACTATGTCATTTACCGGCTCAAAATCAGGAGGCAAGATGTCAGTGTTTAAAGCTTAAATGTTAGGGGGCAATTTTGGAAGTCCATTTAAGTTGTTATGTTAGAAGGCTATAAGAAAGGGGCATGATGGTCTTTTATCTTTCATTAAAGGGGCACTTGGGCTGCTGTCATTTTAGAGAGCAGAGAATCACAATAGTTACAAAAGGAAAGAAAAAAAAAACGATAGAGAGAAGAGAGAAAGAGAGAGTCGGTGGAGAAAGAAGAAGAAGAAGAGGAAGGCATGAGCTAGGGGTCGATTTTCTACATACTTTTTAGGGGTTTTGATGCTTCTTTAAGAGGGAAAGGATGCAAGAGCATGAGAGCTCCATGATGAGCCAATAAATTTCGAAAATGGGAGAAGAAAAAGGTAAGAGAGAAGTTTTTGATTTTGAATC
>JANIHZ010000209.1:31971398-31982569 GCA_027478365.1 Erythroxylum rufum | reverse complement strand
TAGCAAAGGAGTCGGTAATTCTCTTCATCTTGTTCATGGTTTTATTATCCTTATACCATATCATGTATGGATTGGCACGTTTATTTGGATATGTTGCTTCTGCTGAAAAATGATTTCTTAAAAAGTTTTGAAATCTACCGTTTCTCCAAATAAGGCATGTTTTCTTTTCCCGATCCAACAATCCTAACACACTAAAAGGATTAGAGTAAGAGCAAACTGAAGATCAACGATATTTGAATGGGATTCTAACCCACTAAAAAGATTAGAGTAATCTTTTCTAATAATAGTGATAGCTATTATTTCGAATAAAATAGTGGGAGTAACCAAATGCTTGATTAAAGTCCTAATCTTATTTGGTATTCATGACATATAATTAACTACTTGCTTCCTTATATTTATTTTTTGTTTTAACTAGAATTTACCTTGTTTAGTATAATTGATACTAAGAGTTAGTGAACTAAATTTCTTGGATGCAGGATTATGTTTGAGAAGAGTTCTCAAAGTTAGAAAAGAAAAATTGTATGCCCATTATACAATTTTGCTATAATCCTTGTTGAGGATTTGAAGTTAAAGTTTTAAGAGATATGTCAAAATCATATAGATGAATAAATGTATTGACATTTTGAGTTGACCAATATCTCATAAACTTTAACGACAACATGTAAGATGTGTGTCAACATCATGATAGGAAGATCCAAAAGGTTGCATAGAGTAGAGATGAAAAGTATAGTACCTTGTTAGTATTATTCCACTTAATTTAGCCTACTATAAGCATAAACATGGACATCAATTAAAGGCTTTGCTATAGTATGATAATAGTTGTCATAAGAAGAAAAATGATTGCATAACTTATCTTGCCTACACTTGATATGATAGAGATCATATGTAGTTCTAATTCATGCCTATGAGTATTTGATACTAAATTTTGATTCAACATTATTATAATGTTCAAAGCATGATAAGAAATATATTGTTAAGTAAAAGTAGTTTATCCAATTTTATACTAATATTTTGTATATGTTGAATCAAAGGAGACTTATACTTAACATAAATGACAAGAATATAAAGTTAGATAACAGAGACTATCCTTTTATGTCATATTAATTAAATCAACATGATAAGAATTATAAAGTTACATATAAGGACATGTGTATCCTTTTGATTATGAATCATATGAAACTTGTAAAACTTGTCAAGTTGAAAAATAACCAAATCAAGCTTTAGAGAAAGTATGATGATGGTATTGAATTGATAAATTTATACATGTGATGTATTATATGGAATAAAAATTCATAAAAGGATAATGTTTATATTTCATTATATTACTAATGACGTTATGTGATATAGTCATATGTATTAAATGAATGTTGATTTAAAATTTTGAAAAGTTTGAATTGTTTAAATCTAAGAATAAATTAAGCATTGAGAATGTTGAATCATTTCAACAAGATCATTATGGTGAGTTTTATGTTTTCGGTTATCTATAGGGAATGAGATTCTTTGGTGAATATCTTCACAAATAAATTCATAAGAGTATGGATTTATATAAGGAGGAAAATATAATATAAGATATTGTATAATGCAATATTATTTCTTCTATAACTATGCAAAGTACTATAACTTACCTTCTATAGTTCCAATTGAATCAATTAGCAAGATTTCATATTAGTTACGAAACGCTAAGTCTTTGAAAGAGTCAAAGTTAATGATTTAAAGATGTAATGCTTAGTTGAAGCATATATTATCCATTAAGTTTAAAACTAAATTGGCTAATAAAAGGTTATAAAATATCCAAAAGGTTGGATATAATCTTACAGACCTATTGAACAAATTGTTTATTTCAATGTATACTTATTGGAGAATGGTTCTCAGGATAAGTTGTGGGAGTAAGATGAAATTTGAAAGTTCAAATCTTATGACAATACATCCAATTGGAACTATTGCCTTTATTGATCCATTTGATGTATAGTTGAAAGGCTAAGAGACATTGAAAGATTCACTTTCATGATGAATTCAAAGAGTTTATTTTGAGGATGATTGTGAATTTATGATGTCTACAAAAAGGTTAGTGGGAGTATTGTAACATCCCGTTCCCATACTAAGGGTTAGAACCCTAAAATTTGGTACATGTGAGATCAAGAAAGATTGAGAAAATTTCATTTCATGCTCATGCATAATGTTAGCATACACACATGTGAATTTGATTTTTTTTTTACACATTACAATGGTTGTATATGCACTCATTTGACATTTCCGGGTATAATTGTTTATAAAAGTGAGTATATTGAGAAATGTGATTTTTATATGTTGAAATTTGATTTGGGGAGTGTATAAATTGATTTAGAATTTTTGGGAGTTTTTGGAGAAATTTCTAGAAACTATTGAGTATTTTAGCTAGGAAAATTGCCAAGTGGCAAAACAATTATTAAATGAGTTGACTATGATCATAGGTGGTATTTTGGGTGTACTCGAAAAGTAAAGAGAATGTACTGAATACTAGAGTAAAAATATGTGAGTCATATGAATGATGAATATAAAGAGAATTTTGAGGAAATATTATACTGATGATAATAATGTCATTTGGAATTGGAGATTATGGAGTACATAATGAGGTTTCATATCAAAGGTTAGGATGAAGTCCAATACAGCATAATAAGGTGATTTCGTATACAAGGAGATAGTTAAAGTCACATGAATTGAATTATTCGGAGTATAAATTGAAACTTGCTACAATGGTGATTGCTTGAAAATTTGGGGACATCACATATAAAGAAACAGTTTGGAATCTATAGAGATCAATAAAGGTCAAGGTAATCACTGAGTTTGAAAGAATAGAAAATGAGACTGAGACAATGGATAGAGTTACTGAAAGATTTTGATGTACAAATGGGTAATTTCTGGTAAAGCTAGTGTTGTATCAGATGAAATTCAATAATGGTGTAGCACAAATTCAAATATTGATGCTACAAAAACCTAGTGCAATAAAGAGCATAGAATGTTGAGTTGAATGTGGGGCAAAATGAAGTATTATTAGTTACATTGAAGTTTAAGATCAGTTTCATGTGAAAAGATTAGCTAAGCCCAAATTGGCGATCCATAATTTATAAATTTTATTGAGGAATTAAAAATGAATCTAAAATTTGAGTCTGAATAGGAAAATTGTTACTGTGTAATTGAAATAAGAAGGATTTGTGTACCCAATAAAGATGATTAAGCAAAAAGATTATTAGAGAAAGTACAATTAACAACCTAAGCTATACATCCTAATAGGAACACGCCGAAACAACAGTTAACGGCTAAGGATGTAGAAGCAAGCAACTGAATGATCGAATTACCAATAGTCTTACATGTGGGAGATATGCTTAGAACTAATATTTTGGAGCTCATAGAAACATGAGGTCAATGTACAGTTTAAATGAATTTAAGTATAGCAATCATTATCATAGTGATATCATTACAATACTGTATGAGACGTAAAATGACAAAAAGAGTTGTTTGCTCTTACATTGAAATAAAGAGGGCCTAAAAATTGTTAAAGTTGGCCATCCTCACCTGGTTATGTTATTTTGTCTTATGCAGATCAGATCCACAGGTCAACCGCTTGGCAAAGGAGTGTTGTTACGGGCCATCGCCAACACCACGAATAGCTCATAGGATGGTGCAAACCTCCTATCGAGTGGTTCAAGTTAAACATGGATGGCGCTTGCAAACGTTCTTCATCCTCGGCCACAGCAGGAGACCTCATCCGGGATAGTTCAGAAAATTGGCTTGGAGGTTTCATCAAGAATCTTGGCTGGTGCTCATCAGTATCTGCGAAACTCTGGGGAGTGTATACAGGGCTCACGCTAGCGTGGAGCCTAGGGTATCACCGAGTTGAACTTGAAGTGGACTCGAAAGTGACAATCAACCTCATCTCTTCCTCGTCAAGCCGTTCCATGATCCACAATCCCCTTGTTCAGGGTATTGATGAACTGTTTACACAGAACTGGACAGTTGTGCATTGTCATATCTACTGCGAGAGTAACCGATGTGCTGACTGACTAGCGACCTATACAGAGCAGTTTGTTTTAAGAACCACTTATTTTGATATTACACCCATTGGGTGTCGTGTTCTCCTTTTAGAGGATATGTCGGGAATCTGTTTCCCTAGACTTGTAGTGTAATCTGTTTTCTTCCCTCTTACTTAAAAAAAAAGAACAAAGTCCCATAGTTGGTGCCTCTTGTTATTAAAGAAAGTATTGGCTAACATGTGTGAAGACTAGACCGTTGTGTTTTACATGATATATAAACAAGTAACTTTAGTTTGGTCTTCACGCTAGTTTGAAGGAAATTTCGGATTTTTTTTTCTCGCTACTATAATTAATGTTATAAATTTAGTTATGGTATGATCAATTAATACAAGGTACTATTTTGAATAATTTTTTAAAATTATAAAATAGTCTTTTCTAATTTAAAATAAATATTTAAAAAATATATCCTCTTTATTTTTTCCTTTTGATTTTATTTTATGAAAGCTATTTTCATGACTTGATATGGATTAACAGTTCTCTCACATAATATATTAGTTAAAAATATATATGAGAATTAAATAATTCATTCGGTAGAATTGTGATTTAATTGTACAACATTAACGACACTCCTCATTTGAGAACAACTCAAAACCATCCTAAACATCGAGTACAACAACACTATAAGATCCAAATAATCCAAAAGGTAAGGTTCATTGTACAATACGTGTCACAAATGCAAGTACAGCTCTATGATTGTTTAAGAATTTCCATCAATTGCATTATCCTAAAGTTGATAGATTAGTGTAAAGTGTTCCAAGTGGCTGAATGTCGTTTGATTGAATAAGCAACAACACGGAGAAACAACAGTGAGCCAGCGACGACCAAGTAGCAATAAGCCAGAAGCAACGCAGCAGAGAAGCTCAGAAGCGACGGTCCCATAGAAGAAGCAAATGGAGCGATGGATGAAGAAGAGGCGTATCGATGAAGGCACGACAGTAAGAGAGAGGAAGACAACACTAAAAAGTAGAGATGAGGTTTGGTCTGTGTCCCAATGAGTGAGTGAGGTACAAGACAAGCGGTAGACAAGTGTTTAATAGATATATTTAATTTTGGTCCTCAAATTTTTTAAATTTATAAAAGTTAACAAGCATACAATCTTTATAATAAATGGGTTAGAGAGAGACGGTCTGCCTTCTCTCTAGAATCAGCACAGGTACGCTCCACACTCTTGATACTTCTCTCGACTCCATCTACCTTACATTATTTCCCCATTTTCTCTTCTTTTTTCAAGTCTCCATCTTCATCCCGCTTCTCTCATTCTCTAGAACCTCCACTAAGGGCATTCCAGTCTTTCTTCCTTTTCAATTTTTTCCCGCCTTTCCTCCAACATCTCTTTCCACATCATGCCAGACCCATCATCCCACAATGCTGAAGATTTCCCACCTTTATCATCCGACCCATCCCACCCCTCTCAAACTCCGCAGCCTTTTGTAACTGCTACTGACTCTTATTCCCAGAAAACATGGAAATAAGTAATTGGGCACACCATCGTCTTTACTCTTTCTTATAAACCACTTAGTGAAGTCGATGGGAAACTCATTGTTTGTCCAGACCTGGCTACACTCTAAGATGGAGCAAATTTTTAGAAAGCCACAATAGTGGGATTTTTTCTAGATCACAGACCAGCATTTCCACTAATATTGTGATGGGCTAATAAATAATGGAAGAGTAGAGGCCTTACTTATGTTTTGCTATCCAAAAATAGCCTTGTCCTTTTCTCCTTCACCTCTATATCAGCAGCTCATAAAATTCTGGAGGAGGGTCTATGGCACTTCTGGAGTCAACCAATATTTTTACAAATCTGGCAGCCTAGACTAAGCTTTTATTTGGATTGAAGGAAAGCAAAAGAAAGGAAAGGAAGAGATGCAATTCTCTTGCTTTTCATTGTTTGGACAAAATTAAGTTAAGGGAAAGTAAGAGAATGTAGGAGAATAGAAGTGAAATTTGCTCAAAATACATTTCCCACCAAATTGGTGGGAAAGGAGGAGAAATGGAGAGAAGATAACCTTATCTTTTGGAAATTATCATTATATCCATGTTTTGATCAACTAACAAACTCCTAACAAATTAATAATCAAGGGCATAAAGGTCTCAAAATTTTTTTTATCCAATATAAGTTTCAATTCCTTCCTTTAACAAATTAGGAAAACAAACAAGGGAAAGGAAATCACAATTCTCTTCTATTCTTGTCTCCTCTTTTCTCCTCAATATTTCATTTCCTTTCCCTTGTACAATTAAGGATCCAAACAAAGGCTAAAACTTGAAACCATTAAAATTCAGAATCTTCCTATATGGATTAACTTCCATAATGTTCCCCTAGAGTATTGGACCACTTAGGGCCTCATCCAAATAGCCAGCTATATCAAGAAACCTTTATGAATGGATGAGAACACAGCTACTAAGAGAAGAATTGGTTATTCCCGTATTTGTGTCAGTATAGAAGTATCGAGAGATGTTCCCAATGAAATCTCAATCATGAGGCTAGGAGATGGGAATCAATTATGGGAGGATAGCATCGCAATTTTCTATCATTGGAGCCCCCCTGCAAAGGCTCACAGTGCTATTTGGAGACCCACGGGAAAAGTCTTCAATACTGGAAACTATCAATAGTTGATGAGTCAAGAAGAAGAATGTCATTTTGGCAAAAACCAGATTTCTGGAAACTTGATTGTTCGTGTGAATAATAATAGAAACGAAGTAAACCTCTCTTCAGTTAATCTTGTAACAGAACCTATGCAGATAAAGGATCGTGCTGCTCTAGATAAGGATACAGAAACATTGGAAAATTCTACTATTGTGGAAATTAATATGTCTAACAAGGCATCTCCTTGTCTTTTAGAAACCTACCTGTTATTGTTGATTCCCCACATAAGGGAACAATTTGCACAAGTGATCCCCCTCAAGTCATTTTGGCAAAGGCAGAGGATACTTCAAATCCTTCTCAGGGAATTACTAAAGATGAAGACAGTGGGAACTTCTAATCCATATCAAGAAGAAAATCCCAACAGGGCAAGGATAAAGGCCTCAAAAGCACTTCTATTTAACATGACTATTTTGGCTTGGAATGTTCGAGGAATAAATTGTCCTTCTAAGTTACTAGCTTTAAAGGATTTTATTTGGAGAGAAAAACCTCTCTTACTTGGTTTACTTGAAATGAAAGTGAGGTTGGTAAACCTGAATAAGTTGAATATTTTGGGTCCTCAATGAAGATTACTTTCAAATCACAATCATCATACCTATGGAAGGATAATTGTCTACTTCAATTCAGATGAGATTAAGTTAGAACTACTAGAGGCAAATGATCAAGTTATACATTTTCAAATCTTGCTATTGCAAGGTAACATAGATTTGTATGTCTCTTTTGTTTATGCTAGCAACTTTGAATTCCAACGTATAAACCTATGGAACAACATCAGACAATTTAGTGGTACTATCAATAAACCATAGCTCTTATGTAGGGATTTCAACCCCACTCTCTATGCATCCAAAGCTCAGGGTAATACCAGTTTGAGAAATTACTAAGCTGATCTGTGTGATTGTGTTGAACAGGTAAAGTTGACTGATCACAAATATATTGGCTACTCATTCATGTGGTCAAATAAGTAAAAAGCAAGTTGGTTCATCCGGAAAAAACTAGATAGAGCTCTTGTGAATGATCTTTGGCTACAAAATTTCCCCAGCAGTCTGCCAAATTTTATGGATCCTTTATTCTCGGACCATACTCTCATTCTTGTCTCAAATTTGTCTAAACCTGCTGCTACTCACCATCCATTTCGGTTCAACAATTACTTAGTTAAAGATCCTGGATTTGATGTTGCTTGTAGGAAAGGGGCTAGGTATAGTATTAGGGGGACAAAGCAAATCTGTTGTATCTAGAAGTTGAAAATTATTAAGCAAGAACTTAAACTTCTGAAATATTCCAAAGGATCTACTATTGAAGCAATCAATAACATCATATTGGAGTTGATCAAGTTGCAGAATCTGTTATCCTCTAATCCAGAAATTCAAACACTTATTGACAAGGAGAAGATAGCTCTCACCAATTATCTTCAAGCAATAAGTAATCACTCTTCTCTTTTGCAATAGAGAGCTCGGATGATTGGCTACAAGATGGAGACAACTGTTCTCAATTTTTTTTCAACTCAATGTTAGCTAGAAAGAACTGCAACAAAATCTATTCCATTACTTCTCATAATGGCAATGTCATCCAGAATTTGAAGGATATTCATGAAGAAGCTTTCAGATTCTTCAACTCTTCTCTTGGTACTGAGGTATTAACAAATGTTTCACATAGGGATCTTCAGCAACTCAACCTACAACAAATTGCACACTCTGATTTTAATCTGTTATCTAATCTAAGGGAGGATAATGAGATTGAGAGATGTATTTTTGGAATAAATGGTAAGAAAGCTCCAGGGCCAGATCGTTTTAATGGTTATTTCTATCAACATTCTTGGAATATAATTGGTAGTTTTGTCAAGGAGACCATACACAATTTTTTTAAAAATGGGATACTTCTTAAGGAGATCAACAAAACATTCTTTTGTCTGAATCCTAAAGGTTCAAATCCAACAAGCTTTGCTGATTATCATCCCATATCATGTACAAACTTTCTTTATAAAGTAATCTCTAAGATTCTGGCAGCTAGATTGAAGAAAGTTTTAGCTCATTTGATTAATGAAAACCAAAGTGCCTTCTTGTCGGATAGATATATCGGAGACAACATACTTATTATACAAGAGTTGTTGAAGGGATACTTCACTTCTAATAGCTCTTTGAAGTGCACAAAGAAGATTGATTTCCACAAAGCATTCGATAGTATTGGCTAGCAATTCTTACGGTCTATGTTGGAAGCTTTTGGTTTTCCAGAACAGTTTATCAAATAGGTCACGGAATGCATTACGTCAACTTCCTTTTCTGTGCTAATTAATGGATCCCCTTCTCAGTATTTCAAAGCCGCAAGAGGTCTTAGACAGGGTGACCCCATTTCCCCTACCTTTTTATCCTTGCCATGGAAATCCTTAATGCAATTATAAAGAAGGAGACTCTTTCAAATCCCAATTTCAAACACCATACAAAGTACAAGAAACTTGGCCTTACTAACCTCTGCTTTGCAGATAACCTTCTTTTATTTTGCAGGGCTGATTTGGAGTCAATCCACACTTACATGCTACTCGTCGTGTTTTTAAGCATGGTTCTGGTATGCAGATTAATTTGATCAAAAGTCATTTCCTACTGTCTAAAGGTGCTACCAACTTAGAATCCACTATTGCAGAGGCAACAGGCATGAAATTGCAATGTCCTCCCCTCCTTTACCTTAGTCTTCCAATGTCGACAAAGAGACTCAACTATTCTGATACCCTCTCTTAGATAGGATCCAGAAGAGAGTAAAGTCATGGGTGAATAAGTTGCTTTCTTATGTGGGTAAGCTTCAGCTTATTAAATCATTTCTTAATTCTTTGCATGTGTACTGGAGCTCCCATATCTTCTTATCTTAAAGCATTATCAAAGAGAACAAAAGGATTCATATATCCTTCTTATGGAGTCACTCAAATGGTAACCCTAAAGTAGCAAAAGTGAAATGGGCTGACATATGCTTTCTGAAACAAGGAGGTTTGAACATCCTCTCCATCAAAGCTACTAATCATTCTCTGATTCTTAAGACATTTTGGTGGGTATTGGAAGACAAGAAAAATCTGTGGATAAAGTGGATACATGTATACTTTCTTAAACGAAACAACATAGAGGCTATTAAACCAAAAACTACACATTCATTTTTCCTCACTCAGCTACTAAAGTTATGGGATGATGTACAGTAGGAGACTTCGTGTCAAATTAAAGATGGTCATTTTGTTTCCTTATAGTATGACAATTGGTCTAGCAGAGGCCCCTTAATACAACTGAAAAATCTTTCAAGAGCTTCCTCATTGTTTCCACTAAAAACACAGATGAGATCTTTCATTGACGAGAACTCATGGAACCTTCCTAGAAGTCTACTGCATCTTCAGCCCAGCTACCCCCCAACACCTCACGAATCTGATGCCTTCTTCTAGAAAGGTATTCCGTTTGACAAACTCACAAATAGAATCATATGTGATAATTTACGTAGGCATCGATCCACAGTTCATTGGGCCACTACAGTATGGAGTAAGCATTTAACGCCAAGGATAGCCTTCATCTTCTGGCTGGCCATCTAGAACAAACTATCCATAGCAGACTGAATACCATATGTGAAAATGGACAAATATTGTTCCATGTGCTCTTTGCAAATTGAATCTTGTAACTATCTTTTTTTTAATGCCACTTCAACAAAACAATACGAGAATACGTCACTGCTCTATGTTCTTGGATAGATCTAGGGATATCTATTTTAGATATTACTAATTGTCTCTCAACGCAATTACCTTCCTCTAGACCAATTCATATTATTTTCTTGGGAGTTTGTATCTACTTGTTTTGGAGAGAATGGAATCTTCGATGCTTCAAGAACAAATCATCTACTAAAGAATGTCTGATCTCTTTAATAATCGCTGAAATTCGAGAGCTTGTTATGATAAAGAAACTACACTTAACTTGCAGCTTAAATATTCGCTCCTCTTTACGTATATAAAGGTCTGTTTGAAAAGCAAATTCATAGTAGAGCTTCTTCAGGTAAGGGCCCTCGGTAGCCTGGAGCTGCTTTACCTAGCACTGAAACCTCCCTTCAAGCTGGAAACAAGTCCTTTTTCATTGCCATGGGTATGGCAGCTCTAGCCATATGGAAGAAAGTAGCGCAAGACGATTGTTAATGGAGCAAAGGAATTGACATTACTGCAGCACCATGTTCCACCTAGTTAACAAAGTTCTAAATTTCCATCTGTTTTTATGATTTGGTAATTACCTACTGTTGTATCATGTGCTAAAGGCATCTCCAACCATTGCACCAAATTTTTACACCAAATTTGGTGTTACTCCAACCATTCTACACCAAAATTTTTTCAAAGAATATACCACAATAATTTAGTTATTAACTAAATTAATTTATATTTATATAACCACAATAACTTAGTTATTAATTAAATTAATTTATATTTATATAATAATTTATATTTGTTTATTTAT